>CM053585.1:306756749-306788322 GCA_028646515.1 Pseudochirops corinnae | reverse complement strand
CCCCTGAACTAGGTAAATGATATGCTTGATTAAAGCAAGATTGTTAACCCATTTTGAGTTGCTTTCCTTTAGAAAAGCAGATCTAAGAACCTGTGCTAGTAGCCGCTGTAGGTATGCTAGGGTGCTTGCTGATACACATGAAGAGTGGGACAGTGACTTGATAAGGGAGGTATAGTAGGATTGCCAAGGAGCAGTGAGGGCCCAGTTGAGGTTGTATAGCATAAGCTTGTAATGAACTCAAGTCAGAACAGTTGCCTTCCCAGAACACATAGGCAGAGGGAGCTCAGCCTGGAAAATTGTTAAATATTCACTGTAAGCTTTTAACACATCAGAAATTGGCAAACACAAATCAGGTCTTGATTTATGAGTTGTTGATTGTCTAGAGTTAAAGTAATGGAGAAAATTTTAATAATGTAGATTAAATTTTAAAATATATCATGCTGAAAGCCAGTTGTAAAACATTTACCAGCACACCCAGAGCAGCTGGCCCTATTTCTCTATGTATCTTCCATGTAGCTGATGCCTGTATCCTCATATGGCTAGTACATGCCTATGTTTGAGCACTGACTCCATTATATCTGAAGGCCTAAAGGTCATGAGACATCTGTAAATGCCAGTGACTGTGCACAAGGTGGAATTGGCTGACAGCAAGTTACCCATAAAAGGAAAACTGACTGATCTTGGACATTTCACTAGAAGACAGCTGCTAGGAGTGATGTGGGCAGTGACTAACGCTGAGGTGAAATGTGAAATTATCTATATTTCAAAATTACTTTTTGTTTAAATGGGATAGAGATAGGTACTAGACCTGTGATTTCATTGGCATAGTGAACTCCTAAGTGAGGAAATTCTCTCTACCAACACAGGCAACATTCTATACAATTTAAAATTTTTAGAGAATTACTTTGAAGAGTGGTGACAAAGGTCCCTGAGGCTACATATTGATTTAGAAAAACCACAAAATAAAATCTCTTACATTGTGTTGTGTTCTTATTTATTTTATTAAAAATTTTCCAATTACTCTCTGCTTTTGTCATCTCTCACCCAGAGTAGCTAGAGTTTAAATGACTTGCCCAGGGTCATATATATGGTATATTTCAGGCGCAGGACGTGAATCCAGGCCTTTCTGGAAGTATCTATATACTATAGAAATATCTACTCTTTAGTGCTGCCTTGCCATGTTTGAATGAGGCCTAAAATATTAGCCTCCCAACCAATTATAACCATAGTTACAAATTAAGTTACTGAATCCTACTAATCCTCCTAATTCATAGTCTAAGTCTTCCATGGTTAGAGTTCTTTATGTGTAGGAGCAAATTATCTGTCCCATATATTACTCATATTGCTTTTTTTTAAGTATCTTTTTATTCTTACTCCCCTGTCCCCAGTTTTCAGAGGCCCCAGACTTGAATCAAAAATTCACATTGTCCCTAGGCTGTTGGGTTAATGATGTAATGTTGTAAAAATATACCTAATTTGAGGAAAACTCTTAGAGATGAGGAGGGCAGGGGTGGACA
Organism: Pseudochirops corinnae; assembly: GCA_028646515.1. Classification (NCBI taxonomy): domain Eukaryota; kingdom Metazoa; phylum Chordata; class Mammalia; order Diprotodontia; family Pseudocheiridae; genus Pseudochirops; species Pseudochirops corinnae. The sequence continues at coordinate 306,786,805 of CM053585.1, read as the reverse complement.
GTGCTCTGAATACTTCTAGTTGTGTTTGTTTGACTCATCTTGCAATGCAAGATAACTAAAAGTCTCCTAACTGGATGTTGAGTAAGAAGAATTGATGACTAAGTTGATTAATGACTAATACACAAGCTACACATCTAGGTAGAGAACAGAGAGGAGCAGATACCCTGTACTCTAGCATGGGTTGCTCTATATAAGGCAAAGATATCAAAACTCAGATTTTTGTGAAATGTTCAGTAGTGTGGAAATTAGCTCCCTGTTAAGATATGAGCACTCAAAGTCTTTTGTTGATTCCTTGCCTAAATTCTAAATACAGCCTGTGTCTTTAAGAGTGATAATAAGGTTTGCATGCTACTCAGTGTATGTAGAGTTCTCTGACAAGTATAATTAAGCCACAGGGAGTTAAGTTCTGAAGGTTTTAAGGTTTTAAATGATGAAGCAATCCCATTACTAGCCACTGAGCAAGAAAAACTGTTAATCTCCCTGGACATGTAAACCCTGAGAAGTCATGGTGCCTAGAACCAAGAGGAGTTTTTAGACTTGAAACTGGAACTAGACTCTATGAGAACTGAACTAAGCTATAAACTTAATCTTCTTAGCCCAGAGAGAGATGCAAGGTAGGAAAGGGATTCTACCCCTCCCTCTATATTGAAAGGAATATGTTTGTATATTTCCCATTACACCTTTCTAAGTAAATATTCCTTTGTAAAAGATTCTATGTTAAAAAAGTAACCAAATAGTGATCTTATAATGAAATTTTGGGGAAACTTTGGTGCTTTAGGAGTTCTTGGGTTCCTTAGTCACTGAAGTCTGATACCTCAGGGGATTCTAATAACTACTTTGTTGCTACATCTTTGGGAACAAATCACCACCAACATAAGGATGGGCTCAACCCCAGCTTGGCTTTCCAGATGACATAGATCTTGAGGGAGACAGTGAAGAAGCAAGGTAAACTTAAAATACCACTTAGTAGTCCTGCTAACTCCTTCTTTTTTTGATGGCTTTAAGTCTCGACCTCTTAGAGAATTTAACAACAATTATAAGTTACAACATCCTGTTTTAAGTCTTAATAATATAAATCTGTTGTAGTTTGCTGTTCTTTTGTGTTGAGGAAATTAAAAGCTATTCTATATCTGTCATGCATTGGAAATTAAGTGGCTTTCTATTACCTCTTTTTGGGGAAACCCTAGACGTGAAGCAAAGAAAGAGTTGGCAGACAGGCTAAACCAGGTTGAAGGCATCTGAATTTTGATATCTTTGCCTTATATAGAGCAACCCATGCTAGAGTACAGGGTATCTGCTCCTCTCTGTTCTCTACCTAGATGTGTAGCTTGTGTATTAGTCATTAATCAACTTAGTCATCAATTCTTCTTACTCAACATCCAGTTAGGAGACTTTTGGTTATCTTGCATTGCAATATGAGTCAAACAAACACAACTAGAAGTATTCAGAGCACTGTCCACCCCTCCCCTCCTCATCTCTAAGAGTTTTCCTCTAATTAGGTGTATTTTTACAACATTGCATCATTAACCCAACTGGGTAACTGGGTAACTGAGGGTCTCAAAACCTTCAGTGAGCTAGTAGGGGTGACTACCCCAAAAATGTGAAGACATCCCCTGGTGGAATGGGCAGATAGGAACAAGTTGTTCCAATGGCCATGAAGGTGACTGAGGTAGGCACTGTGGAACACTTAGAGCTCGGTTAGACCCCAAAGGCACCAAGGTCATCCACTGCATCCTGAACCATCACCAGTCATCTTTTCTTTTGTCTTGCCACTGGACCTTGATTCCTGGAAGAGAGAATGAAACTGACAACTTCCCACAACTCTGCCTCACTTAAATCCAATTTATGCATCAGTCAAAAGACATCAACCATACTACTTTACCATTTTTACCTACTTCAAAGCCCTGTGGGAACAGACAATCAAAAAAGCAGCAGATGAGGAAATATCGGGAGCTGTAGTCACAACCTTGCAGAGAGGCAGTCCAGGTCATCTTCTTAGTGGACTGAAGCAGCCGTGGGATTTGGCAACCCCTTGGGTATCTGAGAAGTCTTTTTAAGGACCATACTGTTCATGTCCAGGTATGAGTAAAGGGCTCTAAAAAAGTACTCTAAAAATTGTCTGCTTCTCCTACCCTGCTTACTACAGTAGATGAGGATCCTACCTTGTGGTTGAATTTTTAAAAAGTGCAAAAACTTTTGCAAAGATGATTCCACTCACCATTGGTACATGGAATATGTGCATGCTTAAGGATAAGAAATCCAATAGACATGAAAGATAAACAGCTTTTCTTACAAGAGAAACAATGCTGGCAAATGAAGGCCAGCCTATGGAAGTCAGAGCTGGACATACATTTTTCTCAAGCAGCTGTAGTCATGGGGAGCACTATAACGGTGGCATAGGTTTAGCAATCACAATTAATCTAGTTGACAAGTTTTCATGCCTCTCTAAAGGAATGAATCATAGGCCCATGACAATGTGATTGCCACTTGCAAGAAAGCATCATGCCACCATCATCTATGCATATGCCTCCACTATGATGAAACCTAACGAGAGAAAAGAAAAATTTTATGAAGACCTGGAGATCCTCACTATCAATGTGCATACAGAGGACAAGTTCATAATTCTAGGAGACTTTAATGCCAGAGCAGGCACAAATTTTTAGACATGGCAGGGAACCCTTGAGAGGAATGGAGTCAGAAACAACAACAGCATATATATAAACTACTGAATACCTGCATATCTAATAATCTTACCATCACTAACACTGTCTTCTATTTACCTAAATGCAATAAAACTTCATGGATGCACCCTCACAGCAAGCAGTGACTTTTAATAGACTGTGTCATTGTAGGGAAAAGAGACAGGATATGAAAGTGACTAAGTTGATATGTGGTACTGGGCTGATCATAGATAAATCCTCTCCATGTCAAACATTTGCATTCAATAAAAGCACTGTCCACAAGGTAAGATGACTACCACAAGATTTAATGGCAATAGATTAGAGCACATCTCCATGGGTGAACTGCTGATAGATAAGTTGGAGAGGAAGCTGAGCCAAAACACAGGTGGCAGCAGTGGAATAGAAAAGGAGTAGTCAGCTTTTGCAGATTTGGTATTTACCAAACAACTGTCTCTAAGAAGGCACTGTGATACATCATGTGCTAAATGCAATGCATTTGCTCATCTGAGCCAGAACATTCACAAGCACCAAGATTGGTTTGACATAAATGATGGAGAAATTCAGAAGCTACTAAACAAAAAAAACAAGAACTCCACAGGATTTATCAGAAGGACAGTTTATATGTCTCTAAGAAGTCAATGTTTAATTCCATCAAAAGTAAAGTACAAGTGAAGCTGGGAGAGATACAGGATTCTCGGCTTAATAAGAAGGCAGATGAAGTTCAATTTTATGCTGAGAGTAACAATCAAAAGAGCTTTTATGATCCCCTGAAGGCTATTTAGAGAAGAATGACCTTTGGTAGATCTCAACTACTCAGTACTGGTGGATTCACATAGATTAGCAGTAAAGACATGATCCTTGGGGCAGCTAGATAGCACAGTAAATAGAGCACTGGCTCTGGAGTCAGGAGGACCTGGGTTCACTTGACACACTTCTTAACTGTATGACCCTGGGCAAGTCACTTAACCCCAATCACCTTGCCTCCCCCCCTCCAAAAAAAAATTTAAAAGACATAATCCTGGAGAAATGAGCTGAACACCTCCATATTGTTCTTAACAGACCATCATCAACCAATGGTGAAGCCATTAACCATTGCCTCAGGTTGAACTCAATCTATCTCTAGCCAAACTTCCAAATGAAGAAGTTTTGAATGTCATTAGCCTCTCTTGTGTGACAAAGATCCTGGTGCTGATTCTATTCCAGCTGAGATTTCACTGCTCATACAAAGGTTGACTGTAATCTTCCAGGTTACATGGTTAGAGGAGGTTATCCTCCAGAAATTCAAGGATGCCTCCATTTTCTATCTCTGTGAAGGTAAAGGAAATAGGTTGTCTTGTGATAATCACAGAGGGGTCTCTCTCTTAGTCCTTGCTGGCATAATTCTTGCCAGAGTCCTCCTTCACCTAATGCTTGACCTGGAAAATGGTTATCTACCCAAGAGCCAGTGCAGCTTCAGAAGGGGGCAAAGAATGGTTGATATGTTTTTGCTGCTCAACAACTCCAGGAGAAATGCCAGGAGCAGAATAGAGGTCTGTATACAAGGTTTATTGATTTGACTAGGGCCTTTGACATTGTAGTTCATGAGGGCTTGTGGAAGATCATGGTAAAATCTGGATACTTGGAATTCATCAGTATTGTATGCCAATTCCACAACAGCATCCTTGCACAGGTTCTAGATGGAGAACAAAGCTTTCACACCTTCCACTTACTATTGTAGTGAAGCAGAGCTATCTGCTTGCTCTCATGATGTTTTCAGCAATTTTGAATGAGCACAAAAATGGCATTTAAGTCAGCTATCTCACAGTAAATTGTTTAACTTGAAAGAACTATAAGCCAAGACTAAAGTGGAAGGAGAACTGGTGCATGGCTTTTTGTTGACAAATGGTTATGCATTCAATGCAGCCTCTGAGGTTGAAATGCACCAAAGAATGGATTGATTCTCTGTCAAGTGTGCTAATTTTGACCTGACAATTAACATAAAGAAAATGAAGATTCTCCATCAGCCAGCACTGCACCATCCATCAGTTGCAGCAAATGGAGGAAATTTGTGTGCTGAACAGCCACAGTCAAACTGTACCTTGACCCCAACATAGCAATGTCATTTGGTACTCTTTGAGCATGAAGGACAACAACCAACAAAGTGAATTAAACTGCTAAAGATACTTCCATTAGTAAGTGAAAAATAAAAATTTTTACTTGAATTAAAAAGTAATATTAAACAGAACTAGGAACAATACATTGATTAGAACACATCTTGTCAATGAAAATACCCAAATGGTTTAGGAGGCACTTTGTATAGATGTAATAATAACACCACTACTGGTTGGAATGCCATTCCTTCCCCTTCTCCAATAACCAATTCGTCTCAACTCTGGACCCATGTGCCCATACTGAATTCAATTCAGAAGGAAGCTCACCTCCCAAAAAAGAAGCTTACATCCATTTGTCTCATATACACTTTGATTTTTACATCCATACCCCAAATTCTCAAAGAAAATTATTTACAGTTTAGGTTTGTTTCATATCTTGGGTCTCCCACGAAGGTAGGAATAGAGAGATATTCATTGTACATTATGATGCAGGTGTGGAACAGCTATTTGTTTCTTCCACATAATGAAAACATGTTCTTAAGCATTTACTGGAAACAAAACCTCTGGAGATACAGATAGAAAATTAAGAATTCCTATTCTTGAGAAGCTCCTTTTCTAATAGGGAAGATAGCATGTATGAAAAGTTTTCATCCGCAGATCAAGTGGAAAACCTCACAGTCCCTAAGAAGCAATAGAATTATTGTCTGCCCTTCATACTTGAAGAGAATAAATGACATCACCACAGGTCAGTCACAAATAGTCCATTTGAATATTTGGGATGGAGATGTTTCTAGATATGCACATCTGAGGTATCCTTTGAGCCACTGTAATTCTGCTTCTTTCATAGAACACAGCACTTTCTATGATGTGGGGAGGTCATGCTGGGTAGTCCTTTACTGGTGTCTCTCATGTCTTGCGATGAATTCCAAAGTTCTTCGGAGAAACCTTGAGAGTTTCCTTGTATAGCTTCTTTTTAAAGTTAATTTATTAATTTTCAGTTTTCAACTTTACCTTCTATGTTTTAAACTTTCTTCCCCTCACTTCCCAAGATGGCATGCAATCTGATATAGGCTCTATATATACATTCCTTCTAAACATTTCTATTTTCACATTATTCATGATGTAGAGAAGACTTTAAATGAGTGGGAGAAAGCATGAGAAAGAAAAAAAAAACAAAAAGGAAAATAGTTTGCCTCACTCTGCTTTCAGACTCCTTGGTTCTTTCTTTGGATGTGGATGGCATTTTCCATCTTGAGTCCTTTGGAATTGTTTTTGGTCTTTGCATTGGTGAAAAGGGCTAAGTCTATCAAAATTGGTCATCACACACTGTGGCTCTTACCATGTACAGTGTTTTCCTGGTTCTGTTCACTTAACTCAGCATCAGTTCCTTTAAGTCTTATGAGGTTTTTCTGAAGTCCATCTGTTCATCATTTCTTATAGCACAATAATAGTCCATTACATTCATACACCACAACTTGTTTAGTCATGCCCCTGTTGACGGGGAACCCTTTAATTTCCAATTGTTTGCCACCACAAAAAGAGCTGCTATAAATATTTTTGTATATGTGGGTCCTTTTCCCGTTTGTATGATCTCTTTGGGATGCAGACCTAGAAGTGGTATTTGCTGAGTCAAAGGCTATGCATATTTTTGTTGCCCGTTGGGCACAGTTCCAAATTGCTGTCCAGAATGATGGGATCAGCTTACAACTTCACCAACAATGAATGTCTTCAAACTTCCCCACATCTCCTCCAACATTTATCATTTTCCTATTTTGTCATGTTAACCAATCTGATAGTTGTGATGTGGTCCCTCGAGTTGTTTTGATTTGCATCTCTAATCAATAGTGATTTAGAGTATTTTTTTCATATGACTATAGATAGCTTTTTCCCTTCTGAAAATTGCCTGTTCACATTCTTTGACTACTTATCAATTGGGGAATGACTTGTATTCTTTTAAATTTTATTCAGTTCTCTATATAATTTACAAATGTGGCCTTTATCAAAGACACTGATTGCAAAATTTTTCCCCACTTTTCTACTTCTCTCCCAATCTTGATTACATTGGCTTTGTTCATGCAAAAACTTTTCAATTTAATATAATCAAAATTATCCATTTTGCATTTCATAATGCTCTCTATTTCTTGTTTGGTCATAAATTTCTCCCTTGTCCATAAATGTGACAGATAAACTATTTCTTGCTCCCCTAATTTATTTATAGTATCAGCGTTTACATATAAATCATGTACCCATTTGGATTTTATATTGGTATACAGTGCCAGACATTGGTCTATGCCCATTTTCTGTCATACTACTTTCAATTTTCCTAGCAGTTTTTGTCAAATAGTGAGTTCTTATCCCAGAAGCAGGGGTCTATGGGTTTATCAAACAGTAGATTGCTATAATCATTGACTGCTATGTCTTGTGTACCTAACCTATTCCATTCTCTCTCCCACTATTTCTTAGCCAGTATCAAATAGTTTTGGTGATTGCTACTTTATAGTACAATTTAAGATTTGGTATGGCTAGGCCACCTTCCCTAGTATATATTTTCATTAATTTCTCTGATATTCTGGACCTTTTGTTCTTCCAGATGAATTCTGATATTATTTTTTCTAGCTCTATAAAATAATCTTTTGGTAGTTTGATTGGTATGACACTGAATAAGTAAATTCATTTAGATAGAATTGTCATTTTTGTTATATTAGCTCAGACTACCCACAAGCAACTAATATCTTTTCAATTATTTTTATCTGACTTTATTTGTGTGAAAAGTGTTTTGTAATTGTGTTCATACGGTGCCTGGGTTTGTTTTGGCAGATGGATTCCCAAATATTTTATAATGTCTACAGTAACTTTAAATGGAATTTCTCTTTCTATCTCTTGTTGTTGGGCTTTATTAGTAGTATATAGAAATGCTGGTGATTTATGTGGGTTTATTTTATATCCTGCAACTTTGCTAAAGTTATTTATTATTTCAAGAAGCTTTTTACTAGAGTCTCTAAGTATATCATCATCTGCAAAGACTGATAATGGAGTTTCTTCTTCTCTTATTCTAATTCCTTCAATTTCTTTTTCTTCTTATTGCTAAAGCTAACATTTCTAGTACCATGTTGAATACCTTGTATAGCTTCTTCTGACCTCTATGTGAGTGCCTACCTTGTATGAGTTCTTCATAAAATAATCTTTTAGGCAGACATACATTTAGTATTTGAGAATTGTGCTCTCTGTGGTAGAGAGTTGGTAGTTCACCTCAAGAAAGGACCTCAGTTTGTGGTACTTTATCTTACCAGATTCTTCCTAAAACAACTCAAATGGAAGCAATTCAATTTTCTGGCATGGTGCTGGCAGACTGTTTAGGTTTCATAGTCATATAGCAATGAAGTCAGCATAATAACTCTGTAGATCTTCAAGTTTGGTGTGCAGCCTAAAACCTCTTCTTTCTCACACTTTCTTTTGGAGCCTCCCAAACTCTGAGCTAGTTCTAGCAATGTATACACCAACCTCATCATCTATGTGGACATCCCTAGAAAGTATACTTCAAATGTAAATGAACTTATCCATAGCATTCAAAATTTTTCCATTTGCTATAACCAACGTCTTTGTATGGATGGTGCAGCGCTGGCTAATGGGGAACCTCTGTTTTCTTGGTCAAAATTAGCACAAGTGGTAGAAAATTGATCCATACTTTGTTGCATCTCAGCCTCAGAGGCTGCATCGAGTTCACAATCATCTGTGAACAAAAAGTCTTGTGCCAAGTCTCCTACTTTAGTCTTTGCTTTTCAAGTTAAATAATAAAAGTAGATAGTAAACCTCTTCTTTCATGTAATTTCCATCATTAAAATCCTATCAATTTCTGACATTAAGCAACTTGACATTACCAAAAACTTGATTAGTAAAAACTTTGTTTTCTGTGTCTCCACCAGCTGTGACTGTAGTACATGTAGGAATATATGCCAGGTTGCATCTCCACAAGGATTACTTCCAAGGGTGATGCCTGTAAGAAAAAAATAATTATAAAGAAAAGATTCCCAAGTGTTTGTTTACAGAGACATAAAACAAAATATAGTAACTTATAGCTATTATTATATTCTCCCAGGAGGCTGTTATTTAAAACATCAAAACATGATGTTTGCAGAACTGTTGATCTAACATTTTACATTTCACCTCAGCTATGCATTGTCCAAAAATTTTCCTCCAGGTCCATTGATTCTGATGAGACATTCTAAACATTGAATTCCTTCCCAGTGGTGATCATCTTGATTCAGAAATTCCCCTTGCAACAAGGAGCTCCAAATAAAGAACTCAAGATTTCTCAAGCTGACAAAATTGTCTCTAAAGCTTTATGCAGTTGGTCAAGATCGCTATTGGTCACCTATACTTGAACAATAAATGAAGGAGAGGAGGTAACAAGGTGTTCACATCTCAGGTTCAGAATCACCTAATCTCATACATGTAGGATTTTTTTCTGAATTTAAACACCAAATAAAATGTACATTGTTGATATACATAAGTTGAACATAAAAAATTGATTATGAATTTCCAAATTTCCATTTTTAGCTTGTTTTTCTTTTTAAATATATATTTTAAAAATTACATGTGACTTATTTTTTTTCCACTTTGGTAACCTTAGCATGAGTTACTGTCTCCCCACCCCAAATTCCTCAGGAAAAAAAAGAAAAGAAAAATAAAATTCTTGTATCAGATATTCATAGTCAAAATTAATTCATGTATTAGCAACATCCAAAAATTTATATTCATTCTACACTTTGGATTCATCAACTGTCATTAGACAGAATTTTTCAGTGCATTTAAAGTTTTGATAGTTTAGATTTCTTTCATTGAGAACTACCTGTTCATATCTTTGACCATTTATCTATTGAGAAGTGGTATATGCATACATACACCTACATGTATGTATGAATATGTATATATTGACACACATTTATATGTATATGTACATATGTATATATGTTATTGTGTATATGTATATATATATATATATATGTCATTTCTTCACATCACTTGAAAAATAGACCCTTCTCAAAGAAACTTACTACAAAGGTGTTTTTTTCTCACTTTTTCCCTTCCTATTTACATGTATTAATTTTCTTTCTGCAAAAACTTTTTGATTATATATAATAAAAATGATCCATTTTATTTTCTGTATTCTTCTTTATCCTTTCATTGGTTGTAAAAATTTTCCTTGTCCATATTTTCAATAAATCCAATAAATATTTATTAAGCACTTACTATTTACCAGGCATTGTACTGTGCTTAATGCTAGAGACACAATCAATAAAAAGAAATACAGTCTCTGCCCTCAAGAAATTTAAAATTTAATTGAGAGAGACAACATACAAAATGTAGAATTGAAATCAGGTAGAGTAGCACATGCAAAATGAAATGAGCAAAACATCCAGTTTTTGCCCTCTTGATAGTTTTGGACCTCCATCCTCCAGTCCCCCAATCAGATGGGAGAGGAGGTTGAGAAGGAGGTGTTATCAATGAAGGCTTGAGTTAGTAGCATGGTGATGAGATTAGAAGTGATGAGGTTATCTAGTTCTGTGGACTTGAAACTGAACAGATAAAGAAGAGTATTTCCTTCCTTACTCTTCAACTTTGCTCATGATGTGACCTTTTATGTCTAGGTCATACATCCATTTGAAATTGGTTTTATTGACATATTGAATAAGTAAATTAACTTTTGTAATATTGTTATTTTAATAACATTGGCCTGCCACACCCATAAACAATGATTTAATTATTTAAGTCTATCTTTATTTCTGTAAAGAGCATTTTCAAGTTATATTTGTATAGTTTCTGTGTGTACCTTGGTTAATAGCCTCATAAATATTTGATTCATGACACAGTCATTTTGCATGGAATCTCTCTAGTTCTTCCTGCTAGGATTTTTTGGGAATATCCAAAAATGCTGGTGAGTTATATGGGTTTATTTTGTATTTTTTATATTTTCTTTATAATATTATTTCAATTAACTTGATATAACTTCCTAGGATTCCCAAAGTAACTATCAAGTGATCTACAAAAAGAAATAGTGATATTATTCCCTCTCTGCCTGTGCTTATAGTCCCTCAATTTCTTCTTCTTTTCTTATTGCCATGGCTAGGATTCCTATCACTATTTATATTAACAGTGGTGATAATGTAGTCATTGTTTTGTCCCTGCTCTTTGAAAGGCCTCTAATTTATCTTCACTACATAAAACATTGGCTCTTAGTTTTAGATAAATACTACTTAAGATGTACTTCTTAGTGCAATGAACAGACAATGGCTTTGTATAGTGCAAAATAAATCTTAAATTTATTGATATAATCATATGGTTTTTGCTGTTCTCATTATGAATAAAATTTACTTTTTTTCCCAATACCTAACTAAACATGCATTGCTGGTATAAATGCAATGTAGTGGGCGGGGGGGGGGGGGGGGGGCGTTCACAAAATGGCAGACTAGACATTTTCTCTGATTCTCACAACCTCTCAAGCCTCTCCAAAAAAGAAATTATGTGCCAAAGATAAAGCAACTTCAACTGTCTCCATAGTCTAGGTTGGGACATTCAGAATAAAAAAAAAAAAAAGTTAAAAAAAAAAACAGAAACTGATTCTCACTGACCCTGAGCTCAGTTACTGCCACTCCTCCATATCCCATGCTATAGGCAGCCAGGTTTTGCTAGCAGACCCAAGAACATGACACAGGTTTACAATAAAAACCACTCCTACACCTCAGTCCCTCTTCCCTCTTTCCAGTGCTATGGAGACCCCTGCTCCAGGCTGCAGAATTTTCCTCAGTCCTCAGAAGTCAATTGACCACAGTCCTTCAAGAACAAAAGTCTGCTGCTAGCTTTAACTCAGAAGCACCAGCGCTACAAAGTTCTAAATTGCTGGTGCCAGGTCAGAGAACTGAGGAACAAAGAGAGAGTTACAGGTTACAAGAACTAGACACCATGCATGTAGCAAGTTGTGTAGCACTCTACTAAGCCTGTGGGAAAGAGCACAGTCCCCAGCTGAGGCCAGTTCTGAGTACCAAAAAGTCACTTAAGGCAGAGACTTAAGTTGGTGAATGGTGAATTGTTCAGCATGGATGGAGGTTGAGATGCTTTTGAGATCCAGCCTGCATGGAAACCACAGAGGGGAAAGAGTCAGGAAGTAATAACAAAGGGAGGGGTGGGGCAGATTGAAATTACCAACGACTTCAGGAAGAAGAAAATTGAAAGACCTAAACCAACAAGAAAAACAGTAATAGAAAGAAATATGTCTTTCAGATCTAGTAAATAAGTTCAGGCATTTATGAATAAATACCATAAAACAAAGGAAAATGAATCAATATTTGATGAGATAGCGAGCCCTATGAATTTGAGGAGAACATGGAACCACAACACACTATACCTTAGTGGTACAAAAGAAAAATAAGAATGATAGGAGCATAATTTATGTCCTACACAGCAAAAACAATGAGCAGAAAAGACAAACCTTAACCTGCACTAGCAGGCCTCACCAAAGAAACAAAAGAGAGAACAACAAATTGGGAATGCAAACACACAGAAGTGAAGGACAACCTAGAAGAAGAGAAGTAAAAAAAATCTACATTAAAAGAAAATGTCTTCACTATGTAAATAAAATATACTGGTCTCAAAGACAGAATGCCATAGACAACCTAAGGAGCATAGGGTCTCCAGAATAATACAATAAAGAAAAAATACCTTAACACCATAATGAAGAAAATAATAGAAGAGAACTCTCCAAAAGTTCTGAACTGAAAAAAATGAAATTCAAATTGAAAGAATTCACAGATAAATTCCAGAAAAAAAATAAAAAATGTTTGAAAGCCAAGGCTGCAAACCCTAAGATTCATAGTGGTTAAATATAACAATTCAATTCCAAAACAATAAGTTCTGCAAGTCAGCAAAGGGAAGACCTTCAAATGCAAAAGAAAAAGCATCCAAAAAATGCAAAACTATTACACATTCACTAGAAAAAGTAGGAAGGAATGGGACAATGTGTTCAAAGAGCAATGGACTTCAGGATGCAACCCAGGGAAACCTAGATTACAAATCTGAGCTTAGCTATGCAGGACAAATGATGAGCATTCTATTATTGAATAATATTGAATAAAATTGAATAAGAAGAGCATGGAACATTTTTAGAAAGAAAACCAGAACAACAAAAAAAAAAAGTATTTCTCTGACACCCCCAAACAATAGAAATGTAGAAGGAGTGGGGAAAAAATGCAATGGGCAAGAACAGTAACAGCAACAGAGTAACAACAGAAAGACTACCAAAAGAGTTTTTTCTAAATATACACAAGAAGGCAAGGATGAAGGTAGAAATCTAGGTAACAGAATTAAGTATCCCCACTATATGAAACATACTATGTTAAGTCATGGGGATGAAAACAAGAGAAGTAAAATACAGTCTCTGCCTTCAAGGAACTTATAGTCTAATAGGGAAAATGACATACAAACCAATGTATACAAAGTAAACTATATGCAAGATAAATAGGAAATAATTAAAAAAGCAGAAAGCACCGGAATTAAGGAGGATTAAGGAAGGTTTCCTGTAGAAAGTAGTATTTTAGTTAGTACTTAAAGGACATCAGAGGGATCAATAGTTGGAGTAGAAAAGGAAAAATATTTCTGGCATAGAGGAGTCAGAGAAAATGCCCAGAACCAAGAGATAGGACATCTTGTTCATGGAATAGCCTGGAGACCAAAGTCACTGAATCAGAGTATATGCCGGGCAGTTTTCAAATAAAGACATTAAAGCTATCTATAGTCATACAAAAATGTTCTAAATCACTATTTGTCTTTCTTACACAGGAAAGGGAAGGGAAGGGAAGGGAAAGGAAGGGAAGGGAAGGGAAGGGAAGGGAAGGGAAGGGAAGGGAAGGGAAGGGATAGAGGGAAGGGGGAGAGAGAGAGTGAGAGAGAGAGAAAGAGAGAGAGAGAGAGAGAGAGAGAGAGAGAGAGAGAGAGAGAAAGAGAGAGAGAGAGAGAAGGAAAGAAGGATCTGTGTTACCCAACTGAATTTGATGGAGCCAGTGCTGATGCTGACCTGGGGGAATTATCTGAGGACCTCCTTCTGTCAAGCTAACTAAATTTGTTGGTGCCTCCAAAAGTAGATTGCAGCCTTAGGTTTGGTTGTTGTTGTTTTGCCCAGAAGTGATTTGTGAATTTTTTCCATTAGTGTTTCATTTTCTATATTCAGAAGTCCTGGGCAGTTTTTTCCCCATTATTTCTTTCATTATTGTGTTAAGGTTTTTTGTCCTATTGTGTTCTGGGAGACATATGTCTTTCAGATGTAGATTGTCTTCATGCATCTTGTCTTCAGGATCAGTATGTTTTGCTTGTACAGTGAGCATACTTAGTGAATGTTATTGCATTTTTTGCTTCTCTTCAGCTAGAAGATCCTTTGCTTCTGTGTATTTGTATTCCCAATCTATTGTTTTCTCTTTCATTTCTTTGGCGAGGCTTGCTATTCCAGGTTTTCTTTTATTCTACTCATTACTTTTTATATGCAGGATATGAATTATTCTCTCATAATTCTCATTTCTCTTTGAATCACTTGAGAACAGTATTTTGTGGCTCCGTGCTCTCCTTGAATTCTACAGGGTCCTATGACTTGTCAAGTGTTGGATCATTTTCCTTTGTTTTGAAGGATGCCTGAACTTGTTTACTAGAACTGTAGATTGCATTTTCTTCTGTGGTTACTGTTTTTCCTGTTGATTTATTTGTTTATGTTCAAGTTCTTTGAGTTTTCTTCCTGAAATTTTCAGAAATTTCAGTCTTTTTGCCCTTCTTATTTTCTATTTTTTTTTTTTTACTTCTTGACTATCTCTTATTTTGGTTTCTTTGATGGTTAAGTCTCAAAGCATCCCATCTTTCTTCCATGCTGGGCCTAGGTCTCTGTCCCACATGGTTTTGGATGGTCCAAACTGGCCTTATTTGGATGCTTTTCTCTTTTCATTAGGCTTGGCTGCATGCTACACAGCCCCTCCAACACACAGAGTCCTGTCATGGTGTCTCCTCCTATTTAAGGGGCTTTTTGGCCTCATAGCAACAATTCTGAGTGTTGCAGTGCTGGTGCTACAGGGTTGTAGCTCCCCTGCAGAGTTTTGCGCCTGAGGGGCTATGGCTACCTTTCTGTCTTTTGTAGCCAAGGCAAATTTTCACAGCCTGGAGCTGGGGTCTTCATGACAATGTAAAGAAGGAAGGGAACCCTGATTATGGGGGTGAATTTACTCATAAGATTGTGTTATATTCTTGGGTCTTCTCATGCAGTCTCAATGTCAGTAGTGGGGAAGGATAATGACTGAGCTCAGGGTTGGTGAGTATCATAGAAAGATGAAGTTGCTTTATCTTTCATATATAATGTCTGTTTTGGAGATATTTGAGAAGTTATAAGGATCAAATAAAATGTAATGGCAAGCAAAGAAGTACTTAGCACCTTGTTTCAGCTATTTAATTATTTAGCACCTTGTTTCAGTTCAAGTTTCTTTTGAGCCTTGTCCATGATCATATCAAGTCTTTGTTAAGAAAGAGAAGTTGTGAAACCCACAGTGGGAAGGACTTGCCAAAGACAGGAACAGGAAGGACATAAGAGGCAGGCAGAACAGGGAGGAGTTAATGATCAGTTTAAAAGTTGAACACAAGCCAGGAGAGAGCAGAATTGAGAAGGGAAAACTTGTGGTGGCAGAACTCTGTCTGTTCTATGTTGATTTTTGTTTGTAATACTTTGTACAGAAGCCCTGGGAACTTAGTTGAAGCCCTGAAAGAGGATTCTCTTTTTGTCTGTTTACAGAAGTCTTGGGTGAGGGTTTCAGAGGTCCTGGGACTATACTGATAATTTATGTTGAGTTCTCAGACTGATAATTTGTGTTGATTTCATAGGCAGATAGTGAATTGATGATGGTGCCAGCAATGTTTATGAATGTTGTCTTGACTCTGTTAAGCTTTGTCTTCCCAGAAACAGAAACTGCAAAGAACAAGGTGGACTGGACACTGTAAACTTCAATATGGAACTGGACAAGGAATCATACGAGGAGCTGGATGAGGAGCTGAACAAGGAACTGAGAACTGCCTACCTTTGAATCAATGTGACAGTTGGGTAGATTCAGGTAAGTGCTGGACCCATAGAAGAGGAACCATGGAATTTGGGAGCCAGCCTTGAGTCAAGATGAAAAGACCTCTCTTTGGGTACTTAGTGCTAACTGAGGAGATCATGATTTACTGTGGTCTAGGGGTGAGAGAACTTTGTACTCTGTACCTTGTACCTCTTAAGGATGATTGGAAACTAATCTCCAATAAAGAAGAAAGAAGATTTTTTGACTGAGAGATTAAGACAATATGACCTAGGGGTGGAGAATTTTGACCTTTGTACTTTGTGTCCCTTAAGGAGACTTCCCCATTAAGGATGATTGAGTTAAAGGCTTATTGAATGATATCTTTTGTTTAAAACTATGTGGTCACTTTGATGAAAACTATGTGGTCACTTTAGTGATAAGTTGTTATGTTATTATGAATGCTGTACTTTGGTTTCTGTGAATGTTTTGCCTTAGTTTATTACTGAATAAATAGAGAGTTTACTATACTATGTAATCAGAGCTTTAAAGCTATTCACAGAAGCATTCCTCTGGAGAGCTGCTTATCCTTGCCTTTACAAAGGTCTGTTCCTCTCTCTTGTTACTCATATGACCTACAAAGTCATAGAGAGAGAGAGAGAGATAAATAGATAGACAATATTTATTTATCTTGGATTTCAAATGATTATCAGAGAAATGTGACACAAAGATAGTTTACCATTTGACTATTTCCCTTCTTATCCTAGAAGCAATAATTTTGTTTGTTCAGAAGCCTTTTAAAAAATTTCACATAATGAAAGTCATCTATTACATCTTTTGTAATTCACTGTATTTCATTTACTTAAGAATGCCACTCCTCTTTTGGGTCACCTGACCAAAAAGATGGAAGACTAGATTTTTTCTTTGACCTCCACAATCTCAAAAAAAAAGGCTCCCAAAAACAGAAATTATACTTCAAAGATAAGGCAAT
The DNA here is from genome assembly GCA_028646515.1 of Pseudochirops corinnae. NCBI lineage: Eukaryota > Metazoa > Chordata > Mammalia > Diprotodontia > Pseudocheiridae > Pseudochirops > Pseudochirops corinnae. Next base: position 306,769,971 of record CM053585.1, on the reverse strand, counting down.
CTCAAATGTCTACATGGTCTAGGACACCCAGAATCCAAAATGGAGGAATCTATGAACTGACACCTACCTTGAACTTACTCAACACTCCCTCTCCCACTGATCCCACCACCACATTACCAAGAGCAAGATTGCACTATTTAATCCAAGTACCCAACACATGGACTTGCAACAAAATCCAAAAGCTAGATACGTGAGCTTATAAGAAAACCCAAGTGGATGCCCCAATACCCCTTCACTCTTTCCAGTGCCATAAAGGCTGGGCTTCAGGCTGCAGATATTTGTTCAGGTCACATCCAACTATGACAGTGCTCCAGGGATAAAAACCTGCTGGGACCACAACAAAGAGTCAGCACAGAATAGCACAGAACAGAGAGAAAGGAGAATGGCATATGTCTAGGTTTAAAATAGAGCCTAACATTGTACCCTACCAGTACAGAACCTCAGAGACTCAAACAATGGAAATCAACAATACCATTGTGGTAATGCTCTGTACTACTAATGCCAAGACAGAAAACTGAAGGACAGGAAGTGGACAGGACACCAGGACAGGACACTGTATACGGTGGGAGGAAGAGAACATGTGACATTCCAACAAGTCTGAGAAAAAGAGCTTTCTAACTGAGACTAATTCTGTTGAAGCAAAAGTCATTTGGAGCAGAGAACTTAGCAAGTGATCTGTGAATTGCTCAGCTATCACCCAGGGAGACCACCATTAAAGAGAAAGCTGTCAGAGAGAGAGCAATATGGGGAAATAAGTGGGAAAAAAAAAGATTGAAATTACTTAAGAGTACAGTAGGAAGAAAACTCAAATATTGTGAGTATATGCAGATAAACTAACTGGGAAAATATTAATGGCAGAAGGAAATATAGCTTTTGTATCTAATAAATGAGTTCAGCAAAATATGAATAAATGCTACAAAACAAAGGAAAATGATTCAATATTTCAGACAAAAGAACAATGGGGATTTTGAGGAAAATGTGAATCTACAACATGCTGTTTCTGAATTATTTAAAAAAGAAATGAGAATTGTGAGGGTCAAATTTATAACCTGCCCAACAATAATTTCTAAATAGAAAAATTTGAATCTGTTATGGCAGGTCTCACTAAAGAAACAATTGTTTGGAAATGCAAATATATAGAAGAGAAGGACAAGCTAGAAGAAAAGTTAAAAGCAATAAAATTAAAAGAAAACACGTTCTCTATTCAAGCAAAACATATCTGTCTCAAAGGTCTGGAGACAATTTAAGGATTATAGATCTCTGAGAAGAATATGACAAAAAAAAAAAACAAGATGTAAGAAATACTACTCCAGGGGGCAGAGCCAAGATGAAAGAGTAAAAGTAGGAACTTTCTTGAGCTCATCCTCCAGTCACCTCCAAATACCTGTAGAAAAAAAATTACTCCAAAGTTTAGAGCTACAGAAGCCACAAAATGAGAGAGTGAAATACATCTCTAGCTGAAGACAGCCTGGAAGGCAGAGAGGAAGGGTTTTTTCCCACTAGTCTGGGAGAGGAGCACAGCCTCGCATGAGACGCACCTGCACAGACCAGGCCGGAGCAGACCAGGCTGCAGCATACCACAGGGGATTGAATCACTGGCTGCTGTGGTGGTTTCCAGATTTCTTGACCCACAAATGCCAAAGGAAAAGGTCAGTGGGGAAATTCTGCTGGACCTAAGAGAAGAGAGCAGTCATGTCCCAGCCCCTGGGCAGCAGAAGTGGCGGCAACAGCAGCAAGAGCAGCAGCAGCTGCTGCTGCTGATTCCAGAGCTCCAGGCACACAGATGGTGGGGTGATCAAGCTGCTGATCACAGAACAATTTCAGGGATCTCTTTGCTGGCACTAAGGCAGGATTCTCTTGCTTTGCCCTGATTGGATCAGGATCACAGTCATGGGTGGCAGTCCTGGGGTGAGGAGGAGTGCTGGCATGGCCAAGTTTGTGGCAGCTGTGGAGAGAAAGTCCTCCTCACAGTTCAGAGACAAAAAAGAGTGCTTGTGGTCATTGACAGACCTGATCCCAGGCCAGGAGAGTAGTAAACACTTCTCCTTTGGTCATATCACCTTGGAAAACTGAAAATTTACAGATGCCTAGAAGTAGCTCTGACAACAGTTGTGCAAAGCTCCAGAAATTTAGGACAGAGGACCCTCTACTCCAGAAACAGAGCTCTGCCTTGGCAAAAAGCTCAAGTCAAGGAAGTGACTGGGAAAATGAGCAAAGAGAGGGAAAAAAATCAGACTATAGAATCTTTCTTTGGTGACAAAGAACAAATCATACAACCAGAAGTAGACAAAAAAGTCAAAACTCCTATATCAAAATATGAATTGGTTGCAGGTCATCGAGAAGCTCAAAAAGGATTGTGAAAATCAAGTAAGAGAAGTAAAGGAAAAACTGGGAAGAGAAATGAGAGTGATGAAAAGTGAGTCAACAAACCCAAAAAAATACTGAAGAAAATTACACCTTAAAAAATAGACTAACCCAAATGCCCAAATGGCAAAAGAGATCCAAAAGCCAATGAGGAGAATGCTTTCAAACAAAGAACTGACCAAATGGAAAAGGAGGCCCAAAAGCTCACTAAAGAAAATAATTCCTTCAAAAGTAGAATGAAACAAATGGAAGCTAATGACTTTATGAGAAACCAAGACATTATAAAACAGATCCAAAAGAATGAAAAAAATAGAAGACAATGTGAAATATCTTATTGGAAAAACCACTGACCTGGAAAATAGATCCAGGAAAGCTGGTTCAAAAATTATTGGACTATGGGGCAGCTATGTGGTACAGTGAGTAGAGCACTGGCCCTGGAGTCAGGAGGACCTGAGTTCAAATCCAGCCTCAGACATTTAAAACTTACCAGTTGTGTGATCTTAGGCAAGTCACTTAACCCCAATTGCCCTGCCTTACCCCCTCCTAAAAAGCAGAAAAAAAAAATGTTATTGGACTACCTGAAAGCCATCATCAAAAAAAGAACCTAGACATCATCTTTCAAGAAATTATCAAGGAAAACTTCCCTGATGTTCTAGAACCAGAGGGTAAAATAGAAATTGAAAGAATCCACCAACCACCTGAAAAAAGATCCCCAAAAGAAAACTCCTAGGAATATAATAGCCGATTTCCGGAGTTCCCAGGTCTGGGAGAAAATATTACAAGCAGTCAGGAAATAACAATTTAAGTATTGTGGAAACACAATCAGGGTAACACAAGTTCTAGCAGCTTCTACATTAAGGGATCAAACAGCTTGGGATATGATATTCTGGAGGTCAAAGGAGCTAAGATTAAAGCCAAGAATCACATAGCCAGCAAAACTGAGTATAATACTTCAGGGGAAAATATGAACATTCAGTGAAATAGAGGAATTTCAAGAATTCTTGATGAAAAGACCAGAGTTGAACAGAAAATTTGACTTTCAAATACAAGAATCAAGAGAAGCATGAAAAGATAAACAGGAAAGAGAAATCATAGGGAACTTATTAAAGTTAAATTGTTTACATTCCTACATGGAAAGATAATATTTGTGACTCATGAGACTTTTCTCAGTATTAGGATAGTTGAGTGTGTGTGTTTGGGTGTGTGTGGGTGTGTGTGGGTGTGTGTGGGTGTGGGTGTGTGGGTGTGGGTGTGGGTGTACATATGGGATATATGTCTCTTAAGCAGAACTTTATATCTCTTGTGCCAAGCTGTTGATTTCTCTCTATAGTTTTCATTCCTTTCTCCACTTTCCCCTTCAAGCATTCTCCTTTAACTTATAAAAACATTTTTAAACTTTAAAAAAATCCTGGATTCATCACTTCTAGGAATGATAAGTGAGTTTGTGCACAAGTCATGTTTTTCTCTGAGGCACTACTGATAGATGTTTTGGAGTCATTCTTTTCCAAGTTTGTATCTTGAATATTCTTGCCACCATCATATTGGGTTTCATTCTCTTTTTTTGTATGCCCATTATTCTAGCCTACTTTCTGACTTCAGATTTGATGTTAGGACCAAGCTCTGCCACACTTCTGGAGGAAAGTTCTTCACTGGTCTTACTGCTTTTTTCTTGCAGTACTGAGTGTTATATTACTATAAGATCTCAGAGACATATCAGCCTGAGGATCTACAAGCTTTCATTACACTAGCAATTTTCCAATAAAGAACAAATCCCCAATGATGTTTGACACAATTCTAGATAATGCAATAACAAGACAAAACAATTAAAGGCATTAAGATAAACAAAGAGAAGACAAAACCATACCTATTTGTTGAAAATATGAATGTTTACTTAGAAAATGCTAGGGAATCAGTGAAAAAAGCTCAAAGATTTTTCTCATTAGTAAAGCTACAAGTTACAAAATAAACCCCAAAAAACAATGACATTCCAGAGAAAAATAACAAACCCAGGATATAATTAAAAGAGAACCCCCATTTGAAATACTTACAAAATTTATAAAAACCTCAAAATGTAGATTAACTAAGAAATAGCTCACTATTTGACAAAAATTGTGATAAAATTGAAAAGTATTACAAAAATTAAGTTTACCCTAGCATATACCACAAAAATTAAATTGAATATGTTATCAATATTAAAAATCATATGAAAAATGAGAAGAGAAGCAGATGAAGCAATTTTTTTTTTAGTTATGGAAAAGTTATATGTTACCTAGGGGACTTTAGCTAGCATAAATACTGACTCTCCTTCAAACACCCTAAACATTCAGTTCCTCAATCTACTTACTTCCATGACCTGTTCCTCTGCCCCATCTCATTCACACACAAAGATGGCCATACCCTTCATTTTGCTATCACTAACAACTGTATCCCTTCCAGCTTCAAGAACTCCAAAAATCCCCTAATCCAACCATAACTGTTGGTTCTCCATCTCTCCCTCATTCTTCCTTTACCAAATCCTACTGCACTATGACCTATAATCCTTCAACCTGCTAAATCTCCTCATCTTCCCTGTACTAGCCCTCTTCTCTCTATTCCCCATCTTGGTCCCTTGGTGAACCACTTCACTTCTACATTATTCTCTTCTCTTGAATCTGCTTATAAGGAAGGAAGAAAGAAAGAAAGAAAGAAAGAAAGAAAGAAAGAAAGAAAGCAAGCTACACAGCAAATTCCAAAGCACAGCATAGTAAGTTGAATAATTCCAATAAAAATCACAAATATTACAAGGCACCAAGAGAGAGACCTTCAAATACAAAGGAAAGAACATTTGATTTACAGAAGATTATTGTGCACCCACCAAAAAATGAAGGAGGAAAGGTAACAATGTGTATTCAAGAGCAAAGAAGCACAAATTGCAACTTAAGGTGACCTTGCATACAAAATATAGCTTAACCTTTAACGAAAAAGATGGTTATTTAATCAAACAAACATTGGAAGAATTCTTTCAAAGAAAATCAAACCTGGACGTCTTTACTTTTAAAACAGGTCAGAAAACAGAAATACTAGCAAATGCAGCAACCAAAAAAGGTATAGGTAACTAAACTACCTCAAAAATAAAAATAAAAAAGCTGAAAGTGTAAAGAAAAGTATGAGATTAACAACAGCAACAACAAAGTAGAAGCAAATTCACAGTTTCTGGGAGAAACTAACCACTCTATGGCTGTCAGGTGATACTAAAAAGGTGATGGCAGCTAGGTGGTACAGTGGATAAAGCAACAGGTCCAGAGTCAGGAAGACCTGAGCTCACATCTAGCCTCAGGCACTTAGCTGGGTGATCCTGAGCAAGTCACTTAACCCTGTTTGCCTCAGTTTCCTCATCTGTAAAATGAGCAAGAGAAGGAAATGGCAAACCACTCCAATAACTTTTCCAAGAAAATCCCAAATGGGGTCATAAAGAGTTGGATGTGACTGAAATGACTAAACAACAATAGCTAGGAGCTAGAAGCCATGCTTCAGAAGACAAAGACACTATACACTAAGAAGCCACCAAGAGATCATCTAGGCCCAGTGTACCAGTACTTAGCAAAGAATAATATATCCAAAAGCTGTCACATGACCCCCGGATACTAGCAGAACAATATCTAGCTCAGGCTCTATGCTTAACCAGCAGCTATTAAGAGAAAAGCAAAACCAGTAGAGCAAGGAGCAAGCCCGGTGAAGAGCAGTCTGATGACATAACCAGAAGATATTGTGGTCCAATAGCATCAGAGGGATAAGGCACTTCTTCAAACGTGTTTTAGCTACATATATTATTTCTGTTCATGCCTATATATCTGTGATTCCTATGCATAGGATATTACCTCAAGTTTTAGACAATTTTTCTATTGTAAACTTCTATGCTATTTCATTAACCATCTTTGATTTAGACCATTTCCTCTGAATGAGTAGTGAAAACAAGTAATATTTATTAGGGATTCACAGATTATGGATTTAGATCCATATAATACCTTGACCCTGAGGTTGCTAATTTGGAGGCCCCATACGGGAGAGTTGATGCTTCCTCCACATACCATACAAGCAAAAAAAAAAAGTTATATGTAAGTTATTCTTACTATACCCAACTGCCACCTCTCTGACGATAGAAGAAGATAGAGCAGTTAGGCCTAGAGGAAAAATACTGTCCAGGCTCAGGTGCTGAGAATGTCCCACTGCAGTTGCAGTGATTTAGTGATTTCCAGTGGGTCTCCCAAGGGTATAAAGTCTGTGAAAATTGGGTTAATTCCTACACATGAAGGAACTAATTCTTTCATCCTTTGGTCTTTATTTTGTGAATTACTGTTATCGGTACTAAATTAAACAGGATGTCATTTCAACCTTATGCATCCCCAATTTGATGTAAGGTAATGAAGCAGTTTTTGAGTCCTAGCAGCATCAAAAAGAGAATCTGAAACCAATTATCACCTTTCCCCTATTTCTCACCACTGTACTACTTTACAATGCACAACTTCCCCAGCCTCTTAGAATCCTTGTAAACACTCACACACATACACACACACACACACACACACACACACACACACACACACTCTCTCTCTCTCTCTCTCTCTCTCTCTCTCTCTCTCTCCCAACATAGACATGTGTTATATAGATAAAAAGACAAAGTCCCAAAGATTATCCTGGAGAAAATGTTTACAGCTAAGTTAGAAATCCCTGAAAAAAAATAAGGATTTATAATAGAAACCCTGACAAATCATTAACTCAAATAACAACATAAGCCAAATCTTTGAATTCCCAAATTCTCTCTCCTGACAGGTGTTAGCAATATTCCAGCCACAAGAGTTGATGTGTTTCATGCATAGTTTGAATGGTCCAACAACATGGTTCTACTATGGGGCCTAAACTTGAAAGCCTTTCTAGCTTGGATAGAACCTTTTAGAAATTGTGGGTTTTCACGATAAATAAATTTAGCAAAGTTGCAGGACATAAAATAAACCCACATAAATCTTCAGCAATCCTATATATTTCTAACAAAGTCCAACAGCAAGAGATAGTAAGAGAAACCTCATTTAAAGTTACTATAGACATTATAAAATATTTGGGAATCTACCTGCTAAAACAAACACAGTACCTACATGAACACAACTACAAAACACTCTTCACACAAATAAAATCAGATCTAACCAATTGGAAAAACATCAATTGCTCATGGCTGGGTCGAGCTAATATAATAAAAATGACAATTTTACCTAAATTAAATTACATATTTAGTGCCATACCAATCAATCTATCCAAAAATTACTTTACTGAGCTAGAAAAAATAGTGACAAAATTCATTTGGAAGAACAAAAGTTCCAGAATATCAAGGCAGTTAATGAAAAGAAATGTTAGTGAAGGTGACCTAGCCATACCAGATTTTAATCTCTATTATAAAGCAGCAGTCATCAAAACTGCTTGGTACTGGCTGAAGAATAGAGTGGTAGACCAATGGAACAGATTGGGTACAAATGACTCAGTAGTCAACAATTATAGTAATATACTGTTTGATAAGCCCAAAGACCTCAGTTTTGGGGATAAGAACTCACTATTTGATGAAAACTGCTGTGAAAACAGGAATATAGTATGGCAGAAACAGGGCATAGACCATCATCTAACACTGTACACCAAAATCAAGTCCAAATGATCTAGGTATAAAGGCTGATACTGTAAATAATCTGGGGAAGCAAGGAATAGTCTACCTGTCAGATTTATGGAATAGGAAAGACTTTATGACCAAAGAAGAGTTAGAGAGCATTATAAAATGTAAAATGGATAATCTTGATTCCATTAAATTGAAAAGTTTCTGTAAAAACAAAGCCAATGTAACCAAGATTAAGAGGGACATGGGAAACTGGGAAAGAATTTTTACAACCAGTGTCTCTGATAAAGGCCTCATTTCTAAAATATACAAGGAATTATGTACAATCTATAAGAATGCAAGTCATTCCCCAATTGATAAATGGTCAAAGGATATGAACAGACAATTCTCAGAGGTAGAAATTAAAGATATCTATAAGCATACAAAAAAATGCTTCTCAGCAACGCACAGTAACTCTACAAGTCTCAGGATGGAAGGAGATGTCTACATTCAGAGAAAGATCTAGAAAGAACAGAGTTTAAATGGAGACTGAAGCAAATACATGCTATTGTTCTTTTCTATGTTTGATTTTGTCTCTTTTTTCCCCTTGTTCACTCCATTGGTTACAACCTTTCTATACAACCAGACTAATGTCCAATGTGAAGGTATCTGCAGATCCTGTACTTGATTTCATGTCACCATGGGGGTGGGGGGGGAAAGTGAGGGGAGAAAATTTGAAATTCAAGGGATTGTGGAACTGAATCTTGTAAATTAAAAGCAAATAAACAAATCAATTAATAAAAATAAATAAATAAATTGAAAATTTTAAAAAGTGCAAGATAAGAATTTTGACCCAACTTCTAGAAAAAATGGCCCAAAACCATTACAATGTTCTGGGAAAAATAAGCTACCAGCAAATTATATTCTATGGACAGAGCCCCCACATCTTGTGAGGACCATCCCTGCATGTAGCTTTAGTGTGTAGTTGTATGGTTCAAAGGGAGGCAAAATAGACATCCTTAACATTTTCTCCCTCCACATTTCTCCCAGGGAAACTTGGATTCCTGTGGGGGATGGGGAACAGGAAATTAATACCAGAGGCCATGACTTTGCTTTTTTCAGAGTGAAGGGGTTGTCAAATACAGTTATCAGAATGGGCTACCTGACCTCACTGACTCTGCAGTGATAGCTCTGGAAACTCCTAGTTGCAGCATGTTGAGCCCCTGGAGTCACTGTTCTGACCAGATGGCACCACTCCCCAACCTTTGGCTATTTTGCAAAGCAACTTAACCCTCCCAGTTGCTGTCCCCTCCCTAGCTCTCCTCCTTGTGGAATTCAAATATTACCCACCCCACCTCACCCCCCCTCCATATTTCTGCCTTCATCGTGTGCTTAACTCTGTTGCATTTGCCCCTCAGGAGTATTCCTGTAGCTTGGTACTCTGCGATGCCCCAGACTACAATCCCCAAGCCTAAGACACTTAATATTGCTACTTTAGTAGTCCTCTTTAGTCAAACTGAGGGGGTACCAGGCTAAAATTATATGTACTTGTTCCCTTACATATTAATAGTCTAGGGGAGAAGGATTTCAAGTTTAAGTTAATTTCTGATCGTTATTTCGTTAATGAGGGAAGCAGAAGGACTGCTCTCAAGTTTTATATCCAACTCTTTTCTCCCTTCTTGATAAATACCAGTTCCACATTTAGAACCATCAAAGAAACCCATTTATCCAATAAAATAGTAAAACAGAAATCAGAGAAAGTATACATATGAAAATGTATAGTAGCCAATATTGTCAAAGAGCAAAGGAGCTCTCCCTAATAGGAGCACTAACTTTACATTAGGGAAAGAGAGTAAAGTAACTCAGAGATTCAGTTGAAAGAGAGTCCCAGAATTCACCTAAGGGCAAGTTTCCCAAAGTCTCTAGTGGAACAAGCTAAGGCCATGATGAAGACTGTCATCTTGTCTCATGTCAGCTTCTTCTGCACAATCTTTTCCTTCAGCAACCTGAAGTGAAATTTTCATCATTGAGCTCTCAAAGCCAGAAGCATCCAAAGACCTTGAAGAGCTTGAAGTGACTGGAAAAACTGCAGAATTCTCCTTCCTCCTGCTTTCACCAACTCTTCTCACCCTCCACAGAGGCTTAGGGTACTGCTCTCTACCAATAAGGAGAGAGTCTCATACCAGTGGGCTTTGGGACTGGAATTATACTACATTAATAGAGTTATGGTATGGCAAAACCAACATGTTAGAGTAGTAGAAAGATGTATAGCTCGATCCTGCCCCACAATTCTCCCCAACAGATCTAAAAAATGCACCAGACAGATCTAGAAAATGCATCAGGCATGATCTGAAAGTCCAAGAAAAAAAAATGAGTCATTTTTCCATCCCAGGTAACAAAAAGGAGATAGAGAGGTCCACAGACACCAGGGATGGGATCTGACAAGGATATGCCATCTAGAGTTATTCAGTACAGAGAAAGGTTTTGCACTAAAGCAAGAAAAGCAAGCTCCATCAGAATACAAAACTGTCAGTTTTGTGATTTACTACCCAGGGGACTTGCACCTATAAGTATTAGTCCAGAATAAGGAGTAGACCTTATCCTCTACACTGAGCAAGGAGCAAGTTTATTAGACAAGCAGCAACTGTGTTGTTACTGAGTAGAGTGAAGTATTGGTCCCACCTTCTAACCCAATCTGAAACTTGTAGATGAATACCAGGGTACAAATGCCAGACCAATGGGTTTGTCACTCTGAACCAGTAGACCTTTCCCATGGGCTAATAGTGATTGAATTCAGCAGCAGTCTGTTTTTACTTAGACCCAAACCAAGGTCAGGAACTTACAGAGCTCAGACCAGCAGGACAATGATCACACTTTGCCCTGGATCAAACCATTTTTAAAGCACTAAATCTTGGCAGATGCATTGTGTTAGCTGCCCCTGAAAGTTCAGAATAGTACACCCCTCAATATCCCCAAGAAATAACAGTAGGGCCAGGACAGACATTTCTTCCAGAAGTACAGAGCTTGGCTCTAAGCATAAAATGTCAGAAAGCAGATTCAAAGAATGAGCAAATGAAAAAAGATTCCCACCATAAAAAGTTATTGTGGTGACAGGGAAACTTAAGAGATAAATCTAGAAGAGAATGAAGCCAAAACATCTACAAGCAGTCTCAAAGAAAAAATGCAGCTTAGATGCAAATTCAACTAGAATTCCCAGAAAGGATGAAGTTTTTTTTAAGAATCAAAAATGTTTTTGATAAATAACATAAGAGTGCTAAAGGGAAAAACATAAAATAAATAAGAGCTAGAGAAGAAAGAATTGGAAAGTCAATTAACAATTTGACCTAAGAAAGTTAGAACTTAACAATTCCATGAAAAATAAGAATATTAAAACCAAGACAAAAGAATGGAAAAAAAATAGAAGAAATGGCAAAGTATCTGAAGGGATACAGAAGGAGTCTAATTAGAGAGAAGTTCTAGCAGTGGTTCTTTTGTATTTGATGATCTTAAAAGAACTGAAGAAAAATGTTCTGGGACAAAGAGGGAAGGAAAGTTAGGGGAAATTGTTTCACATAATCAGGGTGTGAAAGTATAAGTCGATGAAAACCAGGACGGGAGCATTGAAACTTGTTCTTATCTGAACTGGTTAAAGGAGGTGTAATGGTAATGGAATTTAAAGTTCTCCCTGTATTGGCTTGGTTTTTGAATTGAATGTTGAAACCCAGAGCTTGTGAATCCCACTTGTAGGATGGACTTGTTGAGAAAGGGCTGAACTGGGAGGAGCTGGTGCCCTGAATTTAGACAGAGGCACAAGCAGAGAGAAGGTCCAAGCAGAGGAAGCCAGAAGAACTTTTAGGGAGCAGTATCCTGGAGGCAGAGAGAGAGAGGAGAATTGCCAGGGGCCAGAGTTGCTGCGAGAAGACTGCTGAGTGCCAGTTGGAGCTGCCCAGGACTTTTGAGAACTGCCACCCAGAGCTGCTGAGGACTGAGGAAGCATGGCTGCAATAACAGTATTTTGTCTGTCTGTTTTGATGTTGTTTTGCCAGATTTGTCTGCTGGTAAAGGACAGTGCTGTTGTTGCAGAGGTCCTGGAACCTGGCTGTTGGTTCAGAAGCCCTGAAGGAAGATTTTCATGTCGTATGTATACAGAAATCCTGGAAGGGGGTCTTGCTGTTGTTTTTCAGGCATTCTGGGACTATTGAGCAGGCAGAGAATGGATTAATGAGGACACTGGCAATGTACATTATGGCTTTGTTAAGCTTTGTCTCCCCAGGAATAGAGATTGCTGAGAACTTGCCTCAGGTCAAGATGAAGAAAAGACTTCTTGGGTATTAAATGCTGTGATGATATCTTAACCTTGTTGTAGCTTAAGGGCAGATGGCCTTTTGTTCTCTCCACTGCCCCTTTTGAGAAAAGTACTTGGTATTAATGGATGATATTGTAATTCAGTTGTGATCCGGGGGGGGGAAACTTTTGACTTTTTTGTGCTCTGTAATTGACTAAATGAATGTACTTTGTTTATGATTGCAAACTAATCTCCATTTGAGAAGAGAGATTTTGTTGACTGACTAAATGAATGTACTGCTCAGGGGTGGGCTACTTTGACTAATATACTGCCCAGGGGTGGGGCACTTGGACCTTGGTACTTAGCAATTGAGTTAAGGACTTACTAAATTATTGAGTTATACTACCTTTTGATTTTCTGTGAATGTTTTGGCTTAATCTGTCACTGAAAAAATGGTGTTTTCTATGCTTGTAATCCAAACCTGGAAGTTCCTTTTGCTTGGCATTACAGGAGGGAAGAATATACAGACACAATTGAGTAAAAACATATATTTCACTTTCATTCAAGAGGGAAATTAGAAGGGGGAGGGGTAAAACATATGCCATTTATGTTTGTATATGTATACATGTATATGCACAAGTACATATACATAGGTATGCTTTTTTTCCTTTTGGACATAGCCAACACAGAAATTTGTTTTGCCACATTATAACAAAGGTGTTATTTTTCTTTCATTCTCAGTGTGGGGGAGGGGTGGAGAATGAGGAAGATTTTGCTTACTGAAAATGTTTTTATTTAAATATTTTTAAAGACAAAAAGAGAGAATTAGGCCTAGGGAAGTAGTGGTGCCAATGAAACTGGAATCTAGTTTTCAGTTCTGACCACCTTGAAATAGACATTAGTAAACTAGAGGGTTCCAGAAGAGAGCCAAAATGATGGCAAATAGATTAGGAATTCGAACA
>CM053585.1:306744249-306751749 GCA_028646515.1 Pseudochirops corinnae | reverse complement strand
ATATGTTTACAATCCACATGGTAAGATGATAATTGTATCTCATAAGACTTTTCTCATTATTAGGGTAGTTAGAAGGATGTAGTATACATAGTTTCTACTATATATAGTACATATGCTATATAATATATCATATTTAATAATATAAATAATATATAATATGTTAGTATATATAAACAGAAGACATAGGTGTGAGTTGAATATGAAAGGATGATAGCTAAAAAATAAAATTAGATGATGAGAGAGGAATTTATTACAAGCAAGTGAAAGGGGGAGGCTGAATGGGATGAATTATCCCACATAAAAGAGTCCAAAAAAAGCTTTTACAGTGGTGGGTAAGAGGGGTAAGGGAAGGGGCAGTGAATGAACCTTGCTCTCATTGAAATTGCCTCAGTGAGGGAATAACATACACACTCACTTAGGTATAGAAATCTCTCTTACCATACAGGAAAGTAGGAGGGGAAGAGGATAAGAGAAGAGGGAATGGTGCTCCTAGAAGGGAGGGCACATTGGGTGAGGGTTAGTCAGAAGCAAAACAGTTTTCAGGAGGGACAGGTTGAAAAGAGAGAGTGAATAGAGTAAATGGAGGAGGAGGAATACAATGGAGGGAAATATAGTTAGCAATAGTAGGTGTGGGGAAAAAAATTTGAAGCATTTCTCTGATAAAGGCCTTCTCTTTCAAACATGTGGAGAACTGAGTCAAATTTATCAAAATATGAGCCATTCCTCAACTGGAAAATAATCAAAAGAAATAATAAGTTTTCAGATGAAGTAGTCAGTTATCTATAGCCAAATGAAAAAATACTCTAACTCACTATCAATTAGAGAAACACAAATTAAAACAATTCTGAAGTACCACCTCAACTCTATTAGATTGGCTAATAGTACAGAAAAGGTAAATGACAAATGTGGGAAAAATTAGACTTTAATGCACTGTTGGTGGAGTGTGAACTGATTCAACTATTCTGGAGAGCTGTTTGGAACTATGCCCAAAGCGATATTAAACCATGCATATCCTTTGACTTAGAAATACCATTATTAGGTCTGTATTCCAAAAGAGATTTTTAAAAAACCCAAAAGCATCTTTATATACAAAAAAAATATTTATAGCAGCTCTTTTTTGGGGGTCAAAGAATTAGAAATTGAGGGAATGTCATCAATTGGGGAATGGCTGAACAAGTTGTGGTATGCAATTATGATGGAACACTATTGTACTATAAGAAATCAGAGCAGAATACTCTGAGAAAAATCTGGAAAGACTTGCATGGGCTGATGTAAGTGAAATGTACTGTTTTAAGATGATCAGCCATGAATGACTTAGCTATTCTCAGCAATACAATGATCTGAACAACTCTGAAGGACTTACGAAGAAAAATGCTATCCATCCCCAGAGAAAGAACTGATTGTGTCTGAATACAGATCAAAGCACACTTTTTTTTCTCTTAAGGTTTTTTAATCTATGTTTTCTTCCACAATATAGAGATGTTTTTACATGAGTGCACATGGATAACCTATATTGAATTGCTTGTCTTTTCAATTAGGGGTTGGGGGAGAGAGGAAAAGAGAGAATTTGAAATTCTCTTTTCAAAATTAATGTTAAAGTTGTTTTTACATGTAACTGGGGAAAAACAAAACATCGAATAAAAAAGAAAATGATAAAACTAAAATCAAGATTCCATAGATAGAATACTGATTTTCCAGGAGAGGTGAGTACATTTCAAATGTCCCACTATGTGAAATTCAACACAATGAGATAGAGGACCTTGTAGAATTTGAGGAGAATGTGGAGCCACAATATGTTCTTCCTGAGTGATTTAAAGGGGAAGTAAGAATTATGAGAGCAAAATATACGGCCTTCACAGTAAAAAAAAAAAATGCCAGAATACAAAAACCTGAATCTGCCACTGCAACAAAATAGAGGACAATTGATTGGGAATGCAAATATGTAAAAATAAGGAGAAATAGGAAAAATGGAGAAAAAAAAACAGGAACACTAAAAGAAAATGTACTCTCAATCCAAGCAAAATATACTGATCTCAAAGACAAAATACGTAGATTTTGTCATAGGTCTCCCAGAAGAAAAGGACAAGATGAAAAATCTAAATATCATAATGAAAAAAATAATACAAGAGAACCATTCAGAACTTCTGAACACAGAAAATTAAATACTACTTGAAAGAATTCATGGATCATCTCCAGAAAGAAACCAAGCCTGCAAACTCCAAGACAAGCAGTGGTTAAATTTACAATTTAATTCAGAAACAAGAACTGCAAGGGACCAGAAAGACAAAATACAAAATATACAAAAACAAAGGAATGGGAATTTGATTAATACAAGATTATTCCATACCTGCTATAAAATAAAAAAAAAAAAAAGAAATGGAATAATGTGATCAAGAGAAAAACCTTTAAATACAAAAAAAAAAAAAAAGGAAATTTAAATTAGATAGGACTATTTTACATCCACCAGAAAATTTTGCATCCACTAGAGGCACAATGGAAAAGTGTAGAATCCATGGAACAGGCTATACAAGGCTTTGACAGAAATCACCAAGAAATAATTGTCCTCAAGCCCAAAAAGAATTTCTGTAAGAGTTCAAGAAAGGGATAAGAGCAATAGAGGAAAAATTGGGAAATGAAATGAGAGTGATCAAAAAAAATTGTGAATAGAGAATTAAGGGCTTGGTAAAAAGAGGCACAAAAAATGCTTTAGAAAATAACACAGTAAAAAACAACATTGGCTCAATGGTAAAAGAGAGACAAAATTTTATTGAAGATAAGAACTCTTTATAAAGCAGATTTGGTCGAATGGAAAAGGAGGTACAAAAACTCACTGAAGAAAATAATCTCTTAAAAATTAGAATTGGGCAAGTAGAAGCTAATAACTCCATTGGACATCAAGAAACAAGAAAACAAAGTTAAAAGAATGAAAAAAAATAGAGGAAAAGAAGAAAAAAATTTAAAAGAAAGAAAAAATAGAAGATGTATTTCATTGAAAAAAATTGACATGAAAAATTTATTGGAGAGGGGTAATTTAAGAATTATTGGACTACTAGAAAGCCATGATCAAAGAAATCCTAAACATCATCTTTCAAGAATTTAGACAGGAAAACTAACCTAATATCTTAGATTCAGAGGATAAAACAGAAATTGAAAGAATCCATGTGATCACCCCCTGAAATAGATCCCACAACAAAAACTTTCAGGAATATTATGGCCAAATTCCAGAGCTTCCAGGTTGAGAAAATATTGCAAGCAATCAGAAAGAAACCATTCACATATTATGGAGTCACTGTTAAAATCACACAAGATTTAGCAGCTTCCACAATCAAGGATCAGAGGGCTTAGAATATGATATTCTGGAAGACAAAGGAGCTAGGATTAAAACCAAGAATAACCTACTCAGCAAAACTGAGTATAATCTTTCAGGGGGAAAACGGCTCTTTAATAAAATAGAGTTCTTCTAAGCATTCATAATGAAAAAAAAAAACAGAGCTGAATAGAAAATTTGACATTAAAACACAAGCCTAAAGAGAATCATTAAAAAGTAAACATAAACCAAAAATCAGAAAGTCTCAATAAGATTTAACTGTTTGCTTTCATTTATGGGGAAATGATACGTGTAATTCCTAAGAACATTATCATTATTAGAGCAGTTAGGATTCTACATAGAGAGCAAAATTGTGAGGTAATAATGTTGGGATGATATTAAAAAAATGAAGGCATGACGAAGTGGAATACACTGGGAGAAGGAGAAAGGAAAAGGTAAAATGGGGAACATTTTCTCACATAAAAGAGAAATGTAAGAAATAGGTTTTATAGTGGAAGGGGAAATGAGAGGGTGGTGGGCAATATTTGAACCTCATTTGCATCAGAATGTTCCAAAGGGAGAAAAAAAAATACATATATATATATATATATATATATATATATGTATATATACACACACACACACTCAAGAATATATACAAATGTAATTCACCCAACATAGAAGTAGCAGGGAAAGGAGATAATAGATATGGTGGGAAAGTGATAAAACAGAGGGCAGATTAAAGAAGAAAGTGGTAAAAAGCAAAACACGCTTTTGAGGAGGTACAGGATAACAAGAAAGAGAGAGGAGGATAAACAGAAGAAAACAGGATGGA
Organism: Pseudochirops corinnae; assembly: GCA_028646515.1. NCBI lineage: Eukaryota > Metazoa > Chordata > Mammalia > Diprotodontia > Pseudocheiridae > Pseudochirops > Pseudochirops corinnae. The sequence goes on along the minus strand of CM053585.1, from coordinate 306,747,607 downwards.
AAGAAATAACATTAGAAATCAAAACTGTGAATGTGAATTGTATGAGCTCACACAAAAAATGGAAGTGAATAGAAAAATGGATTAGAAACCTGAATTCAAAAAGATGTTTTCTATCAGAGATACAATGAAAGAAAAACATACACATGGAATTAAAATCAAGAGTGAAGTAGAATCTGTTATGCTTTAGCTGAAGTGGGGGGGGGGGGGAGAAGCAGGGGTAGCAAGCAATTATGATCTCAGACAAAGCAAAAGTAAAAATAGACTGATTTAAAAAGAGATAATCAGGAAAACTACATTTTGCTAAAGGGTGCCATAGAAAATTAAGTAATATCAAAATTTTCTCTGATAAAGGCCTCATTTCTCACATATGTAGGGAACAGAGTGAAATTTTAAATTTTAAAAAGAGCCATTCCCCAACTGATAAATGGTCAAAAGATATAAACAGGCAGTTTTTAGAAGAAAAAAATCAAAGCTAACAGTAGTCATATGGAAAACAAAATGTTCTATTCATTAGAGAAATACACATTTTAAAAACTCTTGAGTATCACCTCACTTATCAGTAATGACAAATGCTGGAAGGGGAAAAGAAAAAAAGGTACACTAACAAACTGTTGATGTCCAATCATTGTGGAAAAGAGTTTGAAATTTTGCACAAAAGGCTATAAAACTGTGCATACTCTTTAACTCAGCAATACAACTACAAAGTTTGTGTCCAAGGAAAAGGAAAAGGGGCTATATGTGCAAAAATATTTATAGCAGCTCTTTTTGCAGTGGCAAAGAATTAGAAATTGAGGGGAAGCTCAACAATCACAGAATGACTAAACATGTTATTGGCATATGATTGTGATGGAATATCATTGTGCTATAAGAAATTATCAGAGGAGTGGTTTCATAAAGAGAAAAAAATAGCATGGCAAGACCTATCTGAAATGATGCAAAGCTAAGTGAGAAGAACCAGGAAATCATTTTGCGTAGGAACAGCAATTTTATGATGATCAACTGTGAAAAACTTGGCTACTCTAAGCAAGACAGTGATCCAAGATGATTCTAAACAACTGATAATGAAAACATGTTTTCTACCTCTAGAGAGAGAACTGATGAACTCTGAGTGCTGAGTGAAATATTCTTTTATTACTATTTTTTTTGCTTTTTTGTGATATGATTAATACAGCAATATGTTTTGCATGATTTCATGTGTAGAAATGATATAATTTTCTTTCCTTTCTCCATGGGTGGAGGAGGCATGAGAGGGAGGGAGAGAATTTGGAACTCAAAAATTTAAAAAGAAAACAATTTTAAAAATAAATAAATATTTTTTTGAAAGAAAAAAAATAATCTACCTAGAAAGAAAGCCTAAACTGGACATTTTAGAAGCTTTGTTTGCATGAGGAATACAGAAGGAAAGAATGATCAAATAATCATAGGTGTCATTAATCACAGAATGAGCTTCCAGGGTATACAAGAATAGAAGATGATGAGCATAAAATATTCCTTTTGGAAAGTGATGCAAAAAAAAAAAAAGAAAATTTAAAAACTAATGAACAGGACTAGTTGAAAGGGAAAAGAGAAAGGAGAGTTGAAAGGAATTTATCAGAAAGGAAAAGGGAGGGGAGAAGAATTATGTAACCAAATAAAAGCAAGAGAGAAAAAAAGGAGCTAATGAGTAAAATATCCTATCCAAAGATCAGATAGAGATCTTAAATAACATGACCTCAGAAAAGGAAATTGATCTAGCTGTAAAGTAAGATCTTTGGTAAAGCTAGCAATTAAAATAATATGAATCTTGTGATCTCAAGAGTAGAAAAATACTGCTGTTCCTGATTTTCACAAGAGAATGCTACCAAACTTTTTAAAAGAATCCATACTACACAAATTATTCTCAAAAACTTTAAAAGAAAGCATCCTGCCAGAAATAATTTATGAGACAAATATAATCTTAATATCTAAACCAGGGAAAGACAAAGCATAGAACCATAGGCTGATGTCATTTATTAATACTGACTCTATTTTAAAAAATAAATCCTGTCAAACAGACTAAAGTGGTTTATCCAAGAAATCATTAATTTTGACCAAGTGTCATTTTAACCAGGGATGCAAAGATAGTTCAATGTTAGGAAAACAATTAACATAATTATCATATTAAAAACCAAAACATTCAAAACCACACGATCATCTCAATAGCTTCAGAAAAAGACTTTATCAAAGAACAACACTCTTTTATATACTAAAGACCATACAAAAACTAAGCATGGAAAAACTTTTTTTAATATAAAAGGCATCTATCTAAAACCAAAAGCAAACATTGTATGCGAAGGGGATACACTACAGCTTTTTCCAATAAATGTGAGAGTGAAGCCCCACTATTATTTTAGTTCTATAATTGCTAGCAAGAGCAAAGAAACCAGAGAAAGAATTTAAAAACTTAAAAGATAAGCTTTAAAAAAAAAAAAACAATTCCTATTTGCTGATGATATAATAGTATTCTTGGAAAATCTTAGGGAATCAGCAAAGATACTGAGACTTTAGCAAAGAGAATGAAGCGCATGCTAGCCCGAGCCAGATGAGGGAAGAATGAGTCCCGCGCAGCATATTTTGCTAAAGGTCGAGAATTTCAGCACGAATTTCCTGGGTCGGAGGCGAAAGGGATGGTCTCGGTGAACAATGAGGCAGAAGCTCAAGGCAGGATAGAGTCTGGTTGAACCACAACAGGTAAGGTTCTGCCTCAAAGATGAGGGGAAGACAGGGGGACAAGGCAGGATAGAGTCTGGTTGAAGCACAACTGGTAAGGTTCTGCCTCAAAGGTGAGGGGAAGACAGGGGGAGGAGGGAGGAAGTGGGAGAAGGAGAGGGAGAGAGATAGACAGAGTGCTTAAAGCAGAGAGAATGGTGAGGGATAGGTGGGGGTGGAAATGCATTAAAAATAAATTTTGGGAAGACAAGGTAGAGAATCGGAATGTTTTTATTTTTTCAGTTCCATATTATCTCCCCCACATCCATCCATCCATCCATCCATCCACCCAACGATGAGGTCTCACTCTCTTTCCATTCAATATTCTTCTCCCCACGTCTGTCATAACTAAGTTGAGTCCAAATCTATGGTTCATCTCTCTCTTTTCCGCTTGATTTTAGTGGGTGTCAGATGTCCCGACTTTGATTTTTCTCCTCGGTACTTCAGCCGCAGATTCAGTGACAGAGATTCAAACTTTCCCCGCTCTTCCCCCTCACTTTGCCCCCCCTCCCCAGGCGCGCGCATGAGCACACCGTCCTTCTTCCGGCTTTCTCCCCTTCCCCTCCTCTCCCCCCCTCTCTTCCCCCTGCCCCCCTCCGCTATTTTTTTATATTATTTTGAACATAACTGC
>CM053585.1:306722746-306735760 GCA_028646515.1 Pseudochirops corinnae | reverse complement strand
AGATCTAGCAATGGTGATACTAAAAGACCACAGGTCTTGGAACTATATTTTGAAGAGTAAAACGACTGGGGTTCTGGCTGAAAACATCATACCCAGCAAAGCTAAGCATAATCCTGAACGGAAAAAAATGGACATTTAATGAATTGTCAGACTTTCAGGACTTTGTTTAAAAAAAAACAAACCTGAATTTAATAGATTTGACATACTAGAGCCAAGAGACATGTAAGGTACATAACAAGGACAAGGGACTCAATAAGGACAGACTACTTACTTTTTATGTATGTAAAATGTAAAAACATATGTCTAAGATTGTTATTAGGAATTGAGTAGTTTATAAGAAAGATTGGGGTAGAACTAAGTATGATATGATTTTAAAAAGTAAAACCATTTAAGAACAGCTAAGAAAGAGTAATTTTCTTATATAAATGAAGGGCAAGAAGAAGAGGAATTAGATGGGGAGGAGGGCTGGTAGTTCTAGCAATCTATTTTCATGGGAAATGTATTCAAGAGGAAAAAATACATATATATCTAGAAGACTATAAAGGTCTTCTAAATTCAGAAAGGAATAAAATGCTAAGGGGGAGAGGATAAAGGAGTGATCTTTAGAAGGGAGGGTGAGGGAATAGATAGTAGGGCAAATAACAGTAGCAGTAAAGTAGAGGAGTCAGGAGGGATACGAAAGAAGACACGCATACAAAAACAAAATAAAGATTAAGAGTAGAATATGTTAGGGAAAAGGAGCAGGGGTGGTGGCAATCATGATCTTGGACATAGTTAAGGCTAACACAGATGTAATCAAAAGAGAAAAATATGGAAACTACACTACACGTCAGCCACATTTATCAACATTGTTTTAGACTATTTAAAATGACCATACAGCCCCTCCTGAGTTCAATAGGCAACGTTTGGATTCAGAAAGCACAGATGTTTGGTTCTCTATCATAATCAGTCTGCTTTCTGCCAGAAATTACCAGCACAGCCAAGGAAAACATGCCTTGCCAATACCCAGCATTGACACCAGAGCAAAAGAAAGAACTGTCTGATATAGCTCACGAAATTGTTGCTCCAGGCAAGGGAATCTTGGCAGCAGATGAATCCACCAGCACCACTGCAAAGCATCTGCAATCCACTGGAACTGAGAACACAGAAGAAAATGGTTGCCTCTATAGGCAGTTGCTTCTGACAGCAGATGATTGAATGACCTCCTGTATTGGCGGTGTTATTCTTTTCCATGAGACACTCTACCAGAAAACCGATGATAGTTATCCCTTCCCCAAAGTCATAAAGGCAAAGGGTGGCATTATGGGTATCAAGGTGGACAAAAGTGTAGTGCCCCTGGCAGGGACCAATGGTGAGATTACCATCCAAGGTCTGGATGGGCTGAGTGTGGTGCCCAGTAGAGGCATTGTATACTGAAGATTTGGGATAATACACCTTCCTCACTTGCCATCATGGAGAGTGCCAATGTGCTGGCCCCATATGCCAACATTTGTCAGTAGAATGGCATTGTCCCCATCATGCAGCCAGAGATCCTCCCTGATGGAGAACATGATCTGAAGACTTGTCAGTATGTCACTGAGAAGGTCCTGGCTGTTGTTTACAAAGCTCTGAGTGATCGCCATGTCTATCCAGAAGGAACCTTGCTGAAGCCTGACATGGTCACCCCTGGCCATGCTTATACCTAGATGTAGTCACATGAGGAGATCGCAGTGGCAACTGTAATTGCCCTTTGTGGGACTGTACCTCCTGCAGTCACTGGTATCACCTTCCTCTCTGGGGGTCAGAGTGAAGAGGATGCCTCCATTAACCTCAATGCCATCAACACCTGCCCCTTGCACAAGCCATGGGCACTGACCTTTTCCTATGGCCAAGCAGGCAACTGCCCTCAAGACCTGGGGTGGCAACAAGGAAAATGTCCAGGCTGCTCAAGAGGAATATATTAAGTGGGCCATGGCTAACAGCCAAGCTGCTCAACGCAAGTACACTCCAAGTAGAAAGCCAGGAGCTGCATCCAGTGAATCTCTATTTGTCTCTAACCATGCCTACTAACCTGGGTATGCCGTAACACTCCAGGCCATCCCTCACAGTCCAGAAAGCTTTGTGCTGACCTCTCCCATCACTCCTAAGTTGTGTGGTATTGTTGCTCTCTGATGAATCTAGTGACCACTCCTCAGCCCAGTTTTCCCAATAAACAACTATTTAACAAGGAAAAAAAATAAAAATAAAAAGTAAAGTGACCAAACAGTATAAAGTGGGAATATTGCTGTGGTGTAAGAAATGACAAGTTGGTGGACTTGAAAAAATATGTATAGACTTGGACATAATGAAGGAAGGGGTTATCCACCCTCAGAGGAACAGAGGATAAATAAGCATAGTATGGCCTTACATAGATACATATGAATGTATATGTCTATATGTGAGTATGATTATTGATATCTAAGTATACATATAAACATATGTAAGTGTATATATGTATGGGTATCTGGGTGTTATGTATATATGTACATATCTATATGTGTATGTCTGTATGAATGTGCACTTTTATGTACATATGTGTGTAAATGTACATACACACCACACACACACACACACACACACACACACAACTATGTTTAAATGTAGCCTTCTGGGAGAGGAAGGAGGAAAAAAGAACAAAGTAAAAAGTGCATAGCAGAAAACAAAAGAAAACTCATAAGGAAGCAAAGAAAAGATGGACAGCTCTCAACACAATGTGTAGTATTTATTATATATGCTTTATTTTGTTTTTTTTTTTTGGAGGGGGGAGAGCAGGGCAATTGGGATTAAGTGACTTGCCCAAGGTCACATGGCTAATACATGTCAAGTATCTGAGGCCACATTTGACCTCAAGTCCTCCTGACTCCAGGGCTGGTGCTCTATTCACTGCACCACATAGCTGCCCCTATATATGCTTTCTTGAAAAAGGAAATTTATTGCTGTATATTGTGAATCATCTCTCACATTCTGCTGTGCACATGATGAAGCTTTTTTCCCCTTTTCTTATTTTGTGTTATTTTAGTTTTCATATTTAAGTTTATTTTTCTTTTTTCTAACTTTGTATTTAAGTTTAAAATAAAAAAAATTACAGAAAAAATCCAATAAATCTAGAGGTTCCTAGATAACTCTACTGGTAATAAAAAAATACAATTTAGCACAAACACTTAAATTGGGGTCTCCAATTTTGAAACTCCAGAGAATTTCAGTTTAAATTACCATTTACTGTTTCTATTTTTACCTTAATCATGTACCTGATATATGAATCTTTTAAAAATTAATGAGAGTCCAACTATAAAATAAACTCTTCTGCCTTTTAAAATTATCACATATTTTAAAATGGGAAAATAATTTCACTTTCTTTACCATTATCGATATAGCTTTAATATGTAAAATCCTTAATACAGTTTTGAGAACTTATTACTAAAACATACTCAAAACTGGAATTTCCATGATAGGTAAATTTGTAAGCCTGTCATATACCTTTATATGCTTCTTTAAAAAAAAAAAAAATATATATATATATATATATACATATATATGTGTATATATATATGTATATATATACATACACACACATATTTTAACATATGATTTTAGAACTTTAAATTCTAGATTCTTTCCCTTCCTCCCTTGTCATCGACCCCACTGGAAAGACAAGCAATTCAATAAAGGCCACATATGTGTAGTTACACAAAATATCTCCACAATGGACATACTGTGTAACACTGATGATATTTCCCTCCTTTCTATCCGGCCCTCCCCTTGTTCTATTCTCTACCTTGTCCCTGTCCCTTTACAGAAGTGTGTGCTTCTAACAACCCTCCCCTTCCCACCTGCCCTCCCCTCCATCATCCCTACTCTCATGCTTGTCCCCCCTACTCTCCTGCAGGGCAAGATACCCAATTTAGAGTGTATGCCATTCTCTCCCTAAGCCAAATTCAATGAGAGTAAGATTGACCCATTTCCTTTTTGCCTTCCTGTTCTTCCCCTCTATTGTAACAGTTATCCCTTGCCTCTTCTATATGAAATGATTGACCCCATTCTGTCTCTCCCTGTCTCCTCTCATTCTATTCCTCTCCCACCTCTCAATTTCACCTTTTAAAATATCATCCCTTCCTATTCAATTGATCCTGTGCCCTTTGTCTATGTACACATATATACACACACACACTCCCATATGTATTCATCTGCATATATACCCTCCTATGTAGACATGTGTATGTATACATATATATATATATATATACATTTATATTCCCTTAACTTATCCTCATACTGAAAAAAGTTTCATAAGTTAAAATTATCATTTTCCCCTGTTGGCATGCAAATAGTTCAACTTTGATAAGTTCCTTATGGCTTCTTTTCCATGTTTACCTCTCATGATTCTTGTGTTTGAATGTCAAATTTTCTATTCAGTTCTGATTTTTTCATCATGAATGCTTGAAAGTCCTCTACCTCATTGAATGACCATATATTCCCCTGAAACATCATACTCAGTTTTGCTGGGTAGGTGATCCTTGGTTTTAATCCTAGCTCCCTTGATCTCCGGAATATCATATTCCAGGCCCTTCAGTCCCTTACTGTAGCAGCTGCTAGATCCTGGCTTATCCTGATTGTGCTTCCACAGTATTCAAATTCTTTCTTCTTGGCAGCTTGTAATATTTTCTTCTTGATCAGGGAACTCCAGAACCTGGCTATAACATTGCTAGAAGTTTTCTTTTCTGGGAAATTTTTCAAGAAGTGATTGGTGAATTCTTTCAAGTTCTATTTTGCTCTCTTGGTTCTAAAATATTGGGGCAATTTTCCTTGAGAATTTCTTGAAGGATGCTTTCTAGGTTCTTGTTTTGATCATGGCTTTCAGGTAGTTCAATAATTTTTAAATTGTTTCTCCTGGATCTATTTTCCAGGTCAGTGATTTTTTCAATGAGATATTTCACATTGCCGTCTATTTTTTCATTTGTTTGGATCTGTTTAATAGTGTCTTGATTTCTCATAAAGCCATTCACTTTGATTTGCTGTAATCTAATTCTGAAAGAATTATTCTCTTCAGTGAGCTTTTGAGATTCTTTTTCCATCTGGAAAATTTGACTTTTGAAGGCATTCTTCTCCTCTTTGGCTTTTTGGGCCTCTTTTGCCATTTGAATTAGTCTATTTTTTAAGGTCTTATTTTCTTTAGTCAGGTTGTTATTTCTCTTATCATGATTTTCTTGCATCATTTTCATTTCCCTCCCTAATTTTTCCTCCACTTCTCTTATCTGGTTTTCAAAATCCTTCTTAAGCTCCTCTATGGCTTGTGATAAGTCTACATTTTTCTTGGAAGCTTTTTGTGCAGGAGTTCTGACTGTGTCGTCTTCCCCCCATTCCATGCTTTCATCCTTTTTGTCCCCAAAAAAGGAATCTAAAGTTGGATTGCTGAGCTTTCTTTGCTTCCTTTGCCTGCTCATGTTGCCAGTCAGTTACTTGACTTTTGGGCTCAGTAGAACTCTGCTTTCAGAGAGAGGAGAGCTCTGTCCCAAATCACAGGGGTTTTTGTAGTTGCTGAAGCTATTAAGAGGCCACAGTCTCTACAGCCCCCACAAGCTTTGGTTTACTGAAAATGTACCTCACCTTTATGTACTTCTTAAACAAAACATTCTAATCCTGGAGCTTTCTCAAAATTTACTATTCCATATAATTAGAAAACTTTTACATTACATCTTTGTCTTATTACCTTGTATTCCTTCTTTTAGAAGAATATCATCCCTATAATATAATTAGATCACAAATACAGGTTAAAATTGTAAGATGTTCATATCTGTTTCATATTATAGTAACTCAGATATGCTCCAGTATCCATCTATCATTTAATAGATTTAATATTGTACTTATAAATCTTCTTGATGATTGAAATTTGTTATAAAAGAAAAAGGATGGGCATGACTACGACAATGCCATATATCATAACAGGGAGAAAACTCCCTTAGTTCTGTTTGAATATAGGTATGAGTCATTTCTGAAAGTCAATCATGCAGGGTGTCAAAAGCAAGGCTAAGGATTAACCAGGTGAGGGAAATTTCCTTTTCAGGAAGGAAATAGTAGATTGGGGAAATAGAGTCAAGAGGATCTTACGTTATGTCATGCCAAGGTACCCTCCAAAACTTTTCCCAGGCACAGATACCCAGTTTTAGCAGTTCCCAGATTGCAGCATATACAATTTTCTACTATTGGCTTCATAACAATTCAGATAACTATCCCTGTAATTAAAACTCAAACCAATAGTAAATTATAGTTCCAGGAATTTTTACCGCGAACAGCAAAATTTCACTAACTCCAAAATTAGGGCTTGAATATATTTCTTGATGTTTCCCTAACAGTTAACATTTCATTTATCCTTTACTTATATATTAAAATTACCTATATTCTGGGGCTTCAGACAAATAGCGAAGACCTGACAGTTGACTCATCACTAATATGTTGAAGCTACATCTTTAAACTACCCTATATACTTTCATGATAGCCAAAAATTTTTAAATGAAAATTCTCTATCATAGTAAATTTATTATTACTATCATCTGTTTCATAACAAAATATATTTCATTAAACATTTAAAAATTTTGAAATATCTATTTTTATCACATCCCTTAAATCACATTCATAATTTAATAAGCATCTAGATTAAAAATGAAGTTTTGTCTAAAAGCAGCTATGTTACAATGGTCTCTCGAATCTCATGATATAAAGGATTTAGAAATACAATAACAATATAAACAATATCATTTATCTGAATATGAAACACAACTTCAGATGATATCAACTTAATTTCATTTCCAAATATCCCATATAAAAATCATTAATCCTATTACCTTTGGAATTTTAAACCCACTTCAGAGTTATCACGCATGGAACAATTATATTCAATTAAAGAAATAATAATAAAGTGCTTACCATACCTCAATTACTTTACAAGGACTGTGGTAGATGGGTGCCATTACTCTTTTTGTCTTTACAGAACAGAAAACTGAGGCAAATGGAGATAAGAAAACTTGCTTAAGATTACACAGCTAACAACTTTCTGTGACCAGAGTGTAATTTTGTAGTAGACTAGACTTTCAGGAGTCCCTCCCCCCCCCACCCCATTAAGGAAATGCTCCCCTCTTCTATGAGATCACTAGGCAGATATGCAGGAGGAGTATAATCTTGTTTGTTGATGCCTCCATTCATCCTATAAATAACTAAGGAAAAATTTCGGGTAGTTAATTAGCAAGTCTTGTTTGTGACTCCCTGTTTGTGCCTCTGGACATGGTCCTAGGATGAAGTCTTAATGAATAATTAGCCTTAGGCTGGGGTAGGGAGTGGTCGACACCAAAGGAGGGTCCTTGCATTCTGGGTATGTAAGAATTTCTGCTAAGGGAATATAAACCTTGTAAGTTCCTTGTATCTTTGGCTCTGTATGAAATGGAAGACTATAGACAAGACTATCAAATACATCCCTGTCTCTCTCTTTAAGCAGCTGGTTGCTAGGCCATGCAACTGTGCTGGTCACTGTAAGTGGTGCTCACAACGTGGGGCATCAGGACAGCAGTCAAGTCTCTAGCAACCAGTTGTCCCCCCTCCCCCCCCCAGGCTGGCAGGTAGTGGACCTGCAGGAGATCCCAAAGACAACAGATTTCATTCAAGGTAAGGGGAAGGCTCTAAGAAGAGTGATCACCGGCACACTCAGTTTCCAATTTTCATAATTTGGAGCTCACAGAGACATAATATGGGAGGAAACTTAGTGAAGGATTTAAAAGATGAAGGAAAAGATCTGAGAATATTACAATTTTTAGTGTGAAAGAAAGGGATTTCAGTTAAGAAACAGATTCTGAAAAAATTTCTAAAAATAGTCTATTAAGCAGCTCCATGGTTCCCAAGTGGCTCTCAGATCAGAGGACCTGATTGGGAAGTAGTGGGAGAGGCTTTAGTTAATTATTTTAAGGAGAATGGACAGGAGAGTGATTCTGGTTCCATATTTTCAATTTATAATGTCATCAAAATGTGCTTGGCAGACAAAACAGATCTTAAAGAAATATTGAGTGTCATGGGTGAGGGCGAAGGCAGTGATCAGGAAGAGACCACACCTTCTGGGGCCCTGGAAAAGAGAAAAACCCCTAAAAAATACCAAACCTCTTAACTTCACTCAGTGTCCATCTTATAATTCCACATGTGGACCTGAAAAACCTGGGAAGCCTAATGGCAGTCCCACCACAGTTTCAGAATTATATACACCTTTTCAAAAACTTATGAAAGAGGAAGGACGGACATTACGTGAAATGGGATTTAAAGGCTGCAATTTGTTAGCATACCCTGTTATAACAGACACCCGGGGTAATAGGCACTTTATTTCCTCACCCTATTAACATTATTACAGATTCTCAATATGCAGCCCAAGTAACTCAAAAGATAGAAACAGCCAATATACGTAGAAGTAAAATTCAGTTGTACACATTGTTCTGTGATTTACAAGATATTGTACAACATAGATCACATCCTTTTTACATTATGCATGTAACTTCTCACGCTGGTCTTCCTGGACCACTTTTTAAAGGTGATCATGTAGCTGATCAAATCCTTGTGGGATCATTAGAATTAGCAAGGGAATCCCATCATAAATTTCACCAATCAGCTAGAATGCTTGCTAGGACCTTTGATATCACTAAAGAATAGGCTAGACAAATAGTTAAAAGTTGTCCATCATGTGTTATTTGCAGTCCCTCTAACCCGAAGGGTGTAAATCCCCCTGGGACTGTTACCCAATGAAATTTGGCAATGTGGTGTTACTCATTATTCTGTTTTTGGGAGGCTGAAATATATACATGTAATCATGGACACACATTCAGGGTTTACATGGGCAATTGCTATGTCTGGAGAAAAAAACCCTCTCATGTTCAAGAGCATCTTATTACATGCTTTGCTGCTGTAGGTGTGCCAAAACAATTAAAGATTGACAATGGCTCTGCCTACACCTCAAAAAACTTTGCTGAATTCTGTCTTCAATGGGGTATTCACCATGTTACAGGGCTTCCTTATAACCCCACAGGTCAGGCTATTGTTGAAAGAAAAAACCGCACACTTAAAACTGCTCTTCAAAAAGTAAAAGGAGGGACCTGGTGCATGGATACCCCGAGATGAATTTTGGGGTTGTCATTATATGTAATAAATTATTTAACTTTAGATCATGTAAATAAAACACCAGCTGAAAAATTTTGGGGCATTACTGACCATACAGTTGGCAATTCTAAAAGGTCACAGGCCCAGGCAACTGCAGTTGCTGAATGGGTGATGTGGAAAAATGATAAGGGACTATGGTGCAGTCCGCATAGAGTAATAATGCAGGGCCAAGGATATTTGTGTGTTTCCTCAGTTAAGAAGGAAGTCTGGATACCAGAAAGGAGAACAAAGACTGTGGCAACAAATGCAGAGACTGCACACTCGGCCCCCTCTGGACCAGAACCAGATGAAGCCAACAGCTGAGAAGGAGCCGGAGCCAGAGCCAAAATGAGGGCAAACGGATCTTCCATTTTTGAACTGTAGGACCAATGTACCTGCAGGCCGTCAGGTAGATCAGCAAACCTATGTTTCCTGGCACAATGACACGAACATTAAACATAGACATGGAGGGTATCCTAAACAACATTGATTTGGACACTTACAGAGAGGAAACCCAAAAATATGGAAAATCCCTTTGTTGTGGGCCCCAATAACAATAGTTTTTGCTACTTTTGCTCCTAATGGGACATACTTGAGCAAGACTGACCACAGCTTTGTTTGTGCTTATTTAGGAGGGAAGTATGCATTCATGTGGGGAAATCATAGCAATGTAAATATTACTAAAGTTGATAAGCATTATAATGTCACATGTGTTAATTGTAAGGTTTCTGAATGTCATGATAATACTTCTTTGGGACAATTGTTATTTGTTATAAGAAGACCTAGTATGAGTATGATTCCTGTGGAGAGTGAGCATTGGTTTTACTCTTGTGCTGATCATTCTATTGCTCAAATTAATCAGCAATTGGGTTTTTATCTAAAAAAAAGGTGTATTTCCTGAATTATTGTTGGGATAATTGCTTTAATTACTACTATAGTGAGCAGTGTTGCTGTGTCTTTGTCTGTCGGCACTGTAGAAAATCAGATAGTGCAAGCTCAATTTTTGCATGAATTGTCTGCCAATGTTTCATGAGGGTTTTTGTTACAGTCAGAAATCAATAAGAGTTTCTATAAAGCCATAACAGAGCTCAGAGGTGATGTAAGTACTTTAGCTGATGAGACTGAATTAATGCAAGTTAAACAAAAGTTAATACGTGATTATAGATATATGTATTTCTGTATGGTGAACAAACAATGTAATGAGTCAGAATATGACCTAGCCCAAATTAGAAATCAAATTAATGGGCTATAGGATGATCGTAACACATCTCTTGCCATAATTGATTTAGAGAATTTGGCTTACCTCATGGATCAGGAAAGACAGCAGTCACTACTACCAAATCCAGAGGCACAAAACACTGTAGTTTGGATAAAGAGAGTTCAGGGATTATTACCTGGGCAAATACAGCAAATTATAACCTTCCTAGGAATAGGGGTGGTACTACTGGTTTTAAGTACCTGTTTACCCATCCTTATTTCCTGTTTTTCTTGCATCATTCAACAAGTCATATATAATGTTCAATTGCATGATTCTGCCCATAGTCCTATATAAAATAATATGGGGGAGAAGCAGAGAACTTCCAGGAGTTTCCCAGGCTCCACTAATGGAATGTTCCCCTCTCCTATAAATAAAATGGGGGAGATATGGTAGACTAGACTTTCAGGGGTCCCCCGGCTCCTTTAAGGAAATGCTCCTCTCTTCTATGAGGTCACTAGGCAGATATGCAGGAGGAGTATAATCTTGTTTTTTGATGTCTCCATTGGTCCTATGAATAACTAAGGAAAATTCAGGGAAGCTAATTAGCAAGTCTTGTTTGTGACTCTCTGTTTGTTTATGCCTCTGGACATGGTCCTAGGATTCCTTAATTTTGACAATTTCATTTCTTCATATTAATTCTCTAATTTTGATTTTGTAATTTAGTGAAAAGCCAAGCACAAGCAGCTTTCCAGAGGACTGCTTCGGTGAACAGCTTTCAATCTGATTACACAGCATAGCGAACTCTCTATTTATTCAATAACAAATTAAAGCATTATGAAATCACAGAAATTAAAATATAGCATTTACAATGTTATAGCTTAACAATTCGTCACTAATATGGCCACATAGTTTTTACCCAAGTGGTCACACAGGTTTAAACAAAGTATACTCATTTAGTAACTCAATCTTTTATTTTTGTTTTGCTTTTGCTTTTTTGGAGGGGGAAGGCAGGGCAGTTGGTGTTAAGTGACTTGCCTAAGGTCACATGGCTAGTTATTTGTGTGTGTGTGTGTGTGTGTGTGTGAAGTGTCTGAGGCCAGATTTGAACTCAGGTCCTCCTGACTCTAGGGCCAGTGCTCTATTCACTGCACCACTTAGCCACCCCGAACTCAATCATTCTTAAGGAGGCAAAACTCCTTAACTGACACCAAGTACAAAGTTTCCCACCTCTAGGTCACATTGTCTCAATCTCTTCAATCAAAAAGTCTTCTTTCTTCTTAACTGGAGATTAGTTTCCAATCACCCTTAATTAGTAAGTCCTTAATTCAATCATCTAAATGTAAAGGTCAAAGTTCTCCATCCCTAGTAAATCACAATCTTCTCAGTTTGCATTAAATACCTAAGTAGAGGTCTTTTCATCTTGACTCGAGGCTGGCTCTCTGCTTCCATAGTTCCCCTTCCATGGTCCCAGCTCCTGCAAACTCCTTGTCGTCCAGCTCCTTGTCCAGTTCCTGTTCCATACTGAAGTTCACAGTGTCTACTCCACCTCAAGTCCTTCACAGTTTCTGTTCCTGGGAAGACAAAGCTTAACAAAGCCACAATAACATTCACAAATATTGCTGGCACCCTCATCAATTCACTTTCTGCCTGTGAAATCAACATAGACCCAACAGCAAGATCTGAGGAATCAACGCAAATTATCAGTATAGACCCTGAACCTCTGAAATTGTCAGCAAGACCCTCCTCCAGGATTCCTGTAAACATACAACAAGAAAATCCTCTTTCAGGGCATCTGAACCAGCAGCAAGGTCCCAGGGCTTCTGTAACAACAGCATTGTCCTCTAACAGCAGATGAATCTGACAAAGTAACATCATAACAGACAGACAAAGTACCAGTTAAATAAATTAAAGGAGCAACTAGGTAGTAAAACTATAGTAGTGTAGGACATCGTTTTACCTCTCAAACCTAGATAAATTTAACTGTAAAATGAGAAAGTAGTTGAATGAATAAAAATTAAGGAAATTTAGACCTCTGGTCATTATTGAGTGTTAGTAAAATAGAGTTTATCTTTCTCAGCTGTGTATGGCATCTTCACAAAAATTAACCACGTATCAAATTTCACAAACATGCAGAAAAGAAATGTTAAATGCATCTTTTTCTGACCATAATGCAACAAAATTACATCTGAAAGAGGGCTTTTAAACTACAAATTGAAAATTGATTGGAAGTAAAATAATCATTAAAAGTCAAATAAGAAATTATAGAAATCAGTTTTGTTAAAGATAATGACAACAATGAGACAATATACCAAAATTTGTGGGATATAGTCAAAGCAGTATGGGGGAGGGGGAAGATTATGCAATATAGATAGATAGATATGCTTACATAAATAAAGGAAAAAAGTAAATCATCAAATTTTGCATGCAACTAAAAAGAGGAAAACAACCAATTTAAACACGCAATTAAAAACAAAATTAAAATTCCTGAAAATCAAGGGAAAGATTTTTTAAAATAATTTTTAAAAATTTAGTTTTTTAACTAGCAACAGTTTTAAAAAAAATAATAAAGTAGATAAGCCATTGTCTAATTTGATTTTTTAAAATCAAATTAGCAGTATCAAAAACAAAAAAGTGAA
>CM053585.1:306712495-306722646 GCA_028646515.1 Pseudochirops corinnae | reverse complement strand
TTACTTCTTTGAGGAAAAAATAACAAAAAGAATACCAGAAGTATTGACATGTGAATTCTAACAAACATTTAAAGAACAATTAATTCCAATACCTCATATTAAATAGGTAATGGACTCCTAATAAATTCTTTTCTATGACACAAATATGGTCTTGATACCTAAATCAAAGAGTCAAAGCAGAAAAAAAAACTAGAACAATTTTCCCAGTGAATTTTGAGGCAAAAATAAATAAAATACAAGCAAGATTACAGCAATATATCACTACACTCATATACTATGACCAAGCTGGATTTACAGCAGGAATGCAGGTCTGGTTCAATATTAGGAAAATCACATTTTTTTCAGAACATGTAGAAAAAGCTTTTGACAAAATGCAAACCCATTCCTGTTTAAGAGGAAAACAAAACTACACCTATAAGCACTGAAATAAATGGAGCTTTCTTCAAAATAAGTATAGTGTTATCATGCAAAATCAAGAACAAGCATTATCTGTAATGAAAAAAAACCTAGGTTTTCCAATTAAAATCAAAAGGAAAGCAAGGAGGTTCATTATCACTGTTATTATTTAATATTATGCTAGAAATGCTAGCTGGAGCAATAAGACACACACACACACACACACACACACACACAAAATATTGAAGGAATAACAGAGAGAAAGGCGAACCAAAACTATCACTTTTACAGATGGTATAATGGTTTACTAGAGAATCCTGTTAGATTGTAAGCACATTTAGTGCAGGGAATGTCCTTGCCTCTTTTTGGATCCCCAGCGTTTAGCACACTGTCTAGTACTTAATAGGAATTTAGTAAATAAATGTTTGTTAATTGATTAATGACATATAGTATATTCACATTGTTTTCTCCTAGCTGGATAGTTGCAATCAGTTTTATTCACTAATCTCCCAGTGGTTGGAATGTCTCACAGTAAGCCAGAAGCATTACCAGAAGATCTGTACCACCCATTTCCCACTTCAATTATATTATTCCAATCAAACTTGGCATTATTATCGCCAGTTGTGGGCTAGGCCTTACTCAAGGCAGTCTCCTCATGGTTTAGACTTAATATTAGAAAGAAATAAAATATTCAAAGGTCTCTGAACAGGTAACAAAATATACTTGTTCAAAGAAGGGAGTTCAACAGAACATCTTTCACACAGAATACTGTATTGATTCAGCTGAACTCATCTAAACTGGCTCCAAGTTGCCCATGATGGTCTACCAGCTGGTACTGAGTACAAAAATTCAAGGAAATGATGTAAGGCTCCTGAGAACAATGAATAAAGGATGGGTTCAAAACCATTTAAGGAAAATAAGTAGCTCAGCACATATGGCAAAGAACCTCCTACCAAAACTTTGCTACTGAGAGTCAAGACAAAGACTTTAATCACTTTCTGACCTGAATTTTCCCCTCTTTCCCTGATCAAATTCCAAAATGATACTATTTAGTTCCTTGCAAAATATCTTCAGTTTATGCTGTTGTTTGTTCCTTGTTTCCCTTAATGCCAAGGTAGTATGTAAATTAACTTAGGTAGAATTGCCATTCGTATTATATTGGTTCAACCTACCCATGAACTATTAATATTGGTCCAATTGTTTTGATCTGATTTTATTTGTGTGAAGTGTTTTATAGTTGTGTTCATATAATTCCTGGGCTTCTCTCAGCAGGTAGGCTCTCAAATATTTTATATCATCTAGTCATTTTAAATAGAATTTCTCTTTCTATCTCTTGCTGTTGGACTTTCATGGTAATATATAGAAATGCTGATGATTTGTGTGAGTTTATTATGTATCCTGAAACTCTGCTAAAGTTCTTAATAATTTCAAGTAAGTTCTTTAGTTGATTCTCTAGGATTTTCTTAGTATAACATCATATCATCTGCAAAGGGTGATAGTTTTGTTTCCTCATTGCCTATTCTAATTCCTTCAACTTATTTTTCTTCTCTTATTGCTATAGCTAAGATTTCTAGTGTAATATTAAATAATAGAGGTGATAATGAGCATCTTTGCTTCACCTCTGATTGAACTGGGAAGGCTAGATGAACTCCATTACAGATAATGCTAACTGATAGTTTCAGATAAATATTACTTAGCATTTTGAGGTAAGCTTCACTTATCTCTATGCTCTCTAGCATTTTTAATAGGAATGGGAGCTGTGTTTTGTGAAAGACTTTTTCTTTATCTATTGAGATAATCATATGATTTCTGTAGGCTTTGTCATTGAAATGGTTAACTATGCTGACAGTTTTCCTAATATTGAACTGGCCCTGCATTTTTGTTATAAATCCCACCAAATCATAGTGAATGATCCTTGTTGGCATATTGCTGTAATCTCTCTGATATATTGTATTTAAAATTTTCACATCAATATTCACTAGGGACATTGGTCTAAATTTTCTGTTTCTGTTTTGGCTCTTTTTGGTTTGGGTATCAGCACCATATTAGTGTCATGAAAGAAATTTTAGGGGGGGAGGGGCAGAGCCAAGATGGTGGAGTAAAAGCCCAAACTTGGTGTGGGTTCCAGCTCCAACCACTTACAATACCCGTAAAAAATTGACTCCAAAAAAATTTAAGAGCTACAGAACCCACAAAGTGACAGAGAGAAAAAAATCTGCTGAAGGCAGCCTGGCAGGCTGACAGGAAAGGTCTATCACAGCCTCTGGGAGCCAAGCACAGTCCTGTATGAGCCACACAGTTCTGGCACCAAACAATGGCAGCTGGAGCAAACTTCAGGAGGGTGAATCACCAGCAGTTTGGGCAGTTTCCAGACTTCTCAACCCATAAACACCAAAGAAAAAGTAGAAGGTGGTCTGGCTCCTGCCACCAGGGCGAGAAATGGCAGAGGTTCGGTGGCTGCAGTTGCTGTCACATGGCTGCCTCCAGAGCTCTGGGCCTGCAGATGGTAAGGGGACCAAGTGACTATTCAGACTATTCATGCTTTAACCTGCTTGGATCTGGATCCCGGTGTTGGGTAGTGGTCCTGGGGTGTGTGGCCAGTGTTCCAGAGTTGGTGGGGACTATAAAGAGGGCACCTTTCTGATAGCTCCAGCAGCTGAGAAAACCCCAGTGATTTGGAACAAAGTTCTCTCCATTTTGGAAGCAGAGTTCTACCATGGCCAAGAGCTCAAAGGTCAAGTAATTGGCTGGCAATATGAGCAAGCAGAGGAAGTGCTATCAGAACATTGAATCCTTTTTTTGGGACAAAAAGGGTCAAGGCACGAAGTGGGAAAAAGACAGTGAAGTCAGAACTCCTGCATCAAAAGCCTCCAAAAAATATGAACTGGTTGTAGGCCATGGAGGAGCTCAAGAAGGATTTTGAAAACCAAGTAAGAGAACTGGAGGAAAAATTGGGAAGAGAAATGAGAATGATGCAAGAAAATCATGAAAAGCAAGTCAACAGCCTGCTAAAGGAGACCTCAAAAATACTGAAGAAAATAACACCTTAAAAAATAGACTACTCAAATTGCAAAAGAGGCCCAAAAATCCAATGAGGAGAAGACTGCCTTAAAAAGTCAAATTTGCCAGATAGAAAAGGAATTTCAAAAACTTAATGGAGAGAATAATTCCTTCAAAATTAGATTGGAGCAATTGGAAGCTAATGACATTATGAGAAATCAAGCTACTATAAAAGAGACCCAAACAAATGAACAAAATAGAAGGCAATGTGAAATATCTCATTGGAAAAACCACTGACCTGAAAAATAGATCCAGGAGATACAATTTAAAAATTACTGGACTGCCTATAAGCCATGATAAAAAAAAAAGAGCCTAGACACCATCTTTCAAGAAATTATCCAGCAAAATTGCCCTGATATCCTAGAACCAGAGGGCAAAATAGAAACTGAAAGAATTCACCAATCGCCTCTTGAAAAAGATCTCAAAAAGGAAACTCATAGGAATAGTTCCCAGGGAAAGGAGAAAATACTGCAATCAATCAGGAAGAAACAATTTTAGTATTGTGGAAACACAATCAGGATAACACAAGATGTCACAGCTTCAACATTAAGGGATCAAAGGGCTTGGATATGATATTCTGGAGGTCAAAGAAGCTAGGATTAGAACCAAGAATCACCTATCCAGCAAAACTAGTATAATGCTTCAGGGGAAAATGTGGTCATTCAATGAAATAGAATATTTTCAAGCATTCTTGATGAAAAAACCAGAGCTGAATAGAAAATTTGACATTTATATACAAGAAGCAAGAGAAGCATGAGAAGGTAAACAGGAAAAAAGAAATCATGAGGAACTTACTAAAGTTGAACTATTTATATTCCTACATGGAAAACCAATAACTGTAACTCATAAGACTTTTCTCAGTATGAGGATAGTTGAAGGGAATATATATATGTATATATGTATACATACACATATATGTATGTATAGGAGGGTGTATGTGTATATACATTTATATGTGAGTGTGGACACATGTAGGTTCATGTATACATAGAGGGCACAAGATGTGTTGATTATGAAGGGTTGTTATCTAAAAAATAAAATTAAGATTTGAGAGAAGAATTTATTGGGAGAAGGAGAAAGGGAGAGATAAATTAGGGTAAATTTTCTCATATAAAAGAGACAAGAGAAAACTGTTACAAAGGAGGAGAAGAGCAGGAAACTGAAAGGGAGTGCGATAACCTTATTCTCATTGAATTTGGCTTAAGGAGGGAATATACTCAGTTGGGTATCTTACCCTACAGGAAAACAGGGAGGTAAAGGATAAGGGGGGGATGATCGAAGGGAGGGCAGATTGGGGGAGAGTTAGAAGCAAACATTTTAGAAAAGGGAGAGGTTCAAAGGAGAAAATAGAGTAAGCGGGGTGCAGGATAGGATGGAGGGAAATACAGTTAGTCTTTCACAATATAACTACTATGGAAATTATTTGGGTAACTACACATGTACTACCTATATTGAATTGCTTATCTTCCCAGTGGGGGTGGGTGAGGAGGGAAGAAGGGAAAAAAATCTGCAACTCAAAGTTTTAAAAACAAATGTTTACAAAATAATTTTGTTTTTTACATGCAACTGGGAAATTAGATAGGCACCACTGGGGTACAGAAATCCATCTTGCCCTACTAGAAAGTTAGGGTGCTAAGGGGGAGGATATAAGAGAATAGATTGGGGAAAGGGGTTTTCAGTAGGCTTACTGTTTTGGGATGGAAGGTAGGGGAAAGATGGGGAGAAAAAATTGTAAATCAAAATCTTGTGGAAATTAATGTCGAAAACTATAAATAAATAAGTAAATTAAAATAAAAAAAGAAATAGATGATGATTTAGTAAAGAAGAGTAGATAAGCAGTTAGACAGGTAGGCAAGAACAGTGTTATGGAAATAAAAAATATCAAGAAGGGGATGGTTAACTGCTAGAGAGTAGTCAAGTAGGATGAGGACTGAGTAGAAGACATGAGATTTAACTGGTAAGAGACTTGTCTTTCAGATAGCAGTTTCAGTTAAGTGCTGCAAAACGAAGCCAGACTGCATACAGTTGAGAAGTATTGGTGGAGATAACAAGAGTAGGACCCAATTGAGACTAGTTAATCAATTTATGATGGCTTATTTATGACTTGAAGTGCTATTTGGAAGCACTGGAGTAGAAGCAAAAGTGGAAGGTGGTGGATGGGGTAATTTGGGGTTGAGGTTTGGGGAGATGTCAGTTGCAAAATGATAATGAGTAAGGAATTCAATGTAGAGGAAAGGAAATATAGCTATACATGTGAAAGAAGGTGAGGAAATGTAGGGGGTGATGTCAAGAATTAGCCCTGAGGGGTCTGCCATGGGCATGAATCCAGGCTAAGGACCCCCTTGAGCCTTGTTCCCACTCACCTGGGCAAAAATATCACAGAAGGATGACTCACCCCTCCCCACCTACGCTAATCTTCCCTCCATGCAAGGAAGGCTTGAAACATTCTGGCCATTCCTGGAACCCTGGCCACTTGTGCAATATAGATAAGTAGTGATCATGAGATAAGAAAGCAGGGAAGCGTCCCACAGGAGTAGCCTCCTGCAAAGTTGCAAGTTAGGTGCCTCATGTTACAAACTATGTGAAGTTTCCCATGAGAAAGGATGACGTAAGTGCTGCGCCTACAGTATATAAACCCTAACCCTCAGATACTTATTTGAGATTTGCTTATCATGCAACAAACATATGAATGTAATCTCTACCTAGTCCATGATTCTTCATTCATTCCATGCTCTCCCATTTCGGTTGGTGCTGCTGAAGGTACAGGTATCAAGTGGTGCCCAAAACAGGGACCTGAAAGGAGGTATGAGAAGAGTGGTCCCCTTGGGAACCTGGAGAAACAGAAAACCCTTAGCTATCAGTGTAGAGGTACCTTAGCAACCACCGTGTCATGGAAAAAGGTAAATGGGGTGAGAGGATTACAAACTATGTCCCAGCACAGTTAAACTGGCTGGCATTCAAAGAAAAAAGGAAGGGACAGTGTCCCAGCAGTTAGGGCAGGGACAATTGCTAGGCTCAGTGGAATCAATAGGGAACATAGTAACAAGTAAGCAAATAAGCCCGGTCTCAGAAAAAAGCTTTCAGGAAAAAAAAAATGAGACAGGTACAAAGTGAAAGTAGAGACCGAGAATAAAATAATTAAGACTCTTAAAGAAATTAGTAAGAGAAATAGGATTATTTATCACTAGCAGTCAGTTACAAGAATTCTTGGAATGCGTAGAAACATGTTGTCCCTGGTTTCTACAGAAGTGGATGGTAGATTTGGTGAAGAGGGAAACAGTAGGAGCAGAGATGAGTGAGAGACTAATGGAGGAGGGATTCCAGCATTTTCCCATCTCTGCATTTTTTCCATGGAATATTTTAAAGATATGTTTTACACTAGAAATGAAAGTGCCAAAGGTGGCTCAAACAATTCAGTGTGATGCAGCTGTCTCTTTCTTTAATAATAACAGAGAAAAAGAAAATTTCAAAGTAAGTCTTACTGGGCTTCCATTAACATTCTGGAAGACAAAATAAATGTCTGATTTCTGCAGAAGATATTTAACAATTTCTATGTCATTTTCTGTATCTCTCTGCTTTATGTGTTTTTGTGAGAATGAGAATAATTTGTCATTCTATAAGACTTAAAATGCAGCTGGACTTCTGGATTTTCCTTGGAATGTTGTTATCTCTTTCACTCCCCCTCTCTTCTTGCCCACCAAAACACAAGCAGCGACCTGGGAGGTAGGAAAAAAGAGAAAAGGTGTTTTATTATATGATGGTAATGGCAAGCAGAAGAGTGTAAGAGAATTGTTAGGTCAGAATTAGAAAGAAATTTAAGCAGGAAGCTAAGAGAGGAGCTGGGTAGGAAGTTTAAGAAAGGTGTAAATTATTTGCATGAAAAGTGTGAACAGAAGTTTCAAGATTTTTAAAAGTTTGAAAATCTCTTTCTCTTCCCTCAACTCTGGCCAAGCTGGATGCTGAGAAAGAGATAAGATAAGGGAATTTTTTCCCCTCAGATCAAAGAGAAAAATGGACGAGCATTTAACCATTTCTTGCCTTGTGTATCGGAATGCAACTGAAAGGCAATTTAACTCATTCTGGTTATTTTTGGCAATGTGAAAAAGTGAATGGTGTCACTCCCAACTTGATGCTAAAGATAAGTCAGAGTGTATTATACTAT
This sequence comes from Pseudochirops corinnae, assembly GCA_028646515.1. Lineage (NCBI taxonomy): Eukaryota > Metazoa > Chordata > Mammalia > Diprotodontia > Pseudocheiridae > Pseudochirops > Pseudochirops corinnae. Next base: position 306,715,028 of record CM053585.1, on the reverse strand, counting down.
TTGGCACTAAGGTTGGAATATACTAATATCTAATTAAGAAACACCTCAGAGATAAAGTTTTGAACTCCCCAGTATGGGGGAGAAGGAGCATGGTGCCATTGGGTTATTCCAGAGTTCCACTCCCTCTAACTGGCAAGTTAAAAGCATTCACTTTCTAATAAATTTTTAAGGAAGAAAAATAGAAATGAAGTTTACTGTAGTAAAATTTACAACAGCTGAAAACATTTTTACAAAAATTTATTAAAGCCTCGTCTTAGATCAGATTTAAAAAAAATTAGTGTTGAGGAATCTGACAAAAGAGAGGAAGCATATTAAATTTATCAAGGACCCCACTAGCAACAGGCCTGAAGCTCCCTGAAGCCTCAGTTTGAAGGCAAGCATTCAAACCCCTATATCCACAATTAGACTCTACAGCTATGAGGAGAAAAACCTCTGCACTTGATAAGCCCAATTTTCTATCAATAATTTTTGCAAGTGATAATTTGGAAATAAAATTAATGTCACAATGTCATTATGTTGTTATGATCTTCTTAAATTACAGTAAAATTATATTATATAGTAAAAATTAAGAAATTATTGTTAGGCAGAAATAGTGTTAGATAAGCAAATTTTTAATCTGAATTTTGTTGAAACTAAAAGATAGAGGAAAAATTTGTGTTAAAACAGTTATGTCACTTATGTCTTATAATATTTATATATGCCATAGAGGAAATCAGGAACTTCCATCTTTACCTATTCTTAAAGAACAGGTTACAGCTAAAACAATTTGGCTATCAATTATGGAAATTGTTAAGTAAGTCATTTTATTTTTTTTTTGATAAAACCTAAAATTGTTAATTAATTACCGTACATGGAAAGGAGATTAGGTGAAAACTTTATTTCGGATTAATAATGCCTATTCAGACCATTCCTCTTGCATGTATGAGATTTGACAAAGCAGGGGCATCACCACCAGCCCCTCCATAAAGTCCTTCTCAGTTATTCTTATTTTGTAAAACTGCCAACACCCCTAAAACTATCTTTATGGGCTAGGTCATTCATCCAGGGAAAAGAACTTGCTTCAGTAATGTAGTTCCTAAATAATGAACCTAACTTTCTAAGAAGTTGCAAAAGATTAAAAAGGATTTCTAACAATTGGCTTTTACACCAAGACAAGTTAGAATTTGGAAAAAAAAAAGTTAAATGACATCCCTTATGTATGAGGGACCTAGTAAATCTTTATTGTTTATTACAGTTCCATGGGAATAAAATTAACATGCAATTGGATATGAGCTGTGAATTGGTGAAAAATTTGCTACTTAAAATAAAAAGCATTTAAGATTTTATTTAATTCACATATTCTTATTTTTTCTTTCTATAGCAAAATTTCTATGATCAGAATAATTAGTCAGTAAAAGATATGAACTCTTTCGTGTTAGCTTTATGGGAAATCTAATATTATTTTTCATCAAGAATTAGAACATGTACAGAAATTTATACAAAATACTTAAGACTCACCTTAAGATATTCCCATTGTTTAGGCGCAGTGGTTCTCAACCTTCCTAATGTCGTGACCCTTTAATAGTCATGTGTGGGCATGTCTGCATGTGGGCAGACCTGCCTGGAGATGGAGAGGAGGTTCCTAAGACCAGAAATGTTTTCCAATGGTCTTAGGCGACCCCTGTGACCCCTATGAAAGGGTCGTTTAACCCCAAAGGGATCGTGACCCACAGATTGAGAACCGCTGGTTTAGAGGGATTCTAAAACTAATAGCTTTTCAAAGTACTTAAGGACATTTTACACCAACTTGGTTTAAATGAATCTCAATCTTAAAAGTTTTGTTTTTGCTTTATGGTAAAACAGGGCTATCATGGTTTAAGTTTTCAACTAATTTTCTTCATAACAGTTTAGTGATCATTTATGAATCTTAAAACTTTTTTGAATAAAGGGGATATACTTTTTTACAAAAATTTCTTTTTAATCCCTAGTATGATTTTTAGGAAGCCTACTAAAACTTTCATTTCCAAGACAATTTATAGCTAAGTTAAAGTGAAGTAGAAAAGATTTTGCTGTTTTGATCTCTACATATAGTCATTCCATGGCCTAAGCAAGAGTTACATAGTGTTGGAACTTATAAGTAAAAGATTAAATTTCTGAAGTATCTCTGTCTTCCAAAATGAATATAATCAGAGGATAAACAAGCGCTGTGAAACAAGGATGTATGTCTATTATTCAACTGTAAGGTTCTAGTCAGGAACTTCTTTTGTCTCTCAGCTTCCTGGAAATACAAGCTACTACATTAATCCTAATAATGATGAAGTTATTAATACTCACTGTACTTCTGCTCAAACTGCACCCTTTAATATCGTCTCAGTGAATATTCTGTGTACATGTGCCAGCATATTGATACTGCTAAGCTTAAAAACACACAGAATACAGATCCTTTTAACCTTTTTTCTAAGATTACAAACTCTCATAAGATAGAGGTCACAACCTATTTAACCCATATTACAGCTCATTCTTCACTTTCTGGAACTCTTTATCAAAATAATGT
>CM053585.1:306673417-306712395 GCA_028646515.1 Pseudochirops corinnae | reverse complement strand
AGCAGTAAAAAAATGTAATCAACCATATATCATGGTCTTTTGCTTCAATGGGCATTCTGAAAGAATTGAAAACTGATAATACTCCCGCCTTCACTAGCAAATTATTTCAATCTTTCTGCAAACATTTTCAAATAGAATTAATTACAGGCACAGCCCTTATAACAAAGATATTAAAACCTATTTACAAAAAAAAGTGTGTGTGTGGGGGGAACTTGGTCCAATATGCCACAAAGGCAAATAGCTACTGCTTTATATATCCCCCAATTTTTTTTAAACATCACTAAAAATAAGCATACACTGGTAGTAAAACAATGTGAAAAGTGCATACTCCCAATAATGAAGGCAATGTAGGGATTTACTACTGTGGGGGCGAGGCTGTGCTTACATTTTTCCATAAGCTGCAGAATAACCAGCGAGGGTGCCAGAACATAAATGTTAGGGTGTGTACTGCAACTCACCCAGAAGATGAAAGAGCTCCAGCAGCAGCAGAAGAAATCATGGAGACAGAACATGGGAATAAAGAAGTCTCCAAATGCAGCCACTATACAAAAAGCTGCGCCCACATGGGGGCAGATCAAACATTTATTATATCAAGCCAAAAAACTGAAAGCTGTTACCTCAGGATTTGTGTTTCTTGCTATGGTCACTCTGCTTTCAGTACAAACTGAACTGGTTACATCCTTATTTAAAAAGTTCTGAGACACATACCCCTATCACGTCAATTGTTTCATACATAACCTGTAACTACATGTATTTGGACCCCCCCATCCAAGCCTTCCTAACTTCTGCTAATGTGAATCATTTACAGATATGTCAATACTACATTTTATTGGAACGTTATCTGCTTTAACTGTACTCTTAAACAATGTATTAGTGGTCATGATGTCGTACTGTTTATAGAACCACCCTTTTTTGGGTTTCAGACTTCGGGGGAATCTACACTTTAAGTAATATCTAATTATCTGGCTACAAAAAGGACTTCTAAGGACACACCTATCTATGTATGACTCCTTTGTATGGAATATTATGTGCATTAACCGTGCTCCTACTCAATGTATATCTGGTAGAGAGCATTTGTTGAACAACATTGACTTGCTTTTCCAACTAATTTTGACTCCATTACATGAACTTTCTGATCTCTTAACAAAAAGGGGAGATTGTTACTAGACCCACTGCCCTACAATTATTCTGCCATTGTTGATAATTTCAACCACTGTGTCTGCAAGTTCTCTACTACAAAAATCCAAAAACTGCACAATGTTAATGAATTATCAACAATGTTTCTGTAGCCTTTATGACATGAGAGTATAGATAATGATCTTTTGTTTAAGATCAATGTATTACAACAATTAGTATTGTATTTAGGTGATGAGTTAAAGGCCTTAAAAACCCTTAAAAACTCTTAAACTCAGCTGTTAGTTATATGTGATTGTAAATATACATATATTCGTGTAACTCTTTTACTATGTATTAGCTCTTATTCTAATGCTTTTTGGGACAAAAATACGTGCCCAACTTCTTGGTGTTTGACATGATTCAACTACTACAAAGTACATCAGAAAATCTCCAAAACCATCATCACTCTGGAATTGCTCCAGGAACACTGCCAACACAATAGTATCAACATGGTTAAAGTTATCTCCTTTTAATTTAACGTCTGAGATTTTACATATTTTACCTATATGGATTATTGTACTATTTCTTTGTACCTGCTTTCCTGCAGTGACTAGACTGATGTCACAGCCTGTGTAACCATTATCAACTCAAATGTATGAACATAACTTTTAAAGGTCAGGATTTATATTGGCATGTTACTTGTAGAAATTGTAATCTCACGCAATGTATTTCTAGATATCAACAGAATGTAATGATAGTAGAACACAAAGTTGCAGTGTGACTATCCCTATATTTTTATTTGTGTAAGCCCAATTCCCTACTATTACACTTTGGTAGAGGGGACCCTAATCAAGAATCATCTTGCAGGAGTATGTAGCAATAGTGCTCTTGCAGCAAACTTGAATGAGCTAACTAATGCAATCCATAATATTGATCACAGCTATATCCCTGGGGCCGACCATGCTGAATTGGTCAACCAAATTCTACATAATTTGGACCTTATAAATACTTTCTAAAATATACCCTCCATGCTTCCCCACCTACTCTCTTGGCTAAGTATTTTGGTGGTAGCATGCCTTATTCTGCCATACCTCACTCAATGGGGTCATAAGTAACTGTGATGGGCAGAGATCCATAGCCTTAAACTGGTTGCTAAAAGAAAAGGGGCAATGTTGAGGGTTAGCTCTGAGGAGTCTGCCATGGGCATGAATCCAGGCCAAGGACCCCCATCAAGCCTTGTTCCCACCTACCTGGGCCAAAATATCTCAGAAGGTTGTCTCACCTCCCATACAAGGGAGGCTCAGAACGTTCTGGCCACTCCTGGAACCCTGGCCACTTGTGCATACATAAAGTAGTGACGCATGAGATTAGCCTCCTGCAAAGTTGCAAGTTAGGTGCCTCATGTTACAAATTATGTGAAGTTTCCCATGAGGAAGTATGATGTAAGTGCTTCAGCTACAGTATATAAACCCTAACCCTCAGATGCTTATTTGAGATTTGCTTAACATGAAATAAACATATGAATGTAATCTCTGCCTGCTCCATGATTTTTCATTTATTCCACGCTCTCCTGTTTTGGTTGCTGCTGCTAAAGGTGCAGACATCAAGGCAAGAGGAGTGACAGATTGAGAAAAGGTGGAAGAACTACTTGGAGGTAAAAGTCTAATTTGAGCCTCCTGAAATCTAAGCCTAGAATAACTTAAAATATACACAAATTCTGGTTTTATGTTCCCTGAAAGCACACAACAAAATGTTAAAAATGTGGATTTTACAAATCTTTGGATTTTCACATTTTCTCTTTCAAGGAGCGTGAAAAAATCATCATTTACCTGATGTAACTTGCTTCCTTGCCCTATCCAACTTGACTGGTCTCAATTTTTCTGATACACCACCCTGGTCAAAAGCCATAATGTAAAGTCCTATCAAATCTAAGAATCTAGATTTCTCAGATTTGGTGGTTACCCGAGACCATGTGAGTTGGCATACCCCGATGACTCACTAATAAATTTCAAGATGGAGATGAGGGAGTCAGTGTCTAAATGCCACTGTATCCTTGTATATTCTTATTGTTGGGGTAAAGTAAATTTCCTTTGTTAAATGTTTAGTGACTTGTGTTTTGTTTTGTCCCAAAACTGAAGCACAACTAAGAGGGTCTTAGGGTTCAAACCCTTCCTATAACAGAAAGGTTTATACATCAATCATCAGAACTGAAAACTAGTAAAAAAAAAATTGAAAACTAAGTTAATAATATAGCCATTATTGCTGATTAGTCAAAGGTTGATTTTTATCATTGCATGAATCTGATTTTAGAGAACTAGCAAAAAATGTTTAGTCACTCTAAAGGGAAACCTAATTCACTTTTGACAAAAATAAACTTCCACAGTCATGTGACTGTTAGCTATCATTATTATGGCACCCTATATAAAAAAGATAAGAGTCTTTCCAGTCTAAATACTTAAAGAGAAAGGAATACATAAACCCTTTGAGTAGAATATGGATTCTGTTAAAGGGAAGAAGGCAGCTCTGTGAAATAATGAATACTTTTATTTATTAATTAAGCACTGCCAAACACAAGAAATTTTCAGCATGCCAAGTAAGGCAAAGTGAAAATTGTAACGCCTCTCCTAATCAAAACAAAGGTCAACCTTAGTATAAAAAGGATAACTAACAGTAGATGCCCAGATTTTGCATTTTTAATTTCATATTACTGTTTAGCATTCACATAGTACCTTTGTATTTTCAAAATAGTTTAAAACATTTATTAATCCTCACAACACCCCTGTGAGGTAGGCAAATTTATCTTTTATAGCTGGAGAAACTGAGGCAGAGGTTAAGTAACATGCCCAAGGCCACCAAGGCAGTAAGTGAAGTTGTATTTTAAAATCGAGAAGCTATGGTCCTATTTCATCAAAGAAAAGTTACACAAAGGACCAAAACTCAGGTCTTCTTAGCCCATAATAACTATGACAGAAAACAAAAACAACAATAAAGGAACAGCTTAAATGCTATCAGGGATATTTAAGAAAGTTAAAAAACATTTAACTAGAAATAACAGGTAACAGAACATGTAGAAATAGATTGTGGAATCACCAGCACTGGAAATATTTGAGACTGAGCTTAGGCATTCATCAGGAATGGTTTAGGAAAATGTAAACAAACCTGCTACAAATGCAGGGAAAGTAAACTAGCCAACTCATTAGGTTTTCTCCTAACCCCAAATGACTATGCTTTCAAAGGAAAGAATGGTCAAAAAACCGAGAAAATGAAACTGAACTCAACATAGCTTCAAGCCAGTAAACGTAACTAATGGTCATTCACATTATAAAGGTCAAAACCAATTTTAATTTGTGACAACTAATGTGGTTTCTATGTACTGATTTTCAACCAAAATCTACCAAATATTTTCCTATCAAATCAAATTAGAAGTTGGGGAATCAAGCACCAGGCAGTCAGATAGATAGCATAAACCATAAAGCTAGCTTGATGACTAAATTCAAAATTAGGCTCTGTAATTCCCAATGTCAACTTTGTGCTTCCATATAATTAGATATTTAAATTGGTTTATCCAAACTCCATCTTTGAATGTATTAAGAGAGCAGAGGTATACCTTACTTTTTTTTTTTTTTTTTGCAAAGGGACTGGTGTGCTTGGTTCAATATGACTTTTCAAAACTAAACCTGCATTGTAAAGCCTAACAAATAAGTAGGTTTACTTGAGCAATTACAAATTTTATAGTGATACAATGACTACATTAATTTAAAAATATCACTGTAATCACTGTTTATTTTACATTAATAAGGATTAGTCTACAAGTTAAGGCAAACATACTAATGCATTTGCTTTTCTTCAAAAATCATAATGAAAGATCACATATCATCTGTTTTAAAATTTCTAAGAAATGTTCACATTAACTAAAAATAAGCCAAATCAAGATGCTTTGCAAGTATACATGAGTAAACAATGCTTTATAGTAAGAGTACTCAAAAATAGCCAAGGGAAATGTATATCCCATTTGATCAAATGTATAATTCAAAAAATAAGACTGGCAGCTACATGTAAGTATACTTATAACATGAACATAATTATAATTGCCTACTTCCACAAGAAAACAACTTTTGGTTTCTGAACAAGAAAAGTATACAGTGATTAAATAAATGTACATGTGAAGAATATATGTATTTTGGAGTAGAGTAGCATTATACACTCAGGAATCATTTGAGAGAAGTATTAATCCATTTTTAAAATCAGATTATGTGCATTTTGTCAGCTGATGTTTTTCTTCCAATGCTCTGTAAATGTTAGGAGGCTATCATCGTCAACAATAACATCAACAACATCAACAACAACAACAACATACAAAGGAAGGCAGCCCTTGTTAACAGGAACGTGGAGTGTAATTTATGTATCTCCATTCAGCACTGCCAGACAGCTTTGCAGCAGCTGTAAATTACCCTAGAAAATAAAGAAAACAAAAGTTAATGAATTCAACACTTTATCTGAAAAATACAACTTATACTACTATATTTAAAACCTAGTAATCAAATAACATTAAATCTTAAAAAGAATTCAACCCACAAGAAACTTAAGTAAAATGACAATTTCATGAATTCTGAATTATATATTAGATTCTTCAATAAATTTCATTAAATTCAAAGAACCATTAAATCCTAAAATTTTAGAACTAGTGGTGGCAAAAATACCTCTTATTTCAACCATACTGTTTTACAGGTAAGGAAACCAAGTACAGAGAGGTCAAATGACTTGCCCAAGGTCACACTGTAACAAGAGGTAAGATTGAAATTGGGGTCTTCTGACCCTCAAGTACCATTATGCTACTGTACACAAGTGGGATAAGCAGAGGGACAAAGAAACAGTTTCTGAATTTTCTCAGGGAATTCAGTACCTTAGTATACCCCCTGGTGCACAGTGGGGTGTTCTTTTATATCCCAACTTAAGTTCTAAGGGATTTTAACATATATGTCAATTAACAAACAATGAATAAACACCTACTATTTGACAAACAGGCAAGAAGCTCATAATCTAATCTAAACACATGAAAAGATGAAAGGCCAGTTTGTGGCTTCCTTAAATAGAGGATATGAGGGGAGCTCACTACTGTCAATTCTCTATCCTTTTCAATCAGAAGGAAGAGATACAGAAATAAGGGGTATTGAGGAGGTTTAAGTTTAGGGGCTGATGTAATTCTCCAGGATGATGAGATTCTGACGAAGTCCAGAGGAAGGTAACCAATTGAAGAAATGAAAACATGCTGATGTTCCTTCAAACACCCTGGTTTCACAATTCCTCAACATCTAACTTCTCTAGTTCTTCAGTTGTTTTCATTTTTTCCTCACATTTTAAAATTTTATTTTTAACGTTTTAAGAATGTTGAGTTCCAAATTCCTTCCATTAAGCCCCTCCTCCTACTGAGAAGGCAAGCAACATTACATCAATTTCATATATTTCCATATGTTCATCAGTTCTCACTCTGGAAGTGGACAGTATTTTTCATCATGAATCTTTTGGAACTGTCTTAGATTATTGTATTAATCAGAGCAGTGAAGTCTTTCACAGTTCATCATCCTTATGATATTGTAGTTACTGAGTACAATGATCTCTTGGTTCTACTCACTTCACAGAAACCTTGCCAGGTTTTTCTGAAACTACCTCCCCTTGTTTCTTAATCCATAGTAGTATTCCATCACAAACTTATACTGCAACTTGTTCAGTCATTCCCCAACTGATGCGCATCCCCTCAATTTCCAATTCTTTACCACCACGAAGAACTCTTATCTTCTGATCATTCATATGAACTGGGGAATGGCTCTTACTTTCTTTGTATTTTCACTTTATCCTATTGTCATTTTTGTGTTTCTCTCTTTAGCCTATCCCTCCTTAGTCTATTTTTGCTTCTGACCACTGTCTCCCTTAATCTGTCTTCCCTTTTATAACCCCACCTTCTGGTCCATTTCTTTTATCTCCTTCCCCTCTTACTTCCATGTTGCATAAGACAGATTTCTATATGGAACTGATATGTATAGATATTCTTCACTCTTTGAACCAATTAAAGTAAGAGGTTCAAGTGCTGCCCACCAACCTATCACATTTCCCCCTCCTTTATAAAAGCTACTCTCTGCACATCCCTTTTGTGAGATAATTTTCTCCATTCTTCCTCTCCTTTTATCTTTCTCCCAGTGCATCCCTCTTTCTCATCCCTTCACTTTTTTTGGGAGACCATCCCACCATAATTTACTCAAACTTGTGTCCTGTCTACATAGACTCCCAACTGCCCCATAAGTTCTTAGGATTTATGAAGTATCATCTCTCTATACAAGAATGTAAATAATTTAACCTTATTGAATCCCTTATGATTTCTCTTTCATGTTCAGCTTTTTATGCTCCTTTTTAGTCTTAAACTTGAATGTCCCATTTTCTAATCAGCTCTGGTCTTTCCATCAGGAAACTACTCTATTTCATAAAATATTCATCCATCCCCGAAAAATACTGTGTAGGTTATTCTTGGTTGTAATCCTAGATCCTCTGCCTTCTGAAATATTGCAGGCCTTCTACTACTTTAAAGGGGAGGGTACAGAATTTTGCATCATCTGGACTGTGGCTCCATGGTACTTTAATATTCCTGAGAGTTTTCATTTTGAGGTCTTTTTCAGGAAGGGATGGATAGATTTTTTCCCCATTTCTATTTTGCCCTAAGTTTCTACTATATCAGGGCAGTTTTCCTTTAATGATGTCTTGAAATATGATGTCTAGGCCCTTTTTTTGATCATGACTCTCAAGTAGTGCAGTAATTCTTAAATTATCTCTCTCTGATCTATTTTCCAGTTGTTATTCTGATGATATATTTCACATTTTCTCCTCCATCCTGCCCCCACCATGAGCCTCTTTTGCTAAGGTAATTTTTTTAAAAATAATTTTCTTGCACCACATAATTTCATTCCAAATTTTTCCTTTACCACTCATCTCTTTAACTCTTTCTTTAACTCTTCTTGTTAGCACTCTGTCCAATCAACATTCTTCTCTGAAGTGTTGGTTATGGTTGTTTTCACACTGTTGTTTTCTTCTGAGTTTTGCGTCTTGGTCTTATCTGCCACTGTAGTAGCTTTTTATGCTTGGTTTTTTCTTTTTTTGTATGTGTGCTTATTTTCCCAGACTTTGAACTATATGTTAATGTACATGTATATGGGCACTGTTCATCTGTGGGTGGAGAGGCACTGCCCCAAGCTTTAGGCTTTTTTTGTGCTGCTATTTTCAGAGCTATTTCTGGGAATCGGCAAATTTTTAGTGCTTTCAAGGTGTAGCAGAAAACACCCTAGCATAACCAAGATGGCTGCTAGCACAGGTTCTTTGATCTGCTTTTCTAAAGGAAAGCAACTCAAAATGGGTTAACAATCTTTAATCAAACATATATCATTTACCTAGATCAGAGGGAAAAGTCAACACCCTGAACTTCAGAGAATATAAACAGAAGTTACAAGCACACAGAGAAACACATCAGCAGACAGGGCTTCCAGGTGTCTGACCATTACATCCATACCTAGTTAGGTACCAGAGAGGGAAGCAGTAACATCTGGGTTTTCAAAGCCAGGGTGCTCAATGGCTGCCCAGAGTCTCATCTAGCCAAATCACACAACTCTTTCCAAAGTGAGCCCCAAAGCAAAAACTCACATCAGGGCATATGTAGCCTTCTCCTGGATCAAAGAACATCACAACCCTCTTGACCCACTTCCCAATCACAAAGTAATAAGGCGTGGGCATTCCTGAAAAACAAGCTTCCAGCCACAGGCTCCATTTGACCACATTCAGCCTATTGGGGGCAGAGTATATTTTCAAATCAGGGAAGGTTCTCAGAGTCACTTACCTAGGGCCTAGGGGCAGGGAATATCTTCAGATTCCTATAACACAAGGTGGTGTGATCCAGGGTGAGGTGTGGTCTCTCTTGCTCTGGTCCTTATTCAGGAAGGACCCACTAGGAATTGCCCCTGCAGAGACAAGTGCTAGTGCTCCTCTTGGCACACTGAACTATGTGACCAGGGTGTCCCTGCCCTCTTGTGACCACCCACAAGTGATTCTCTTCACTGCAGAACTGTGTATGGGCAACAGAACTGCCAAACGATTCCAGTTCTGTGCCTTGGGTCACTTCAGGGTCCCCTGCAATCTTTCTAACCAGTAGACCATGCCTCTGAATTGAGACCTCTCAAAGCAGCTGTTGTCACAGCTGCCTGTAAGACCCGCTGCTGATGTTGCTGTTGTTCATGCTTCATGCTGGACCCACTCTGGTATCACAGACCCCTCTTGCCTACCTCCTAAGTTTCCTGGACTGGAAAAATGTCTCACCTTGACCTATTTTTTTTTAATTTTTTTGGCTCTGCTACCCCAGAGTTCAATCAGAAGGATTATTTTAAAGTTGTCTGGAGGGAAATCCTGGGGGAATATAGTTAGGTTGTTGCCTCTACTTCTGTCTTATTGGTTCATTAGCCCCTTTATCTGTTTCTGACCTAACAGCAACTCTGGTTTAGTACTATCTTCTGCTCCCACTCCTACTCTGCTATTGCTACTGAATGGAGATGAAGAAAAATCATAAAACCAAGTAAACGAGGTACACTACAAATATAAGTTATCTAAACCAGTACTTCTTAAACTGTGAGTCGTGACCTTATAGGGTTGTGACCCACATTTTAGACATGCTGAAGGTGTCGTGAATGGAAAAAGTTTAAGAACTACTGATCTAAACTATGCCCTTTGCATAGTAAAATAATTCTTTTGCCTCTCCAATAATTGATTCTCTATGCTTCTGCCCATAGTAGTTATTCCAAAACTTTTCTCAAGTTTGTTATTTCCTCTCCCTCCCTTTCTCAGTTGATGACTTTACCATTTATTTGAGAAAACTGATACCATTTGTCTTGAGATTTTTCTTTTCATTCTCTACATCTCAAAACCTTCGAAACTAGTCCTAACTCTTCTCCTTTATTCTGGTTTCCGATGAAGTAGTGCTGTTTTCCCCTCCCCCAATTCATATATTCCTTGATACCATTTTATCCTTTCTTCTCTAGCAGACTCCCTCTCTAAATCTTGACCTTTATTTCCTTCCTTATACAAACAAACCCTAGTCTACCCAACTTAAAAATGTCCCTGAAACTCTGATCTTGTAACTCTCTACGTGTTTTCCAAACACATATCCACAAAAAAACAATCTTTATCTGTCACTTCCACTTTTTCCTTTGTCACTCTTCAATCCTACACAATCAAGCTTCTGACCTTTCCATTCAGATGATATTAATTTCTCTAAAATTATCAATGATCTTTTAACTGCTAAAACTGATGGACTTTTCTCAGTTCCCATTCTTTTTGCCTTTTCAGCCACATTTAACAATGCTTAGCAGCTTCTCCTGGACATTCTCTCCTCTTTGGGTTTTTGCAACATTCCTTGTATCTTCCTACTCGTCAGTTTTTTTTTGTTGTTGCTGTTCCTAGTTCATCATCTACATTATATTTCCGAAATATAACTGTGCCTGAAAAGCTGTCTTTTCTTCTCTTTTATACTTTCTTCTTGCTGTTCAGTTGTTGCAGCAGTGTCTGACTCTTTGCTGACTCCTTTTTGGGTTTTCTTGGCAAAGATACTGGAGTGGTTTACCATTTCTTTCTTCTGCTCATTTTATAGATGAAGAACCGACACAAACAGGATTAAATGACTTACCCGGGGTCATACAGCTAAATATCTGGGGTTAGATTTGAACTCAGGAAGATGAGTCTTACTGATTCTAGGAATGGCACTCTATCCACTGTACCACCTAGTTATACTACGAATATTTCAAAATAGATGTCCTGTAGGCATTTCAAATGCAACACATCTAAACCTCCTTTGAGCAACAATTCCTTAACTTTCCTATTTCACCTAACAAATATTAGAGATTGCGAATAAAGAAAAAAAATCAAATAATTAAACAATCCTGTCACCCAAGAAGCTTACATTCTAAAAGGGACACAAATATGTGACTTAAATAATAATCAAATATTTACTAAGTGTCTACTATGTACAAAGTACTATGCTTGTTGGTGTAGAATAAAAGTTCAAAGAATGAAATAATCCCTACTCTCAAGGAGCATAAATCTAACAGGGGAGAAAAAAAAAATGCCCAAACAAATACAACATAAATATTAGTGATTTGTTATGAATCTCATGAGAGGAAGAAGATAGGAGAGGATATTAGAATCAAATTAATGTCAAGCACAATTAATGATATTAATGACAGGAAGAAGAAAATAATGGAGGAAAAAAACCTAATACACAATATTACATGCAGGAAAACAAAAACGTTAACAACTAGAATCGTAGATGTTAGCTGACTTAAGTCTTTAATAAAAGGAAAACAAAACCCAAACATTTGCTGTATTTAAGAAATATTTTTAAGAACAGAAGTATAAAATTAAAATGATGAGCTAGAACAAAATTTAATATGCTTTAAAAGCCAATTCCAAAAAGCAAGAGTTTCAATAAAAATTTTACATAAAACTATAAAAGCTCATGTCAAGCGATAAAACCAGTAAACTATATTATGCTTAAAGGAACCATAAATGGAGCCATATACGCACATGTATACATATATGCATGTGTGTCTATACACGCACACACACATATTCCTCTTGAAAATATCCTAATGTCTAAGTTTTTATAGGAAAACATAAATTACAAAGAAGACAACAAAATAATAATTAGAGATTGTAATGTTCCTCTTTCAGAGTTCAATGAGTTCAAGAGAAAGATAAAAAGGAAATAATTGAAAAATTACATTTAAGAGACATGGATCTTTTGAATGAGAATATAGAGATAAAAAAATACTGACACTGTTGAAGATGCAAAAACATCATGGAAAAAATAATTATATTAAAATTAAATAAAAAAGAAAATTTATAAATTTTTTTGAAACAATGAAAGCAGTCTTTAAAAGAAAATAACTGAAAACAATAGATATGGAGTCTTAAAGGCAATAATTTTTAAAATAAGAATTAATCAATCAACCAACAAGTATTTAATACGTGCTTATTATTCCGTGCCAGGAGTCATATGGTATGGATATTGTACTGTTGGATTGCAAAGTACATTATAAAGGAATTTTCAACAAATTATTTGATACTTAAAGAATTAATCAACAAATTTTTATAAGGCATCTATTATGAGAAAAGTAAGTCAGTGAAAGAGACTAGATAAACAAATTCAGCAGTCAAACATGAGGTGTGGAAGGGGCAGAGTCAAGATGGCGGCACAGAATCAGGAAAACTCCGCAGCTCCCCCATAATCACCTCAAAATACTCTAAACAAATTTAAGAGCTCCAGAAGCCACAAAGTGATAGAAACGCTAGTCTCCTGCTAAAGGTGGCCCGGCAGGCAGACTTCCTAGGGTTCATCGCAACACGCTGGGAGCTGAGACCAGTTGCTGTTTTAGCCCCAGGACAGCTGCGGCTGTTTCCAGAATTATCAACCCATAAGAAACAAGGACAAAGTGAAAGGTCAGTGGAACTCAGCTGAATTTGGGCGGGACAAGGAGAGGATCTGGCCGTCTGCCCCCAGAGACAGAAGCAGCAAACGCAGCGGCCCTGCAGTTGCCTCCACATGGCTGCTTCAGAGCTCCTGGCCTGCAGATTGCAGGGGGACCAAGGTTCATTCAGAGGCTAAGTGCTCTTGCCTTAACCTGCCTAGATCGGGATCATGGTCTTGGGTGGTGGTCCTGAGGTACGTGACCAGCGAGCCAAAGCTATTATAGCCTCCTAATAGCTCCGGCTGCTGCGAAAACCCTAGAGATCTGGGACAAAGCTCGCCCCTCTGGAAGCAGAGATCTACTGTGGCTCAAAAATCAAGTTAATTGACTGGCAACATAAGCAGGCAAAGGAGAGCAAACCAAGATCAGCAATCCAACTTTAGATTCCTTTTTTAGGGACAAAAAAGATCAAAGCATGGAACAGGAGGAAGACAATACAGTCAGAACTCTTGCACCAAAAGCTTCCAGGAAAAATATGAAAGGGATACAGGCCATAGAGGAGCTTAAGAAGGATTTTGAAAACCAAATAAAAGAAGTGGAGGAAAAACTGGGAAGAGAAATGAGAATGATGCAACAAAATCATGAAAAGAGAGTCAACAATCTGACTGAAGAAAACAACACCTTAAAAACTAGACTAACTCAAACAGCAAAAGAGGCCCAAAAAGCCAATGAGGAGAAGAATGCTTTAAAAAGCCGAATCTGTCAGATGGAAAAAGAATCTCAAAAGCTCACTGAAGAGAATAATTCCTTCAAAATTAGACTGGAGCAAATGGAAGTGAATGACTTCATGAGAAATCAAGATACTATTAAACAGATCCAAACAAATGAAAAAATAGAAGGCAATGTGAAAGAATACATAAAGTTTTCAAAGGAAAAAACATGAACTATCAACAACAATCCCAATCAGTAATAACAGAAACAAAATTAAAACAATGTAAGGCTCACCAAATTGGGAAAGATGATAAAAGGTGGACTATAGTGTTGAAGGGGCTGTGGGAGGACAGACAAAGTTGGTTGGCTGGAGTTACAACATGGTCCAACCATTCTTTTCTTAAAATTTATCATTTTAAACATCCTTTAAAAAAAAAATTTAAGTTCTAAATTCTCTCCCTCTCAACCCTCCCAGACCCATTGTGGAGACAAGAAATGTGATATCAGTTATACATGTGAAATCATGTGAAACATATTTCCGTATAAGCCACGTTCCAAAACAAAACAAAATAAAATTAAATTAAAAAATCAAATGAAAAACCCCAAACAACCAACTAAAGAAAAAACTCAGCAAAAAAAAAAAAAATTTGTTTCCATCTGCATTCAGATTCTATCAGTTCTTTTCTCTGGAGGTGGATATCACAGTTTTATTCATTTTTTTTTTGTGGGGGGTGGGGAAGTGGACGCAACATTGCTAACATAAAATTTTGTTTCAATCTGCATTCAGTTCTTTCTGTGGAGATGGATAGCATTTTTCATCTTAAGTCCTTCAGCACTGTCTTTGATCACAATAGATAAAGTCATTCACAACTGATTACTGTAGAACATTGCTGTTATTGTGTACAATGTTCTCCTGATTCTGCTCACTTCAACTTGCATAAATTAATATAAATCTATCCAGATTTTTCTAAGACATTTCCCTTTTCATTCCTTATACCACAATACTATTCCATCACAACCATATATAACCTGTTCATTCACTCCACAACTGGTGGACATGTCCTCAATTTCCAATTCTTTGCCACCATAAAAAAGTTGCTATAAGACATTTTTGTACTCGTAAAATATTGATTTAGCATTTTTATATTTGATTACATTCTGTAAGTGATTCTATTTGTAACTGTTTGACCCATGTTTCTTTGTCTAAAGGCAGAAGATCATGAGTTCATAAGTTCAGCATTCCTCTCTGAGATATTATCCTATAAATAACTTAATTCAAAGAAATACATTACCTCTACACAACTTATGCCCATGAACAACTAAGAGAGATCTGTTATCATCCTAGTAAAGCTTCCAAGAAGTGGAGGCCAGGAAATCTGTTATCTCTGCATTACTGACAATCCTTCAAGAAAGTCTGATATGTTATCACTGTGACACTAATTTTTTAACTTTTAATTGATTCTAAAGGATTCTCTGAGTTATTGTTATCTGAGATTCTCAGATCATATCATCTGCAGAGTGATAACTTTGCATTCTCATTGTCTATTACTATCTTCAATACTGAATAATGGTGATAACAATGATATCCTTGCTTTTAACCCTTGAAATTACTGGGAAGATAACTTTAGCTTATCCCCATTATAGATACGCCAGTTGTTGATTTTACTTGTTTGCTTTTTTTTGTTTTGGAGGGGGAAGGTAAGGCAGTTGGGGTTAAGTGATTTGCCCAAGGTCACATGGCTAGGTTTTTTTTTTGGTGTGTGTTAAGTATCTGACGCCAGATTTGAACTCAGGTCCTCCTGACTCCAGCATCAGTGCTCTATTCACTGTAACACCTAGCTGCCCCCTGATGATTTTAGATAGATACTATTTACCATTTTAAGGAAAGCTTCATTTATTCACCCATTTTTAAATAAGAATGAGTGTTGTATTTTGTCAAAGCCCAAATCTACTGAGATAATCCTATGTTTTTTTCAGTTTCAATTAGTTTTCTAAATTAACTTTTATGTATATTTTTAGATTACATCATTCATTTCCACAAGATTTTGAGTTAAAAATATTTTTCCTGTCTTTCCCCTACCCACCCCAAAGCAGCAATCACACTGTATACTCCCTCCCCCAATCTGCCCTCTCCTATATCTTCCCCCATAACTCCTCTGACTTTCGGTAGGGCAAGATGGCTCTCCATACCCCAGCACCTGTATATCTTATTTCCCAGTTGCATGTAAATAATAATAGCAATAATAATAATAATTTTTTAAACATTAGATTTTAAAACTTTAAATTCCAGATTATTTCTGTTCCTCCCTCATCACCCACCCATACTGGGAAGATAAGCAATTCAATATAGGTTGTACATGTGCAGTTATGCAAAACATTTCCATAGTGCATATATTGTGAAAGACTGACATTTCCCTCCATCCTAGCCCGCTCCCCCACTTGATCTATTCTCTACTTTGTCCCTGTCCCTTTACAAAAATGTGTGCTTCTAACTAGCCTCCCCTCAACATGCCCTCCCCTCCATCATCCTCCCTCTCATCCTTTTCTCCCCTACTCTACTGGAGGGCAAGATACCCATTTAGAGTGCATGTCATTTCCTCCCTAAGGCAAATTCAATGAGAGTAAGGCTGACTCATTCCCTTTTGCCTTTCTGTTCTTCCCCTCCATTGGAAGTTATCTCATCCCTTGCCTCTTCTATATGAGATAATTTACCCCATTCCTTCTCTCCCCATTTCCTCTCATTATATTCATCTCTCACCTCTCAATTTCACCTTTTAAATATCATCCCTTCCTATTCAATTGATCCTGTGCCCTCTGTCTATGTATACCATACATACACATACCGATGACACATGTATTCATACACATATATACCCTCCTATATAGACAAACATGTATGTGTACACACACACACACACACACACACATTTCTATTCCCTTCAACTATCCTCACATTGATTAAAATTTCATTAAGTTACAATTATCGTTTTTCCATGTAGGAATGTGAACAGTTCAACTTTGATAAGTTCCTTATGATTTCTTTTTTCTGTTTATCTTCTCATGCTTCCCTTGCTTCTTGCATTTAAATGTCAAATTTTCTTATTCAATTGTTTTTTTCATCAAGAATGCCTGAAAGTCCTCCAGCTCATTGAATGACCGTATTTTCCCCTGAAACATCATACTCAGTTTTGCTGGATAGGTGATTCTTGGTTTTAACCCTAGCTCCCTTGATCTCCAGAATATCATATTCCAGGCCTTTCAATCCCTTAATGTAGAATCTGCTAGATCCTGGGTTATCCTAATTGTGTTTCCACAATATTCAAATTGTTTCTTCTTGGCAGCTTGTAATATTTTCTCCTTGACCTGGGAACTCCAGAACCTGGCTATAATATTCCTAGGAGTTTTCTTTTTGGGATCTTTTTCAAGAAGTGATTGGCGAATTCTTTCCATTTCTATTTTGCCCTCTGGTTCTAAAATATCAGGGTAATTTTCCTTGAGAATTTCTTGAAGAATGATTTCTAGGTTCTCTTTTTGATCATGGCTTTCAGGTAGTCAAATAATTTTTAAATTTTCTCTCCTGCATCTCTTTTCCAGGTCAGTGGATTTTCCAATGAGATATTTCACACTGCCTTCTCTTTTTTCATTTGTTTGGATCTGTTTAATAGTATCTTGATTTCTCATAAAGTCATCCGCTTCAATTTGCTCCAATCTAATTCTGAAGCAATTATTCTCTTCAGCAAGTTTTTGAAATTCTTTTTCCATCTAGCAAATCTGACTTTTTAAGGCATTCTCCTCCTCATTGGCTTTTTGAGACTCTTTTGCCACTTGAAGTTAGTTTATTTTTTAAGGTGTTATTTTCTTCAGTCAGATTGACTTTTCTTTTCATGATTTTCTTGCATCATTCTCATTTCTCTTCCCAATTTTTCCTCCACTTCTTTTACTTGATTTTCAAAATCCTTCTTGAGCTCCTCCATGGTCTGTAACCAATTCATATTTTTCCTGGAAGCTTTTGGTGAAGGAGTTCTGACTGTGTTGTCTCCCTCCTGTTCCATGCTTTGATCCTTTTTGTCGCCAAAAAAGGAATCTAAAGTTGGATGGCTGTGCTTGCTCATGTTGCCAGTCAATTACTTGACTTTTGAGCACTTTGCCACAACAGAACTCTGCTTCCAGAGGGGAGAGCTTTGTCCCAAATTGCTGAGGTTTTTGCAGTTGGAGCTATTAGGAGGGCACCTTCTCTGCAATGCCCCACATGCTTTGGCTCACTGGTCACACACGCCAGGTCTTCCACCCAAGACTGCGATCCAGATCCAGCCACTTCAAGGCAAGAGCACTTAGCCTTTGAGTGGCCGCTTGGCCACCCTGCCATCTGCAGAACAGGAGCTCTGACGCAGCCATGCGGAGGTGGCTGCAGGGCCACCGCTTTCGCTGCTTCTCGCTCCAAGAGCAAAGGCCAGACTGTGCCTCCGTCCCCCCCCAGATCCAGCAGAGTTCCACTGACCTTTTACTTTGTCTTTGGCATTTATGGGTTGACAATTCTGGAAACTGTCACAGCTTCTGGTGATCCATTCTCCAGGAATGCTCCAGCTATGGCTGGTTGGGGCTGCCTTGGGTCTAAAACTGCAGGTTCACATGGGGCTGGGCTCTGTTCCCAACATGCTGCAATGGACCCTTCTTGCTGGGCTGCCTTCAGCAGGAGATTTGTTTCTCTCTGTCACTTTGTGGGTTCTGTAGCTCTAAAATTTATTTAAAGTCATATTTTATAGGTATTTGAGGTGGTCATGGGGGCAGCCCACAGAGTTTTCCTATGCCGCCATCTTGACTCTGCCCCCCCTTTTTTTAATTGACATGATCAATTATGCTGGTAGTTTTTCTAATATCAGAATTGCCTGTATTCCTGGTATAAATCCCACCTAGTCATAATATATGTACTTTGTGATATACTGCTATAAACTAATTGATAGTATTTTAATTAAAATTTTTACATCCATGTTCATTAGAGATATTGATCTTTTTTCCCTTTGTCTGTTTTTGCTCTTCCTGGTTAAGATATCAGCATCATATCTGTGTCAAAGGAATTTAGTAGGACTCCACCTATTTTTCCAAACAGTTCATGCAGCATTGGAATTAACTGTTCTTTAAATGTCTGGTAGAATATACTTGTGAATCTATTTGCTCCTGGGGATGTTTTCTTGGGGAGCTCATTATGGCTTGTTCAATTTCTTTTTCTGAAATGGAGTTATTTTAAGTATTCTATTTCCTCTTCTGTTAATTTTGACAATTTCAATTTTTTAAAATATTTCATCCATTTCACTTAGATTGTCAGATTCATTGGCATGTAACTGGGTAAAATAGTTCCTAATAACTGCTTTAATTTAATGTTCATTGGTGGTGAATTTACCCTTCATTTTTTATATTAGTAATTGGGTTATCTTTTTTTTTAAATCAAATTAACCAATGGTTTATCCATTTCATTGTTTTTTTCCATAAAACCAGCTGCTGGTTGCATTTGCTAGTTAACTGATTTTCTTACATTCAGTTTTATTAATCTCTTTGATTTTCTGAATTTCCAATTTGGTATTTAATGATCCAATCATTCTTGATAAAAATTTTGAATTATTCAAGCAAAGTCCTCTTTTTCTCAGTCATTCAACTAATGAAAATATATAACAAGAAGATCAATAGCAAAACTTTAAACCACCGATATGCCAAAATATTCATGGCAACATTTACAGTGGTAGCAAAAACTTGGAAAAAAAAAAGGCACATCCAACAATTTGTAGGTGGCTGAACAAACTGTGTTGTATAATGTTGTTGTTGTTGAGTCAGTTCAGTCATGTCCAACTCTTCATGATCCCATTTAAGCTTTTCTTGGCAAGGATACTAGTGTTTGCATTTCCTTCTCTAGCTCATTTTACAGATGAGAAGAAACAGTGGGTTAATGACTTGCCCAGGGTCACACACCTGGTAAATGTCTAAGGCCACATTTTGACTCAGGTCCTCCTGCCTCTAGGACTGGTGCTCTATGCACTAAGCCACCTATGGAATGTTATTATACATTAAAATGAAAGACAGGAGTTATTCAGAAAAAAAACCCGAGAATATTCATAAGAAATGATGAATTAAACAAACTGAGAAAAATAATAATTATGATCCAGCAACAAAAACAAAAACAATACTCAAAGGAAATCAACCTGATTAATTATAGTGGTGATCTCACAGTCCAAGAGAACTGATTATGAACATGTTTTCCATCAACTCAGCAGAGTTAGGTGATTAAGGGATGTGGAATATGATACATCACCATTGGATTAGGCACTGTCTACTAGATTTATTTAAGTGTTTTTCTTTGTTACAAAGGAAGATTCAATAGCATGGGGAAAGGTTCCCTTGGGGAGTCTTAAAGGTGAAATAAGTTATAAGTAAAAGTAAAAAAAGTAAAAAAATAAGTTATAAGTAAAATTTAAAAAATTATAAAACAAACCTGCCTCATATCTTAAGATGCAGAAGGTAAAATAGAAATGGAAAGAATACATCAATCATCTGAAAGAGATCCTAAAATGAAAACTCTCAAAAAGACTATAGCCAAATTTCCAGAGTTGCAAGGTTAAGGAGAAAATATTGCAAGCATCCAGAAAAACAATTCAAATACCATGCAGCAAGTCAAGAACACACATTACAGGAGAGGAAGGATTGGGAATATGACATTCCAAGATAAAAGCAGCTGGGATTACAATGAAGAAAAATGTACCCAGCAAAACTGAGCTTGATCCTTTAGGGAGAGAAATGGGTATTTAATGAAATACAGGGCTTTCAAACATTCCTGATAAAAAGACTAGAACTGAATAGAAACTCTGACATTCAAATACAAGACTCAAGAGAAGCATTAATAAGGTAAACATGAAAGAGAAATCCTAATGGACTCATTACGGTTAAACTGTTTACATTCCAATGTGGGAAGATAACTCCTAAGAACTTTATTATTACTTGTCAGTTAGAAGGAGTATAGATAGGCAGAGGGAACTGATGCTCGGATGACCTTAAAAAAAGAAGTAAAAAAGAGTGACACATTGGGAGAAGGAGGAAAGGAGAGGAATAAGGGGGAAAATTGTTTCATACAAAAGCCCAAAAGGAAGAACTTTTACATGGATGGGAAAATGAGTGGTGTGAGTGGGCAATGCTTGAATCTCACTTTCATTTAAATTGATCAAAGACCAAAAAAACACGTTAAGTACACATACTCAGTTGGATACAGAAATCTCTCTTACACAACAGGGAATTAAAGAGGTGAAGGGCCTAAGAAAAAAGTAGGTAAGAGGAAGGAGCAAATTAAGGGGAGGGCAGTGGTTAGAAATAAAGATTTTTGAGGGACATGGTAAAAAGACAGAGGATAGATACATAGAAGAAAATAGGATGTAGGGAAATAGTTAAATAATCGTAAATGTGAATGTGATGAACTCAGTCATAAGACAGTCAAATGGATTAAGAAACAGAATCCAACAATATGTAGTTACTAGATACATACAGAGTTAAAATGAGGGACTGGTGCAGAATCTATCATGCTTCAGTTGAAGTAAAAAAGGAAGTACCAATCATGATTTCAGACAAAGCAAAAGCATACACAATTATAAGAGATAATCAGGTAAATTTCATTTTACTAAAAAGCATCACAGACAATGAAATAATATAAAATTTTTAATAGTAAGTTTCTCTGATAAAGGTCTCATTTATCAAAATAAAAACTGAATATAGAACTGGGCAGTTAGGTGGGGTACTGCATAGAATACTGGGTGTGGAATCAGAAGACTCATCTTCATGAGCTCAAATTTAGCCTTAGACACTTACTGGCTATGTGACCCTGGGCAAGTTATTTACCCCGCTGTTTGCTACAGTTCCTCATCTGTAAAATGAACTGGAGAAGGAAATGACAAATCACTCCTGTACCTTTGCTAAGAAAATCCCAAATGGGATATGAATAGTTTAACACAACTAAAATTGAACAGCAAGAAAGAAATGAGTCAAATTTATAAAAATAAGAGCCATTTCCCCAATTGAGAAATAAAGGATATGAAAAAGCAGCTTTCAGAAAAAAAAAAAATCAAAGCATTCTACAGCCATATAAAAAAAATGCTCAAAATCCTTACTGATTAGAGACAGGAAAATTACTTTGAGATAGTATGCCATACCTATCAGAAATGAGAAATGCTGGAGGAGATATAAGAAAATAGACACATTAATGAACTGTTGGTATAGTTGTGAACTGGTTCAACTACTCTGGAGAAGAATTTGGAACTATTCCCAAAGGGCGATAAAACCATACACACCCTTTGTCCCAGCAACACCAAAAATATCAAAGAAAAAGGAGGACTTACTTATGTTAAAAAAAAAAAACAAACCAAAAACCAAAAAACATTACAGCAGCTCTTTTAATGGTGCAAAGAACTGGAAATTGATGGGGAATGCTTGAACAAGTTGGGGTATATAATTTTGACAGAATAGTATTATTATGCTACACAAAATGATGAGAGGAGTGGTTTCACAAAAACCTGGGAACACCAATATAAACTTATAAAGTGAAAAGAACTGGGAGACCATTTTACACGTAACAATACTGTAACAATGATCAACTGTAAAAGACTTTGCTACTCTAATTAATACAATGATCAAAGATAATTACAAAGGACTCGATGAAAAATGTTATCCACTTGCACAGAGAACTGATGAACTTTCAATGTAAATTGAAGTGTAATTTTCTCACTTTATTTTTCTTGCTTTTTTTGCAACAGGAAAAATACGGAAATGCGTTTGGCATGTTTTCATATGTGTAACTGAGATCATATTGCTTGCTTTCTCAGTGGGTTAAGGAGGGTTTAAAAAGAGAATCTGGAACTCAGAATTTAAAAAATAAATAATTCTTCAATAAATCATAAACCAGGGGAGCAGGGGAAGAGAAACTTCATTGCAGAGAGGATGCTAACCTGAAATTGTAGACAATTTTGTCTCTGGGAGCTCTTTATACTAATGAAATCCTAACCCCACCTCTTTTTCATAGTTCAGTTGGTATTTACAAATAGCTTGAATGATATTCGTAAAATGTTTTAATACCTTTGCATGTTTTAGTTCCAGTTCTGCCAGTTCCACTAAATTTTTTCTGAATGCAGCAACTCTTCTTGTCTTAAAGTCAATAAGTTCTACAAAAGAAAGAAATTAAGATTTAAAATTTAATTTACCTATTAGTTTGGGACATTTCCTGTAAACAAAGATTACAAAGACAGTACCTTGCTTTGCAGATTCTGATATCTTTTCAAATTTCTGACAACACACTTGCTGAGAGGTTTCAGCCTGCAGAACATCTTTATTTTTGGCTCTTGCTTTATCGAGTGCCTTATTAGCATTTTCATAATCCACTAGTGACCTAGATCTTCTGTACAGGAGATCCTATAAAATAGCATGCTCCAAAGTAATACATGTCACAAGTTCACAGTTATTTTCAATCATTTAGTTTAGCAGTTAAACTGAATTTTGTTTTTTGTAAGGCTTCACTAATTTTTTTTTTATCACGTAAATACAAAGAAGAAAAAAATAACACTACATTTAATCAAAGAATTTAGAGTTCTCTCATAAAGAGACCTGGGAACAAACATGGTGCATATGCCACACTGTGTTTGTGTGTGTGTGTGTGTGTGTGTGCGTGTGTGTGTGTAAAAATATGCATAAATCTTGTGTTATTAATACTAAGAAACTCATTGAAATGATGAAAAACTGAACATGCCTATCTTAATTGTAGAAAAATGGATTATCTGAAAAATAAATTCCCCTATAAGGTAGCAAATTTAATAGTTTATAACACTAAAGTTCCAAGTAAAGATTTTTTCTTTTGGTAAAGATACATGTATTATAAAGGAGAATAGTAGCTTTCTTAGTAGTGTCATAAGTCAGAAATTAAAGTCTGAATAATGCCCCTCTTTGATATCTATAACTATGGGCAATCATATAGCAACCACGATTGAGCCTCAGCTTCATGCATAAAATAAGAAAAATGTTTGCTACATTTCATAGATATTGTGAAAATGAAGCAATATAAAAAGTATGACAGTACTTTTTTAAGTTGTAAGATGATACAGATATGTGTTATACTGGGCTTGAAAATGTAGCTTGGGTAAACACTACTACATTTTTCCTTCTAGTTTTTCTTGGCAAGTTTTACAGCCTTCATTTACATAGTCCTTAAAGGTTTCCAAAGCATTTTCCATGTTATTTTATTTAATCCTTTCAAGAACCTTGTCAGGTAGGTGCTACTTTTACTGCCCTTCTTTTATAGCTGAGGAAACTGCAGTACATAAAGGTGCCACACATGACTTGCCAACATGTGATAAGGTTGCATATCTAGTAAGTGTCTGAGGTAGGATTTGGAATCTACTGGCCTAAGCTTAGCCAGTATTCTATAAATCTCCTTGTCGCAAAATTATTAATGAGAAGAGATTCTTACTTTATTTAGCACAATGACTTAGAACAGATGCCTAATATTTTCTGAATTAAATTATATTTACATGAGATGAAGAAATTCATTCTTAAGCTTAAAAATCAGATTCTCTTAAGTTATGAATAAAGTAAACACTTTAAACTACTTTGAAATTACAATGCATTTCACAAAATAAATGTATCTGAGGTGATTTTTTTCCCTATGGTTACTGAAAATTCTGATTAGAATCTTATTCTGAATGACTTTTTTTTAGTTATCTCCTATAATACTGTATTTTCCTATTGCACTTTTCTATGCAAGCGGCTTACAAGACATGACTTATTAAAAACCATTTATTATAGAAATTATCTTTGCAAAATGAAATATCAAGTATACTTTTATATACTCTTTTTTGAGGATTTGGTATGAAATAAGAGGTATGCATTGGTACTCACCCACTTCATAAATTAACATTAAATCTGGACTATCTGATACTGAATTTTGTAGGCAGCATTTAAAGCATTCTCATAGTCACTTTCATTCTCATTATTAAAAATCTAAATAAATGTCCTGAAGCTAAATGCTAGAAAGCTTTTTTAATGACTATTTTTCTTTAGTGGAATTATAGCAAATTGGAAATTTCTTAGAGACCCAAAATGTTTTTGTTTAGAGACATTTCTGGTTAACTTAATGGAAATTTATAGAATTCAAAGGAAACCACTCCCGGCTTCCTCATGGAAGTTTTAAAGAGGCAGTACATAGGATATACGGCAAAGGACTTACAATGTTTACTCTCATAAAACATCTCAAAGAACACTGAACAACAAAGTCACCTTAGCAGCTTGAGATTCCCTTAAGTAATATTTTAGAAGATCAGAAAGTTTGAGGTCCTCATCAGCAGATACTCGTGCTTCTATCTTCTGAAAGAGTAAAAGTATTGTTTTTGTAAGCAAATACACACCTTTAAACTTTTTCTACTTTAGGAATTCTTAATGTTGAATCCCTAAACTTGTTTTTTAATTACTGTGGTGATTACATTTCAATATAATTAGTTTTCTTTGTACTCCCATGAATTTTACTTTAAATACTTAAAAACATTTCTATGGAGTCCACAGGTTTTACCAGATTGCCAAAGGTATCCATGACACAAAAGGTTAAGAACTCCTAGTAAGATATTGCAAGAAATTTAAATAGTTATAGAAAACATATTAAAAAAAATGTTTTTCAAAATACTCTCCCTTTCTATGCCGATTCTTTGTCGGTAGAGATTTAAATCAGTTAATTTGTGCAGATAACTTTCATAGGATCACATAACCTCAGAGTTGGAAGAGACCTCAAAAGTCATCTAGCCAAACCCATATTTAAATATTACTTTTAATATTACATTTACATTTATTTTACATTACATTACATACATCACAAAATTACAATATTACAATACTACATTTAAATATGACAAGTGATCCTTCAACCCTTCCCTGAGGATCTCAAATTAGGAAGAACCTGTTAACTTACAAGGAAGCCCTTCTATTTTTAAAAAATTAAATGCTAGTAAGTTTTATCTTATATCGAACCTAAATTTGTCTCTTTGTCACTTTTATCCACTGCTAGTCCAGCCTCCTGGGGCCAAGTGTAACAACTCTACTACTTCCCTGAATAGTCCTTCTGATGCTCAGCAACAGCACAAAACATCTCTAGTTCTTTTAGCTAGTCCTGATTATATAACACCAGGGCCCTCCACCATCCTAGTTTCCCTCTTTTGGTCACTCTCAGGTTTATTAATATTTGTCCTTAAAAGTGGTGTGACTAAGGCAGGGTGGAACAGGGCTCTTATCACCTTTCTAGTACCAGAAACTCCACCTCTCTTAATTTAATTTCACATTGTATTAGGGTTTTGGTTTTTTTTTTGGTTGGTTACTAATTTTACAGTCTAAATTTACTGCCAAATTTACAGTCTGCTAAAACGTCAAATCTTTTTCAAATGTATTGTTGCTTGGTCATGAAATTTTACAACTCATCCTTACGAAACTGGCTTTTTAAATCACAGGGTAAAATTTATCCCTATAACATTTCATCTTATATATCTGTATATGGTGACAACATTGCTGTAGAGAATTTCTGGCTAAGTGTAACTCCTTCTACCAATGCAGGTCAGCACCTTCTCTGTAACTTCTATCCTAATTAGGTTGCCTAGAGCACTGGGATGTTATATCATATGCCCATGGTTACAAGCCAGCACACGTCAAAAACAGGTCTTGAATCTAGTCTTCCTGGCTCTTAGGTCAACTCTTCAAATGCACTGCCTCTCAGATTTAAGTTTTTTATTCCAGTAAATTATATTTTCAATTAAAACTACATGGACACCACAAAGAATACTCTGCTTTTTGAATTTCTGAAGTGCAAAATATTTTTATCTATACAATATATTTTCAATTAATGGCAGTGATACTATAAAAATGCGCTGATGCTAAGTTCCTGCAATTACAAATTAGATCTTCTGTATGACACAAATTAAGAGTACCATACAGAAATAATATATTTTGGTATTTAATACTTGGATAAATTAAAGTACAACATATATTCTTATGTGCATACATAAAACCCTATAAATACCCTATAAAGAATTCCTGCATGGTTATTCCAAAGCAAAATATTATTACCCAATCATAGCTTTAAGATGCAAGAAAATGCAAATTCACAAATTATAATCATATTTAGTCTAAGTGAAACTGCAAGTGCAGTTAATGTAAATAGTTCCTGCTATAAACTAGCAAGAATGATTAATTTTACTACAGACATTTATTAAATCATGAATTGACCCATTCAGCACTTTAACAAAAACTTGTTTGAGGCAGCTGACGCTGGAGATAATGCAATGTACATAGGAACTCTCCATTACCTATGATCTCCAAATTATAGCTTTCTATTAGTTTTTAAAAAAAATTTCTATTACAGTTTTGATCAAAGTTCTTTCCTAACATCAAATATTAGGATTTCATTATTAGATTTTATTTACTTATGAAACAAGATTATTTGTTACAGATTGCTTATTCAATAAAACCCTCACTAATTTTTTGACTAACTAGGTAGTACAGTTAGAATTAGCAATAAATTTGGATTAGAGAATTTTATTTAATACAAGTACAGCCAGCAAACTAACAGTGTTTTATTATTAAAGGTGCCTAGCCTACCTGCTTCATTAGTAATGATTTGTACTTAGTGTATTGACTATATTAATGGTCTAGAATAAAATGCTTGAAAAAGAATTATTCTTTCAAGTATTTAAAAATTGAAAGTGACCTTTGGCAAATCATTTAACCTTGCTGGGTCTCAGTTTATTCACTGTAAAATAAGGAGGTTGAACTAGATAACCTCTATGGTCTTTGTGGAGTTTTAGATTCATGATCCTATGATTCCTTATTACCTTTCTCATTTTAACTGTTTTGGACTGATTTTTATAATAAAGGAAAGCTATTTTATACAAAAGTAAACTTCATATTGTCCTCTTTCCAAATTGCTGCAAAATCAAATTAGGAAGACTCTCATATGCATCTAGAAGCAGCAAAATGTCTCATCACTAGATACTCGTGATCCAGAATTTCTAGTTATCCAAAATGCTGAGAACTGGAACATACATGTCATAGATATACCTCAAAACATTCTGTCCTAGACTTCTCATCTAAAGAACAAGAATAGTCTTTTAAGTTTCTCACAGAATGCACAATTCTTATGTGTTGTAGAATCTCCTCTAAGTTACATGAATGTTAGTGATAAAACATTAATATGGATAAAAATTTATTACATTATGTATAATGTAAAAAAACACACCAAATTGGTCCTGGAAAAGATAAGACTTGAGGGGAAAATGACAGTTTTCTTTAAACAGGTGAAAGATAGTCATTAGGAAGGATTAGGTATATTTTGTGTTTTTCCAAACTAGGATCAATAGAGTATGAACATTACAGCTGTTAAAAAATGGAATAGGTAGGGTGGCTAGGTGGTGCAGTGAACAGAGCACCAGCCCTGGAGTCAGGAGGACCTGAGTTCAAATGTGACCTCAGACACTTAACACAAAACTAGCCATGTGACCTTGGGCAAGTCACTTAACCCCAGTTGCCCTACACCTCCCCCCCTCCAAAAAGCAAAAAAGAAAAAAAATGGAATAGGCTGCCTTTTAAGGTGATGGAATTAATTTTACTGGAAATACTAAATTTGAGGACAAATGTCCACTTACTGCCTATGTCATAGAAGAGAATCCTATATTAATACTGAACTAGATGCTCTCTCAGAAAAATATAAAGAAAATGACATTTCTACATAATATTTTAAGTTACAGCACTTCAAAAATTGATTTTTACTACTGTCTCTACAAAATGGCCTTTTCTATGATCTTAAAAGAGATATATATCTTTACATATATATATATATATATATATATATAAAACTAATATATAAAGTCTAAAATTAACTTCAAGAGTATACCAAATATTAACAAAAAAGTTTTGCTATGATTACCTCTGTGGGTGGTGGTGAGAGATATCATGATTAACATATTATTGCCATAAAACAAATCTGAACTCTCCTTCTCAAACAATGTTTCTTTTCTGTTTTTTAATTTTTAAAAGACCTTGCTGAAAGGCATTCTTTGAACCTTTTCTAGAATTTAAAACCTCAGTGCCAGGAATTTCTTCTTTTATCTTTAAAGCATTTCTGTTCCCACTTAAACTGCCCCCAGTAGAAATGGATATTATTTTTATCATCATTACTCATACATACATACATACACACACACACACACACACACACACACACACACACACACCTCTCTCAAATCAAGTCTAAAAATGGATACCATCCTGTTGTTGCATATTTATTGTTTCTGTATTCCTGTTTATTTATTTCAACATCATACACACTTTAAAAATATCACTCTATTATTTGCTTTTCTCTGCTTTGTAGTTCACTATAAAGTCTACTTCATTGTTGGTGCCATAAATACCACAAGTGTTTATGAATAATTATTGTTATATTTGTGAAGGAAAATATATTACTGATTGGAAAAGAATCAAAGGACAACTAAAACATTTCAAGGGAAAAGGACTATCATATGATGGTTTGAAAAGAACTAAAAGGTGACGTAAGCCAAAAAATATAGTAATAAAAGGCAAATGGTAAATCTGGTCTTGTTTAGCCAGTTCCAGAAAAAAGGTCCCTGAAGGTTGAAATGGGTAAATTTAGGACAAATAAATTTACTTTACATACAAAAGAGTAGTAAACAGGTGTTAGAGACTAAAAATATAAACATAAAATTGAAAACATTTGAGTTCTGTTCATGGATTAAAAATCCATAATGGTTTTTAAGAGAAACCATAAGGTTTTGGAATATTTCTAATCTTTTTTTTAGGCTTGATATCTGTAACCACCATGTCCTAACACATAAAAAATGGACCATAGGTAACATGGTAATTATTACTAAAAAAAATGTTTTTTCTGTAAACAGACAATTCCATTCATTTGTCTCTGAAATAAACTGAAATCACCTGACAATGTCAAGTCAAAATCTGACATATGCACAGGATTAATCACTGCTCCCAGCTTAGTTATCTATGAATGAAATAAACAGTATTTTTTGCAAACCAGCACTAGTGATCATATAATCACATGGAATATAAAACATTAAAGGATATTATGTCAATATTAAGATAGTAACTACTGTGATTACAGCCTTCTGAACAATTTAGTACCTACATAATAACTGTATCATTCATTTGCTGGTAAGTATAGCACAAGATGCTAAAGCAGAAGTCTTGGTAAGAGTTAAAAAATATTTCACTTGATTTGAAAAGCCCACCAGTCTACTATAAAAGAAAACAAGAAGTCTGGTAAGTGTCTTTGTAAAATATAAGCTGACTTGGTCAGTGAGGATAGTGACTTGGATCAGAACTCTTCTATGATTTAATAAATTGTCTTAGACATTTTCTTTGGTTGAATCCATAAGTATATTTAAGTGCTTGCTGTGTGCTGGCAATATACCTTCTAGCCAACCTTGGGATAGTTTCTTTCATTTTTTTCCAGGTATCAAGAGGTCCATACATGAATCCTTCCTAGTTCAGTAAGACTGACAAGAACCATCTTTAAAAAATGAGATTTCCACCTGACAACCTTTAAGAACACTTAAGGGATATTTTCATATCAAATGAGACAATTGAGGCAAGCTAAAATAAGTGTTTAGATAATAAGAACAACAAAATACATTTCTTATTTCAAATACAAATATCTGGCAAAGAATAAAATGTATTATATTCAAAATTAACTCCTGGATACTAGATAGCTTTTTGGCAGAATCTGTACTATTAAAGTATAACCAACCTTTCTTGCTAAAACACAAACGGAATCTTAAAATCTTACTGCATGCACAAAGTTTAGATTCTCAAATTTTAATTAATGGGACTTACCCTTGTCTTATCAAACAATTCTGAAACTTTAAGAAAAAATCTGGAAGGAAAAAAATTTTTGTCAGTTTCTTCCTTGGATATCATGAATTTTCTACTTCAAGTTTTCACAAAATTGCTCAAACATCCAAATTAATTTTGAGCGTCTCATAGAAAGCTAGACCTGGAGTCAGAAAGATCTAAGTATAAATCCTGCTTCTGACACTTTCTAGTGGTATGACAATAGGCAAGTCACATATTCTCTCTGGGCCTTAGCTTCCTTAACTATAGGGATGACAACTACACTTCACAAAGTTGTATTGAGGCTTGGAATAATACATGGAAAGAATTTAGCAATTTTTAAAGCAAAATTTAAATTTCAGTTATCATTAAAGTCAGAGATTTTCTTAGTCACTAGTATGTGCAAGTATACTAGTTCTTACTTTGTCCATGAATAAATCAAAATTTGTTAAAGATTACAGAAAAAAAATCACTATATTTCAAAACTTTCAGTGAAAGCTTTCTGTGTCAAGAAGGCACACTAAACCACAAACTAAATACACATTAGTAATGAACCATATTTCTATCAAAGAATCATTGTATATTTCAAGGTGGTAACACCACCACATACTAAAAAGAAATCAAATGTAAAGCTGGTAACAGTTTTAAGAGTATAGATAGTATTGCATTCAATCAAATGAATTACTACAATCAGAGAAATACTAATGTGGGAAAAGTAAAATATCTTTATCTATCTATCTATCTATCTATCTATCTATCTATCTATCTATCTATCTATAGATCATGCAGTTCTAGTCCACAGTTTCCCATAAATTCTCCATATATGATCTATTCAATATTCTGGAGGACTTTCTCTTGCTCTTCACTACAGTATGTGAGAGGTAGCAATGTGCCACTTGAGTAGTCTGTTTTTAAATTCTCGCTATATATATATATTATTATTTGCCTACTTAGATTTTTTGGTCATATACAACTTTAACAATATTCAATACATTCTACATAATTTTTTATAAACTAATTTTGTTGGCAATATGTTACAGGTTACACATGGCCATGATGAATTTTTCCTCTGCTCCTGGACTTGTCAGGAGCAGAGGAATTCTTCTGAGAGAGTGGATTTCCATAATTTGCAACGATATAAAATTACTGAGATGGGCTTTTGGTAACAATAACAGTTTATGAATTTTCCCAAATGGAACTCCAGTCTGAACTTCTATTCAGCTCAAGACCTCAACTTATTACATTCCAGCAGCATATACTGACTATTGTTTAGTCATTCAGTCACATCCTACTATTTGTGACCCTGTGGGACCATAGAATGCCATGAGGTTTTCTTGGCAAAAATACTGGAGTGGTTTGCCATTTTCTTCTCAAATGGATTAAGGAAAACAGAGGTTAAATGATTTGCCCAACACACAACTAGTAAGTGTCTGAGGTGAAATTTTAACTGAGGTCTTCCCAATTCTTAATTCCAGGCCTGGTGCTCTTATCTACTGCATCACTTAGCTACCTCCACATTTAAGACAGTCTGTCCGGCTACATATCATAACTTGGGTAACAGGCATTTTATTCTCCTTTTACTTTTCCAATATGGAATATTCCATGAATCTTTTCTTTTTTCTCATTACTGTATACTTTGTAGTGTTTTCCAGGGCAAGATACAATTAGAACTTTGTCATGTATAGGATCATTTGGATAACAAAGAGCTCTCCTCCATTTGTATGTCTGGATTGGCCTCTCCTTATCCCTCTTTGCCTGCTGAATTCTTTAAAGTGCAACTTAAAAGGCACTCCTTCTATGAAGCCTTGAGTCTACTTTCAATTCACCATCAGAAATAACCCTCTTCCTTAGCCCTTACACAGCAGTATTTTATATTCTTTAATACATTTTAAATTTAATATTTATATTATAGTTTGTCTTCTTTTATACTAAGCTTCCAGAAACAAAGAAATCATAAATTTTCTATTTCCCTTAGTGCCTGGAACAATGCTCCGTACACAGAATATGTTTAATAAATGTCTGTTGAACGAAACAATGACTATAATGTCTTTATTTTTTCAGACCTTATAAATGACACTTCCAAAATCTCTGGCAAACACAACTTCCTGTTTAATGTCTTGTCAATAACTCAATAAGGCTAATGAAACAAGTAATTTTCCATTTCCATGAAGACATAATCCATGTCTTGTTAGCAACTATTAACCCACGTTTTATCACAAGGGAGTGAAAAATGAAATATTAATCAATTGTTTTTCTTTTGTATTAAGTAATGTAAATAAAAGTGAAACTTCTAGCATATTCTGCCCTACTCAAAATTCTGGACTTTGAATTTTTCCTTAAAATTGTTACCTCAGTTCAGAGAGAAGGTTTTGGGAAAAGGTATAGCATAATTATCAAATTTTTTTCTGTAATTAAAAAAAAAGACCTAAGGATGAAAAAGTGAAATGTTTTTCCATTAAGAATGGAGACTACAATGTACTCTAGATAAGGCTTAGATTAACTTAAGAAAACACCCCCCCCACACACACACACCAAATCATAGGATATTTATGCAATCAAACTTTCTAAGTAATCTACTATATTTGTTAGCTGTGTATTAGTAACTTCTCAGTTGCCAAATGCATATTCACCAAATTATAAAATGCAGAATAAGTCATGGTAAAAAAAAAATTTCTTTGGGAACACACATCTGAACCACAATAATTCTTCTGATTATGAATTTGAAACTGGTATTCCTTATTTTAATAAAATTTCTCAAAGGAATATATAAGAACCTATAAGATTTAATAAGAATTCAAGAAAAAGAAATTCTGCCAAATTTTATCAAGTGAAATAGAGTAGACTGTGAAAATAATACATGTCTCATATTCCTGTGATAAGTGAACAGAAGAGAAATGGAGACAGAATACTAAAAAGCACATTCAGCAATGTTTTCTTGATATAGATGCAATGCTGAGTGAGAAAAAATGAATTTCAATACTCTAAGTTGCAGGATTAGGGGCTGAGAATGTTATTTTGCAATTTTTCTCTGTTTTATCTTGAATACTATTTAACCAAAATGCTTAACTTGCATATAGCTGTAGAATTTTGTGCTCCTAATGCATACAGTGACAGAATACTAATAGAGCACATTCAGCAATGTTTGCTTGATATAGATGCATGCTGAATGGGAAAAAAATGAATTTCAATACTCTAAGTTGCAGGAATAGGGGCTGAGACTGTTATTTTGCAATTTTTCTGTTTTATCTTGAATACTATTTAACCAAAATGCTTACTTGCATATATCTGTAGAATCTTGTGTTCCTAATGCATACAGTGAAGATCCAATTCTATTGTAATCATCTGCAGCACCTAAGAAAATTTTGAAGATTTACTATACCATTCCAACAGAATGAAAATTAAGTCTTTCAAATCTATGCCATCAGCACAACTTTTCAGATAAAAGTGTTATAAAAAGGTGTTTCTTAGTGATACCAATAAGAAAACCCCCTGAATGAGGCCCAAGGCTAACTTATCATATACTAAAATTCTCCATATTAGTAGCTCACACTATCATAAAACTTCAAGTTTTTTATAAAGGTAGAATATATGTAAAATGGCTAAATATCCAATTACAATTCTAATAACCCATGGATAGATTGCTATTTAATCCCAAATCAAATATTTACATACTTATTGTCCCAAGGAAAATCCCTGAGTAAGTTTTCTCCACCACAAGCCCTGGATTTGGAAACATGTTTCTCATTCTGCACATTTTGAAATCTCTCGCAGACACATCATTTTGGGCAAACCTAAATTTACTATTTTCCTAGCCATGAATTCTGAATTTTGATAAAGAAAATAAGCAAATTTCAAAATCTTATAATTTCCCAGTTAAGTAGGAACTGAAAACTCAAGAGATATTTTCATTTTGCTGGTTAAATTAATTTTGATGGCTTGAGGTTTTTTTTGGGTGGTGGCTGTTCAAGCATTCAGTCCTGTTTGACGCTTCACAACCATATGGATCGAAGGAATATTTTCCAAGTGAGAAACTCTAAGATTTTCGTGAATATATCTATCTAATAGAATCACCTCCTTAAATACTCATCGAGATGAAGTTTATTGAGTTTTCCTGCATTTATATTGTTGCTCATCCTTTGTACTTGAAGAGGACCAATGACATCATAACGTTGGGACCAAGGTACAGTGTTTTTGACTACAACTGAAAAGTCCAATATGAGCTTGGAAGTCTCTACCACAGGTTGGGCACAAATAGCCTGTTTGAAAATCTAGGATTTTGATGTTTTTAGATTTGGGCATCTCACATTTCCTTCGTGCTACTGGGATTTTGCTTTGTTCACAGAACACAGGACCTTCTTTGATGTGGAAACGCCTGCTCTTATTATAATTTAAAGAAACATCATAAAGACTGACATCTCTATGTGTGTGTGTATATATGCATATATACACATGTGTATATGTTTTTGTGTGTGTAAATATACTACAAAGAAATGAAAGCAAAATAAATTAAGTGATTTATTTGCCCACGACTTTTCAGCATACCAGTATGGGAATTGGGGAAAAAACACTCAAGTCTCCTAATTTTCCATTCACAATGCTACTTTCTGTCTGTAGAAAAAGCATCGAAGGCATTGTCTCTGTATTTAAGAAAAACTACATGTTGTAGACAGACGTTTCCTTGAGAAGAACACATTAAAATATAACTTTCAAATACCCCAAAAAGGGATGGCACAAAGATTAGAACTTTACTGGTCACCAAGCAAAAGACTTCTCTAATCCCTTCCTTCCTATTAAAGCATTTATTAGTAGCTACACTCAGTTTACTGTTATATCAGGTCTTTACATTCAGGTTGTGAATTTATTGAT
Organism: Pseudochirops corinnae; assembly: GCA_028646515.1. Taxonomy (NCBI): domain Eukaryota; kingdom Metazoa; phylum Chordata; class Mammalia; order Diprotodontia; family Pseudocheiridae; genus Pseudochirops; species Pseudochirops corinnae. The sequence continues at coordinate 306,677,299 of CM053585.1, read as the reverse complement.
TTAAAAACAAAAATTTTTCTATGCTAAGAAAATTGCCAATTGTAAATGATAAATAACTTTTGCTACATTAAGTTTATGTTGATCCTAGGTTTCTCTTTAAAAAGTTAATACTTACTTTTATGTGACCTTGTCATCCTATCTGATTTGGCAGATGCATCCTTAACTCGGTTATGATATTCTAAAAGGAACGTTCGTTCATGTTCAAAGAAATCATCTACATCCTGTAGATCAAAACAGAAAAACAAGATTTTTACATAGTCTAAAGTCGGACTATAAGGAAACCTGAGCACCTGCAGAATCAATGCTTCTGAATTGTCATGCTGGAGAAGGCTTTTGAGAATCTCTTAGACAGCAAGAACAACAAATCAGTCAATACTTAAACATAATCCTGTATGTTTCACATACACTCATTTAAGAGAACGAAAAATAGTCATCTGATTTAACTATCTGCACACAGAGCCTTATAAGATTCACATTTTGATGTGGTCTTTAAGAAATGTCCTTATGCAATATACTTCAGAACTATGCTATTCAAAAACAAACCTCTTTTTTTTGTAAAATATAATGAAAACATAATGGAAAATGAAGCAGAGAAGTAATAGAGAGTAAAATTAGCTTAAAGAAAGCTTTCCAAAACATTCAACTTAGCTCAGTCATACCTAGGGCATTCAAGGGTGGAAATGGAAGAATTAGAAAAAATGAAAATGAAAAAGATGTACAAAAATCATTTTAGCTCATTGCTTTCTCCACCAACAACACTGGAACCCTACTTGGACACTAACTCCCTGGTGCACTTTATGGAGGGAGAAATAGTATTGAAGAGAACAAAGAAAGGTTAAGTCAATTGAGTTGGACTAAGTATCTATGTACATATCTATTTATATCAAATCTGCACTGGAAGACAAGAAAATATTACAAGACCACTGAAAGACTGATATACAATGTATGTGAAGGAAAGGAAAGTTACTAAAAGCACTGAGGAAATGTCTTTACTAACACAGAAAAAAGCTGAGAGAAGATCAATAACTATTCATCTATAATTCTCACTTTCTTACATACACAAAAATGTGAGACATCAATATAGGAAGCAAGAGTATCCCTCATAACTATAATTAGTAGAGAACATGTACGCTTTTGGAAGCTATTCAATAATGAAATACATCTATACCACTTCTAAAACGAAAGATGTTGAAAACAGAAGAACCCATTGTACTTAATCTTTTTAAAATTTTTACTGAGTTCCAAATTCTCTCCTTCTTTCCAAGTCCCTCCCCCACTGACTGAGAAGACAAGAAATATATCAATTACACATGTGAAATCATGAAAAAGATCTTGGGGAAATTTGAACTAAGCCCAAAGGGCTATAAAATGGTTTTGACCTAGAAATACCAATTCTAGGTTGGTTTCCCGAAGGAATCATAAAAACGGGAAAAGGACCTGCACACAAAATTATTTAAAGTTGTTTTCACAGTGGCAAAGAAGTAGAAATTGAGGGAATGACCATTAATTGGGGAATGGCTGAACAAGTTGTAGTATATGAATTTCCATTCATACAACTTCACTGTAATACTGGAACACTATTGCACTGTAAGAAATGATGAGCAGGCAGACTTCAGAAAAACCTGGAAAGACTTATACAAAGTGATGTACAGCGAAATGAGCAGAACCAGGAGAAAACTGTACACAGTAACAGCCACATCATGTGACGACAGACCTTGATAAACCTAGCCCTTCTCAACAATGCAAGGATCTAAGAAAACTCCAAAAGACTAATGATGGAAAATGCTATTCACATCCAGAGAAAGAATTTTGAAATCTGAATGCAGATGGAAGCATACTATTTGCTCTCCTTTAGTTGTTTGGTTTTGCTTTTTCTTTATCCTGGCTCCTCCCATTAGTTCTAACTCTACAGCATGATTAATGTGAAAATGTTTAATATGAATGGGGCCTGTATCAGATTGCATACCATCTTGGGAAGAGGGAGAAAATTTAAAACTCAAAATCTTACGGAAGTGAAGGCTAGATACTAATAAATAAATAAATTATTAAAATATCTTGGGGAAATAAAGGCAAGAAAAATAAAGTGAAAAAAACATGCTTCATTCTGTACTCAATAGAGTTCATGAGTTCTCTCTCTGAAGGTGCACAGCACTTTTCATCATGGGTCCTTTGGAATTATTATGGATCATTATATTGATCAGAGCAGCTGTCTTTCACAGATGATTGTCATGTCATTACAATATTACTGCTAGTGTGTACAATGATTTCTTAGCTCTACTCAGTTAAATTTGCAACAGTTCTTGGAAATCTTTCCTGGTTTTTCTAAAACTATCTCCCTTCCTCATTTTTATAGCAGAATAGTATTCCATCACAATCATATGCTCGTAAGTCTCCCCAGTTTTTTTTTCCCTAAAATAATGCAGCTTGCCTTTCCTTATAGTACTATTACTATTGGTTACTGCTACAGTAGTCCAAGTTGGGTACCACTGTTAATAGTGGAGAAAGCAATTAGCTAAAATTATTTTTGTATATCTTTTTTATTTTTATTCTTTTTAATGCTTCCATTTCTTGATGCCGTAGGTATGACTGAGCTAAGTTGGATAACTTGCAAAGTTGGATATCTTGCAAAGTTTTCTTTAATATTACATCATAATCATTACACTACAATTTGTTCAGTCATTCCCCAACTGATGGACATGCCCTCACTTTCCAATTCTTTGCCATCACAAAATGAGCTACTGAAAATATTTTTGTACATTCCCCTTTAATTTCTTTGGGATGCACACCTAATAATGGTATTGCTGGGTCAATGCCCTTTGGGCATAGTTCCAAACTGTACTCCAGGATGGCTGGACCCATTCATAGCTCCACTAACAGTATGTTAATGTCCCTATTTTTCTACATCCCCTCCAACATTTGTCATTTTCCTTTTCTGTCATATTAGTCCATCTGACTGTGGTACCTCAGAGTTGTTTTAATCTGCCCTTTTCTAATCAACAGCAACTTAGAGCATTTCATTTTATTGATAAGAGTAGTCAAATCTTTCACAAGGTAATCTTCAATACATTATTGTTACTGGGCACAATGATCTGCCAGTTCTAACTTCACTTTGCATGAGTTTATAGATCTTACAATATTTTGTCTGAAATCACTACTCGTCATTTCCCACAATGCAATATTACTCCATCACAATCACATACTACAACTTACTCAGCTATTCCTCTGTTGATGAGCATCCACTTAATTTTTAATTCTTTGCCACCACAAAAAGATGTTGTGAAAATTTTTGTACATATAGATCATTTTCCTTTGATTTCTACTGTTTAGTCAAAAGAACTTTTGTTTTAAGAACTTCAGGCCTGAAAAAACTGGAAATTAAGGGGATGCCCATCAATTGGGGAGTGGCTAAACAAGTTGTGGTATATGTAATGGAATACCATTGTGCTATAAGAAATGGGGAGGAGACGGTCTTCACATACACCTGGAAAGGCCTATACAAACTGATGCTAAGTGAGAAGAGCAGAACCAGAAAAAACTTGTACACAATCACAGACACATCGTATGTGTGATGACCAACTTTGATAAACTGGACTCTTCTCAGCAATGCACAGGTATAAGACAACTCTACAAGTCTCAGGATGGAAGATGTCTACATTCAGAGAAAGATCTAGAAAGACCAGTTTGAATGGAGACTGAAGCAATCTACATGCTATCATTCTTTTTCATGTTTGGTTTTTTTTCTTTTTTCCCATTGTTCACTCCATTGGTTACAACTCTTCTATACAACCAGACTATTGTACAATGTGAAAGTATTTGCAGATCTTGTGCTTAATTGCCCATCACCATGGGGTGGGGGGGAAGGGAGGTGAGAAAAGTTGAAAC
>CM053585.1:306651835-306672917 GCA_028646515.1 Pseudochirops corinnae | reverse complement strand
TGATAAAAACATTCACCCGAAATAAGCAAGCATTATTTTAATGGGCATGAGCTAGAAGCCTTCCCAGTGAGATGAGGTGCGAAACAAGGATGCCCACTGTTAACAATGTTACTGAGTACTACCTTGGAAATCCTAGCAATAGCAGTAAGAGAAGAAAAAGAAATAGAAGGAATCAGAATAGGGAATGAGGTAATAAACTCTCTTTTGGCAAACAATATGATGATATACTGGGGAAATCCCAATGACCAAATTAAAAAGTTAGCTGAAACAATAATTTTAGCAAAGTAGTAAGATATAAAGTAAATTCACATAACTAATCAGCATTCCTATATCACAAACAAAACCCTGCAAGAAGAGATAGTAAAAAATACTCCATTTAAAATAACTCTACAAAATACCTGAGACAAACAAACACTACCAAAACAAACCCAGGTACTATATAAACAAAATTATAAAGAACTTCTTATACAAATAAAACGATTTAAAAATAATTGGAGAAATATTAATTGTTCATGGGTAGGCAGGGCCAATATAATAAAAATGACAATTTTACCTAATTTATATATATTCAATACCATACCAATTAAATCACCAAAAATTATTTTACTGAATTAGAAAAAAATAAAATTATTTGGAAGAACAAAAAGTCAAGAATATTAAAAGAAATAATAAAAAAACGTAAAGAAGGAGGATTAGCAATACCAGATCTTGAACTATATTATAAGGCAGTAATCATTAAAACTAGCTGGTATTGAAGGAGCAACTAGGTTACACAGTGGATGGAGAGCTGATCCTGGAGTCAGCTGGACCTGAGTTCAAATTTAGCCTCAGACAAACAGGTTGTATGACCCTGAGCAAGTCACTTAATCCTGAATGCTAAAAAAAACAAATTTGCAAAAACTAGCTGGTACTGGCTAAGAAATAGAAAGGTATATCAATGGAACAGAGGAGACATACAATTTACAGCAGCAAATAAATATAGTAATTTTATATTTGACAAATATAAAGACTTGAGATTTTAGGATAAGAATTCATTATTTCCCAACAAAAACTTCTGGGAAAACTGGAAGGCAGTCTGGCAGAAATTGGGCATAGAACCAGTGTCTTACAACATTTACCAAGATAAGGTCAAAATAGATACACGACCTAGCTGTCCCTCTGGCCCCCAACTAGTGATAAGGTATGGGTTAGCTACAAACCAGTTAAGCAATCTATGAATAATCAAATAAGCATTCAATTGAACCACTGGCATTATGGCATTTTTAATATTCAATCTGTACTTTCACAGGTACAAGAAACTCTCCAACCAGAGGAAATCTGATAGTTGCATCTTAAGTCTTAAAAAGTTGTTAAACATAGTAAGAAATTAAGTGACTTACACATCCACAGTCATACACTGTAAGTCTGTCAAGAGGCAGAACTTGAACCTAGATCTTCCTAATTCTGAGGATAGCTACAGCCTCCATGGCTCCTTGAAAACTGTAACTATAGCTATAAAAACAGGTTAAGCTGATATAACAGACTGTTGAATAAAGTCAATAGTCATGTCCTTTATATTTGTATTCAATTCACTAAATGTTTCTGCGGACCTAATACATGCAATGCTATGGGACATAATCCCTACCTCAATCCTAGAGGGGCACATGCACACGTATACACGTGTGCACACACACACACACGCACAAAATTTCTCTCTCTCAAAACAACTTATTACTTATATTTCAAGACTCACTAAAGTTATTTGGCTAAACCACTTATTTGGCTAAACCACCGATTACCTTGGTTCACGTCTATCATTAAGAAAAATAAAGATTACATTTAGAGAAGGACAAGAGAACAAGGAAAGGCAGTAGTGTTGGATTTCAACAAATAATGAATAATTATATGACCCTGAAAAAGACAATTAGAGACCAGATGTACAGAGAGTAAGAAATCTGAAGCAAAAAAAAAATTTTTTTTTGCTAGAACACTGACGGAGAAATTAAAAATAATTATCTCTGCTAAGCACCTTAAGATCTCTGGAAAGTGAGAGCCCACTTTTGTCCTGTTTAAAACAAATTTATTTTTAAAATATATGACAGAAATTATTTTTTTTTCTTCCCTAGACTTTTTAAAGAATACTTTCAGAATACCCAGTTGTTTAAATTCAGCTTATTTCAAAGTTTTCTCAAACTCACATGTAACATACACAACCTTATGCTAAATGAGAAACAATCATTTTGCACAATTAAAAACTGATAAGCTAGTACCCTGCTGCCAATAGTAAATTCTGGTTTTTTATCCCTCAGTGTCTTTATGCTCTTTTCTCAAAGCCCGAAGTTCTTCACTGTTGCCTCCGTTATATTTTTATGACTATTCTCCCTCAAGCAATAACACACTGTCATTTACTCAAATTTATTCCTTCCTTTTCATTCTTTTAGTTCAATCTGCCTTTTACTTCCTTTCATCTCAGTTGTTACAGTAGTCACCTAATCTTTTTCCTTGATTTGTCATATACACTGTCATCAGAATAGTCTTTTTCACAGTCAGCCAGATCATATTATTTCTCTATTCAGCAATCTTCAGTGGCTCCCATATTATCCTTGCATTCATTATACTTCCTCAAGTTCTTCCTTTTTCCTCAAGAAAACTTCAACCTTGCCTTTCCACACCTTATCAGTTACCCCTCTACCTCTAGGACCCCTCCTTCCCTCTGTTTAGGGAGAGTAGAGGACTCCTCTCAGATCCTCTGTTTATGTAAGGTGCTCACGATAGCCACCTCTTTCCTACTCTCCTGGAATTCTCCAAGTCAGGCACTTTCTTTCTCTTCCTACTCCTCTTCAGCTTCTTCTTTTTTAAAAAATGTGTTGTCTTCCCTCATTAGATTGTGAGCTTTCCAGCACTTAGCACAATGCCTGGACTAATAAATAAGTGCTTAATAAATGTTTAATCAATGACAACAAGCAACTGACTTTCACAATCTGGGCCCAAATTTGCCTGTCTTCTACTTTCAGAAGTATGCTGCCTAATTATTCCCTATTTTACTCTGATTTTCAATATCTACTTATCTCATAAATCCTTTCTTGCCACCCATAATCAAACAAGCAAGCATTAAATACCTACTTTGTAAATGGTACTGTTCTAGGTGCTAGGGATATAAAAACAAAGTCCATTCCCTCAAGGAGTTTACATTCTGTTGTGGAAGGAGATATGTACATATCTAAGTTTTACAAAATCATTTCGAAAAGAAGTGTACTAATAGTTTCAGGGGATCAGGAAAGAGTGACGTACAAACATGTCTAGGTTTCCTCCTTCCCTAAAAATCCTTTACATGACCATGCTACCTTGTCCTTAAAAAACTATAGTATCTCTTTTCCTTTTTCACAAACTTTCAAACCGTTAGCAAGAGTAACCTGTACTCATTGCACCCATTCCCTCATCTCACTCCTAGCAAAAGCCTATCTTCCAAGCATACCACTCCATTCAAACTGTTTCCTTCCAGGTTTCCAATAACTTCTTGGTTTGTTTGTTTTTGCTTTTTGGAGGGGGATGGGCAGGGCAACTGGGGTGAAGTGACTTGCCCAAGGTGACATGGCTAGTAAGTGTTAAGTGTCTGATGCCACATTTGAATTCAGGTCCGCCTGACTCCAAGGCCAGTGCTCTACTCATTGTGCCACCTAGCAGTCCCCCAATATCTTCTTCAATGCAAAATTCAATGGTTAGTCCTTATAGGATTTTCTGCCCTGCAGCTTCTGACAGTCCACAATACTCTCCAATTAACTTTCCTTACCTTCACTGGCATTGGTCTCTTTTATTTCTCCTATTTGTTTTTATCTCCTTTGCTAATCATAATTCACCTGCCTCCAAAGTGTGGGCATCATCAAAGTTCTGCTCTGGGTCCTCTTTTATATTTTATCCCTTAGTGATTGCATCAGCTCCTACAAGTACAACTATCTCTGTGAAGATGATTCCCAACAAAATATGAACTCTATGAGCCCAGACTGCATGCCTCATTTTTGTCTTCAGTACCCCAGCACCTAGCACAATGCCTTAAATATAATATTTATTGAATTGAAAAGAACAAATAAACTATTATGACTTACAAACCAAATCTTACCTTTACCCCTGAAACAATGACACCATCTGCCGACTTAACCATATTTTTAAAGAAATCTTCAAGTTTCTCTTTCTTATTTTTTCCACGTACACTCAACTGAAAAATATAGAAATTTTAAAAAGGCATTTTCAGTATAAATAGGAAGCAGTGCCTTTAATGCTTAAAGCATCAAAATGGAAACCACTATTTTCTTAGACCTGTCTGTCCCCTCCTCCCTCTTTGGCAAACCTTTCCTTCCCCATAATTGGCCAGCTGTTTTCGACCACTGCAGAACCATAATAAAGTAAGTATAATCATTCTTATTGAAAAGGGCACATCAACCAACTCTTCTATGGCCTACTCACCATTTGCTATTGATTTTCTAAATTTACTCATGTTTGGAGAACTGATATACAATACACTGCGTAGGACAGTTGTTTCACTCCTCCTTTTTACTAATATGTAAACATCACTGGGAAAATGCAACTTACAGTAAGTATGTTATAGGAAATTTAAGAAATTATTCTAGTTTTAAAATAAACTCTAAATTTTCCACTCTAAATTCTGTCTCTGGTCAAGATGAAGGGTCAATAACCTTTAATATCTGGTGGCATGTGGGATAATTTTGAGAAAAATAAAGGGCTGGCCTTGGGAAAACGTAAGTTTGTCTCTGGTTTCCATCTCTACTTCTCTCAATACTCTTCTAGATCTGAGTAGTTCAGTCTCTATAACCCACAAGATATTTATTTACCCATTCTTTGGTTCCAGTTGCTCTCCTGCTGAGGTTGGAGTCAAAGAGCTGATAAAAAGTAAGCTTCAAACACTTAATCATGAGTATTTGAATTTTACTTTCCCCCCAACTCTTCAACTGCTAGGAAATGGCCTGTTTCCTGGGTCACCAGGTTCCTTATTGATTTCAGGTAGGTCTACTTATCTGTCCTTTCCCCAATTACCACTCATATAGGAGGACTAGGACTACTATGCTACCTCACAAAGACTGACAACTTCAGTATAGATAAGACAAGTAGTATACAAAAAGAACACAGTAAGTAATATATAAAGAAACTTTTTCACAATGGCTACTTAACATTTTCTATTATATAATTCACTGAAAATTAACATAGAATGACTATTTACTAATTCTAGTTCTCTTGGTATATCTTCAAATTCAAATATATAACCTGTTTCCACTTCATCTAATTAAGCTTTATACTGCCATGTGTTAGATGGACACTTACTAGGTTCTCATTTAAAGACTAGCTTCCAATTCAAATTTGTATCTAGTATTTTCAAAAATGAAAAGAAAACAATTTTAAATGTGTTTATATACATATTTTTTTTCTTCTAAAACTACTTTGGATTTCATTAATGACCAGATACTTTAACCAAGTTATATCACTTCAAAAACACATTAATGACAGACCATATTCTTAAAAAGTAAGATCTCTTGCAAATAAAAAAAATCACAGACTCTCACAAACTTTTTTTCTTTTTGGAGGGGGGAAGGTAGGGCAATTGGGGTTAAGTGACTTGCCCAAGATTACATGACTAGTTTTGTGTTAAGTGTCTGAGGCCCCATTTGAACTCAGATCCTCCTGACTCCTGGGCCGGTGCTCTATTCACCGTGCTACCTGCCGCCCCAACACACACTACATTCTCTCCCTCTCCCTCTCTCTCTCTTCCCCTCTGATTGATCTGATCTTATCAATGAGATTCTCTACCTCTGGTACAGGTTAAAACCTTTCCATATCTTTTCATGTAGAGTTCTTGCCCAAGGTCTTCCAAAAATGATTTACAACAAAATCCATTCCTTTTCTGGTCACATATCACTTTGATGATGTCTCTTATACTTTTCCCATGCAAACCATCATCAGTGATATGCTTAAGTCTGCTTATAATAACCATGATGGTTCAACTGCAATTGTGATTTCTTATAGGTCACAGACTTTTAGAGAAGCAGTAAGAAATACTGAAAATACTGTGTAATTTCCTCAAAACAACCTAGCAACATCTCTATTCTATGCCCACTTCACTGACCATGTACACAAGGTGTTTCTCTTTACACACACATACACACACACACACACAAATTCCATATGGACACCTCACAACAGAGTGAAACATCACCTCAATTTGAACACTACACAGGATAATTAAAATGACACAAATGTACACCATAACTATTTATATTTCTTTCTGTTTTATGGTCAGATTGGCATTCCTACTAAAGACAGTGCTAAACAAATTCATCCCTGTAGTCAGATCTCTGAAACAATCTCATTATTTTAACATTTTGTTCTATCAGAAAATTACTTAAAAAAAAAAACCAAACTGATTTCTCATTTCCTCTTGTGTGTCCATAAAATAGTGTGTTATAGAAAATTATATAGAAAAGCCTGTATATTCCTTTCTTATGGTTTCATTAAAGATATCCTTGGTGTGTACCTTACACCATTTCCCAAAAAGATTTTAGGTAAGGGAGAAAGTAGGCATATGGACTGATACTTATTATCTCCCTGGTTGCCTTTTTTTTCCCCCTGTTAAAAGTATTATCTTTCCCATTCTTCTTGAATTAGTCCCTCTATCATATCCTAAAAACCAATCACTTGGTGCATATAAGATTGTTTTAAGTACAGATTCATTTTCTATATGCATTTAGTGGACCTCAGGTACTCTTTCCAACTTTAGCTACTATTACTTCCTTAAGTAGTACTGAAGAGAGACCAAATAACTGTGGTTCAACTGAAAATCGCTAATGAAATAGAGTATTATAGTAATACTCAAAGATATAGTACATTTTACATTTGCTTGTGGTCCTTCTTCTGAGTTTCAGACTCTCAAAATCTGTCTGTAAGAACACTTCAAAGGTCATCTGGACCAACATATATACCTGAATAAAAATACTGACAACATCCCTAAGTGGTTAGCCAGCCACTTCTTCAAGACGGTTAGTGAAGGAGGGAAACCCATTGCCTTCTAAGACATCCCATTCCACTTGTGGTTAGCTCTAAATGTTATCCAGTCAAAAAAAATCTACTTCTTTGTCATTTTTACGCATTATTCCTAATTTTGAATCTCTGCGGCCAAGAAGAAAAAGTCTAGTCCTTCTTCAAATGAGCAACCTTTCAAATACTTCAAGACTGCTATAATGTTCTCCCTAATATTCTCTTCTCAATGTCATATCTTTCACAGGACATTATTATGAGGCCCTATACCTTCCTCTGGACATTTTCTAGTTTATCAAAGCCCTTCTAGAAATGTGGCACCAAGAACTGAACACAATGGATCTCAGGAGGCCTATCTCTATCCTGGTCCTGAATACTATACTTCTTAAACCTAGAAGGAAAAATGAGGGTGGGGAGGAAGAGGGAGAGTATTTTTGCCTTTACTTGTTTGTTCTTCATTCATTTGGTTTTTCCTTGTTAAAAGCTAGGGCTTTGGCTGGTTATTAGTTATTGTCCTTTGTACTTTAAGAAGAACAAAATGATATCACTATGTTGGGTTTAATGTACAGTGTGTCCAACTGTGGCTGATCAGACTAGAGGTCAGGTACAAATGGTCTGCATGGAGATGTTTTAAAATTTGCCTATCTCACATTTCCTTTGAGCTACTGCAATTCTATTTTATTCATAAAGCAGAGCACCTTCTTTGATGCAGGCAAACTGTGCTGAGTGTCTCCCAAGTCTCTCAATCAATTCCAAAGTTCTTCAGAGACATTAAGAGTGTTCTTGTATTGGTTCTTCTGACTTCCATGTTAGCTCCTGTCTCGTGTGAGTTCTCCATAAAATAGTCTTTTAGGCAAACATATTTGGCATTTGAACAATGTGGCCAGCCCATCAGATGCCCTCTCTGCAAAAGAGTCTGAATGCTTGGCAGTTCAGCTCAAAAAAGGTATCTTATCTTGCCCAGTGATCTTTAGAATCTTCCTAAGACAGTTCAGATGAAAGTGATGCATTTTCCTGGCATGGCACTGGTAGACTGTTTAGATTTCACAAGCATACAACAAGGAGGTCAGCACAACAGCCCTGTAGACCTTCAGTCTGGAAGCAGCCTAATACACTTCTCTTCCACTTTCCTTTGGAGCCTCTCAAACACTGAGCTAGCTCTGGCAATGCGTGTGTCAACCTCATCAGATATATGTACACCACTGGAAAGTATACTGCCAAGGTAAGTGAACTTATCGATAGCATTCAGAATTTCTCCATTTGCTGTAACTGATGGTTCCATATATGAAGGGTGTTGTGCTGATTGGTATTGTCAGGTCAAAATTAGGACAAGTAGCAGAGAATCAATTCATAGGCTATTGCATTTCAGCTTCAAAGGCTATACTGACTGCACCAACTCTCCCTCTACTTTGTAGGGGGTTGGGTTAAGTAAATGAAACCCTATATAAAGAAAGAATAAATGGCCCCTAGTTGCCCTTGATAACTCATGTCACCAGTTCCAGACAAAGTACATTCAAACATATTAAAAGGACTGGTGTGTTTAATTGCTGAGCTGCTGATAGTAACATCTGAAAGGCTATTGGATAAGAACTGAGAAAGAACAAAATAGGTCCTAACTTTCAAAAAGGAATAAAAATCTGAACTGTTAGCCAAAGAATGAGTGGAAAGATGAGTCTTTTTGACCCCAGGTCCAGCACTCTATCCCCTGTGCAACTTAGTTGCCTTTGAAGGCAGGCACTGTCATTTTTATACTGATACCCTAGGATATGAGATCCTCAAATAACGTTGAATTTGATGATTTTCTGTCCTAGAACAAATATATGAGTGGCAGAAAATTTTATCCTTGGCTTTAAGATTTATTCATGAGTTATATCTTCCATATAGTCTTTGAGCCAAGATGACCTGCTCCTGATACATATTGAATATGAGACCCTGGGCAAGTGAGTCTTCCTCTCAAGGTACTGGGGAACTCTCCAAGACTCTAAGTTGTACGCTGGATGCTGACTTTAACTGATAGACAGAGTTTCTCTAAACAAATAAAATTACATGTCTAGTCCCTTTCCCTATTGAAACTAGGACAGCCGGGCACATCTATATATAATTCCTGTGTAAAAGCAGAAATATACAAGAAAAATAACAAAAGGAGAACATTAGTTCCATTTTTGTTCCTATAAAAATTATTTAACATCACCACACCAGCTTCCTGTTCTTTAATAAATTATAGTGACTCCTTGTTTCCCTCAAAATCAAACATAAAAGTTGCTTGGCTTTTAAGGTCTTTTATAACCTGGGTGCTTCCTACCTTTTTAGTGTTCCTTATATCCTCCACCACACTCAACAATCCAATGACACCAGCTTCCTTGATGTTCTCTGAATAAAACACTTCATTTCTTGACTCCATGATTTTTCACTGGCTGTCACCTACACCTAGAATTCTCTCCTTATCCCCATTCATCTATCCTCCCTGGCTTCCTTGTAGTCCCAACTAAGATTACACTTTCTACAAGTCATCTTTCTTGATTCCCCTTAATGCTAGTGTCTTCTCTCTGTTGATAATCTCCAATTTATCCTATATGTATCTTATATGTAGGTAGTTGTTTGTATGCTGTCTCTCTCCCTAGACTGTGAGCTGTTTAAGGGCAAGGACTATCTTTGACCTTACTTGGTTTCCCCAATCCCTGGCACAATGCCGGGCTCACAGCAGGAGCTTGATAAGTATTTATTGACTGATATCCATCTACCACAACTTTTAAAAGTTTTATTTTTAAAACTTATTAGTTTTTATTTGAAGGTTCATAACTCTACAATTCTAGCCTCCTCTGCACCGAAGAAAAAGAATATGGAGAGGAAAACAGAGGAAACACATCTTATCCCGTTAAGAGAATCTCTAATATGGCATTATCAATTACTTATTGGGAGTTCTGCAGCTCTAATATCATCCATTAGTGTTTCAGATAACTTCATCAAATCTATTTGATATTCCAAATTCCTAGATTCACACATCAAGGAAATAAACCCTAGGGGTGGCTAGTGGTGCAGTGAATAGAGCTCCAGCTCTGGAGTCAGGAGGACCTGAGTTCAAATGTGGCCTCAAACACTTAACACTTTACTAGCCATGTGACCCTGGGCAAGTCACTTAACCCCAACTGCCCTGCCTTCCCCCCTCCAAAAAAAAAAAGAGCAAGAAAATAAATCCCAGTATCTCATATATCAGAAGTATGAATTATCATTCCTTCAACTTATTTTCCATATTTCTGAAATACTGCCTTACTCCTGGGGCACTATATTCCAAACTGATTTAACTAAGTATTTTCTATAACATCTAACCTTTTTCCAAAATATTCTGGAAATAAGCCTTGATTATTGCTTCGATCAAGTCAATCAATACTCACATCCTGATTATATTCCAAGAAGACATGAAAATTTAAATCTTTTCTCAAAATAGGATGTGCTGCAACACGACACAAGAAGACTTCATGCATTGCAACTGTCTTCTTGAATATTGCCAAATACTCACTGGAAATAATGAATAGAATTAAAGGTTAAGTCAATCAACTCAAATAATTAATCAAATTTTCTAATAGAAGAAGAGACAAAAGTATTACATTCATGTAAACAAAAGTGTTAGTTGAATTTTTTATTAAAAATGTAAAACCTTGCCCCTGAAGCTTATTAAACATATTGTATATTTTGATAATTAATGGTTCTTTAGACTTTTTTATTACAAAAAGGTGATATTTAATAATTTTCAACCACATCATTATTACAATGGTGTCAAGTTTCTGGTACCATAAAAAATACATTTTTTTTTTTTTAAAGAGACCTAATTGATACTCTTGCTTCACTACGTGCAAGAAGGATCATAAGTTTTACATACCAGGAAACCAGCAGGACCAATGTTGGGAGAAGTTTGATCTCTGTGAGGGTAGTCATTCAGTGAAGACAAAAAAGAAGGATGCAGAGGATGGAGGTGGCAGTAGAAGAAACCCAAGGTTTCTGTGTTATCCAACCCCTAACCAGACCACAAAAGAATCATGATCAGGGCCACTGGAAGATCACAGATTCCTCAATATAAGTGTGCTCTGTTAATTTCCAGTTTTTCAATCTTATAATCTGTAAGTATATATCTCCATATGCTAACAGACTACTTCTTGTACACAGAACTGATATGTTTCTAAAAAACTAAACTTAAACACAAAAAAGAATCTAGTTTTATGAAACTAGATTTTTCTGGCAGTCTGAAATGTTTAAGAAGTACCTAGTAGCAATGTGAATATATACTTGGAAATGGAAATCAAGTGTGAAAGGACATATATGAAGGGCAAAAATGACAAAAAAAGATCTGAGAGGAAAGGATGGAAATGACTAAAGGAAAATCAGTATTCTGTGTGACTCTTATAATGCAGAGAACCAGCACAGAGCAAAATCTAAATTAACATAAAGATACAAAAAATATAAATTATATTAAAACAATATATTTTTCCTCAGAAAAAAGGGAAAGTATACTTTGGACAAAGTAAAAATGTAAAATATCAATTGCTTTAACTTTTTTTGATAATAAATATATAGTATGTTTAGAATTACTTCACAAAAGTAAAGGGGAAAGAGCTACTACGCCATGGCTATTTTGCTCATTATACACTAATGCTTATTTGCTTTTATATCCAGAAGCAGTTTATAATTTTGAGCAGAAAAAAAAGAAGACAAAATAAGATGTGTATTTTGGATATTAAGATACGTGTAATGAGTAGCATTATGCAAAATTATACGAGGAAACAGAAGTTTCATGCTGGAAAAAGAACCAGGATGATAACAGTCAAAGTTTTTGAATTAAACATGTTTAGCAATTATTTTTGTAAGCCTATGAATGAAGTATTTTGGCAGAATAGATTTAAAATAATCATTTAAATAATTTTTACTGTGGGGGCAACGATTGCTATAATTTTCCTGTTGGCTCTGATCATGATAGTTAACATTTGTTATGGAGTACTGGTGAATGTGCAAACCTGAGTCTTCCAGAAAGGGTTATTGTACTGAAATGATCAGAAGAATGACAGAAGAGAGAACATTCAAAAAGACATCACAATGAAAGCATATTTACCAAAAATGACTGGAAAAAAAGATGTACATACGCTTCCAGTTCTTGTTTCATCTTTGTGAATTCTTCCTTAGTCATTGACCCTTCTCCTTCACCAAGTTTCTGTAGTTTTTCTCTTGAAGCATCGAAATCAGGTCTTGGTGGTGCTGGTGGTATCTGGAATGGTATCATTCAAGAATGGACAGCTACTCAGTTTTAAGCTGTTTCATTTCATATAGCTAGTCAAAGATTTAGGCTTAGATTCAATTCTGGACTCAATCTATCAATTTGGAAGCACTGCAAAGTCTGAAGGAATGCTATAATGAATTAAACTGGATGCTCAAATTTTCCCAAGAACATCATAAAAACCTGACTGATCCAAAATAGATTCAGATTAAACGTGTATCAAATTTTAATTTTTAAACTTCCTTGTGCAATTAAAAAAAATCATTCCTTTAATTAATGGTAATCAGGGGCTCCCCTGAGGTCAAGGGGGGAAAAAATGAAACCTTTTCCTATTTCCCAATTGGTACTCTTTGTAATCATGACTGATCAGAACAACGCTTCCTGTAGTCAGTCTACAGCCATGTATCAGACAATAGCCCCGAATTGGAGCTATCTCAAAAATACTTAGACGATGGCAAAGGCTAAATAAAATTATCAGCTTTACTTAGGTCCAATAGACTCATGGTAATGTAGGGCTAGAGAAGAACCAGACTATATAATCCCAATCCTATAATCACTTTGCAACTATTTTATTCCCTTAGAAGTCTCCTCCCATCAAGAAAATGGGAGGATCTAAAAGACACTGATTAATTAGGGAGAGAAGACTTAAGAAAGAATGAAAAGATTTTGAATGACTGACTAAAAAAATAAGGAGATACTTATTACATACATTTTGAAAGGCTACATAGGGCAAGTTTTCTGCATATTTTTCAGTAGAAGCCTGTATGATCAGGAATCAAATGTTTTGGCCACATCACTATACAATTATTAAATGTTTCAAAACAGGTTAGTAATATAAAGTTGGTCTTGGAGTCAGAGAGAAACAAGTCAAATCTTCATTTGGCACGTAATGGCTATGTAACCTACAGTAAATTATTTAGCCTCTCAATATTTACAAGGGGGAGGTAGAAAACTCCCCATATCAAAGAAAACCACACACAACTGGAGCAGAAAAAAACCCGTGCTGGCAGGCAGTAGCCAGTTATTTTATATACTAGTCATAGCCACAATGATATCAGGCAGTAATTATATATGCATGCATATACATACTATATATGCATTTATACACACACACACACACACACACACACTTATTGGTCTACTGCTTCTTTTGTATCAGCTGATTAGAGAATTGGGTTTTTGGTGCTAAAAATCTCTAGTGGACTCCACTCTATAGTCAAGTAGTTTGTAGTTGTCCTGGAGATTAATATTGGATGTCTAAGATGATTTAATTGTGGAGCTTAAGATGACCTTACGAGGAGAAAGAAAGAACTGAGCAAAAAGGAGAGAATGTATGTTAGGGATTAACTCTGAAAAATTAGATAGGGTTGGGAGATTCTATTCTAATGAGAAAGGAAGATTGTATTTCTCAGGGAAATGGAAGATTTAATAGAAGGTGAGCATAAAGGAAGGAGAACAGGTATTAGACAAAGACTTAAGGAAAGAGTAGGAAAAAAAAGGATGAGTTTAAAGGGTAAGAAATATCTTGAAAGGGGCTAGGATTAAATGATCTAACAAAAAGACAGGAGAAGGGGTCTCTAGGATGAAGTAGCAATAGCACTGAAGTCAGAGAATTCAAGTTAAAAATCCCAGCTAGGCTTACTCTCCTAATAATCTTAAGCGAATCACTATCTCACTTTTTTCACCTGTAAAATTTAAGGGCTGAAAGAGATAACCTCTGGCTCTAATTTCCATGAATTTAAGTATTATGATTAATTGTGGGGATGAGGTAGGGATAATGCTTTCCAAAAAAGCAAGCTCCTTGAGAGCAGAGACTATTTAATTTTGGTCTTTATCTGAGGACCAAGCAAAAGGCCTGAGACATAAATTTATTAAACTATAAATGCTTGCTGACTGGTTAAAAAACATATTACTAGTATAGGATGATGGTTCTGAGAAAATGAAGATAAGATGGAAACGAATTTGGAACCCAATAGTTACCATTTCTCCAAAAGAAAAAACTGCTCCTGATCATCACATTATTTCTATTATAAGAAAAAACTACTTTAATTCAACTTTATAGAACCTTAAAAATGATTTCCTTAAGCTGGCTGGAACTAAAATGCCTATTTCAAATATATGTCAAAGAAAGATTTTCAGCAGGAGCAAGACACAAGAAGGCCAGAACTTAAATTCTGCCTCAGACACTCAGCAGGTATATGACCCAGGACAAGCCATTCAATCACTGTCTGCCTCAGTTTCCTCATCTGTAAAGTGAGGATAATAATAACACCTACCTCACAGAGTTATGAGGAATACTTTACAAATAATATTAGATAACATTAATATTACTATTCTTTTTAATAAAGGTAAAAAGTTAGAAAACTAATTTATGGACAGATCCCACTGAGCAGCAAAAATCTCATAAAATAAAGCACAGAAATGTCAAACTGTCTCTAGCATTAAGCCAGATTTAATTAAGTCAATTTACTTGCAACATTCCATATGCAAATATGCTATACTATAACAAAGAGACAAGAAAAGCTGAAAAAAGAAATAAAGGTTTTAGGGTCACTATAAAATTAATATGAATGAATTAAATGACATGGTCACCAAAAAAGCTAAACTGTATTACTAAAAAGCAGTGTTCAGGACAAGTAAAGATAATACTTTTAATGTACCCCATACACTGGTCTTGGTATGTACTGGGTCTCACACTATAAGAGGACTGGCATATGAAGGGAACCAGATAGATTTAGTTAGAAAGATAAGATAGCTGTCTTTAAATATTTACTTGACTGTGAGGTGGAATAGTTGATTCTGTGTAGCACCTAACAAGAGAACTAGCATTCAAAGGTGAGAATTAAGAAAACTTTAAAACAATTTGCAATATGTAACCATCTGCTTTCTGAAATAAATTATGAACTCCCCATCACAAGAAGTGTTCAGATGAACACAGCAGGAAGACTTCTTGGACTGGGTAGGAGTTTGGGCTAGACGACCTCTAAGGTACATTGTAACTTGAAGAGACCGTGATTCTAAAAAATAAAAAGTCAAATCAAATAGCAATAAAATGCTACTATTAAAGACAACTATCATAACACACCTTTCTTTACGTCATATAGCCACATAGGCCTCGTAAATAGGTAAAGCAGGTGTAGATCTATTAGTGGAGGGAATTTTAAATCACAGGTTCAGTTGAAAAAAAAAAAAGTACTTTAAAATGACATCTAAATGAAGAAAAAGTCCAGAGGAAATGTCTCTCCTTTCTACCCATACAAAAGGATAACTTCAAGCATGAAAGGCAATATTAGAAACTGAATCATTTCACTGAAAGCACAAACTTTTTTTTTTAGCTCATAATAAGGGCCTTCAATTAATTATACAAATCAGGGCTTAAAAAAAAAGCAACCAAAGTACTTACAATGTAACCTGCATAATCTTCATTTTCAACAAAGGAATCATGAAGCCATATAAACTCTTCATGTTGTCGAACAACAGAAAATTCATTTTGTTTAAAATTTGGTAATGAACTCTGCAAAGATAGAGATCCTTTTGAGTGAAAAAATGTTCAAAAGTTTTACAGACATGATTACATCTTAATTTCAAATGAAGATTATTCTTAAAAGAATATTTCAGACTTATTCTATTAGGAAAAAATACAAAACAGAAAAAGATACAAATTACTACAACAGTATTTGGGAAAATAAGTTGACATGGTCTTATTTTGTTGGACTACTACATGATTTAAATGCCACTACCAATAAATACTGAGCTCAACTACTCAAAGGAAAAACTGGTCCAAAATTAATAAAGGTGCCTAGGAAGTAAAATGTATGTCAAGAGGGAATTTGAAAGATAGTAGTTTAACTTTAAAATGGAAAAAAAAAAAGCTGAAAGTGATCAGACTATCACAAATTTTAATAGATCCCTGAAATAAAAAAATGCTATCTAATGATCTAGAGTAGAAGTGTCAAACATGTCTCCTACAACACATCAAACATGTGGTTTACACTCTTGAGTGCAGATGAACGAGATTAAAATGTAATTGAGAAATATTTAACAAAATAAATAAAAATACTATGAAACATAGACAATGTTAATATGTGGTTTTCCAATATGGGCCCACAGGGATCCTTATTTATGGTTTGAGTTTGACACCACTGATTTAGAGTATCAAGCTTTTAATACCTCCAGAGTTTATATAACAATTCTTAAATCAATGAAGTTTGTCTATTTTCTGCTAAAAGAATATAATAGTTAATTATAAACTAAAATATATTCCTTTGCTGGTTAATTTATTACTCTTTTCTCAAAGCCATAGTCCAGACAAATGCATTACTGCCTAGTAGCATTAACAAGAAAAAGCTCTGAATTAATCCAAAAAGGGAAGAGGGGGAAGGGGGAATAAATTTACCTTTGTGTGAACAGTGAATTTCACTTTATCCCTCTCACTAAGGGCATCAGAAATATCCACTTGCAGGGCAGCATCACTTTGGAGATCTACATTTATTGCTCTAAGCTAGATAAAGAAAATCAGTAAGACCTTAATAAAAATACTGAATTTGTGCTTTTAAACAGTATTTCACATTCTTTTCCTCTCCCACCCCCTCAACAAGAGAACTTTTAAGATAAAAAACTGTGTGTGTGTGTGTGTGTGTGTATGTGTGTGATAGAGAGAGAGAGAGAGAGAGAGAGAGAGAGGGAGACAGAAAGAAAAAGAAAGAGAAGGGGGAGGGGTAAAAGGAAAGAATGGGGAAGGGGAAGGGAAAACATTTAGGATATACCCTAAAGTAAATAGGCTTTCCAAACCATCTTTCATTCTGTTCAACTAAATTTTTTAGTAAGACTGAGCAAACAAAGCAAACAACAGTTTCTCTAGAGTTCTGTATAAAGGGTAGATTTTATTCTACTGTATTATCCATTACATTAAAAGTTTTCTAAAATTACTAGGAGCTTAAAGTCTGTAGAAAAAAGAGATACTATATAGTATTTTTAAAAGGCTGCCTTCACCAGGATGGCCAAAGCAGAGATTGTGTTAAATTGAAGCTGATCCTTACCAACTCAAAAATAGCAAGCAATGTGCCAAATCAAAACACAATAGGAAAAGAAATTATCCAAAAGTAATCAATCATCATAGAAAAAGTATCAAAGGAGTGTGCTGTTTGATGCCTTTGCCAATGAGAAAGAATACTGATAAAACTACAAGTATAACAAATCCCAAACCAAGGGCTTCCACTCAACATCTCAGTGAAAGCAAACACTCAATCAGAATTCTCCAAGCCTCATTAAATAGAATTCCATGAATTGCATGCCCCAGCCTCCCCCCCCAAAAAAAAACCTAGCAGACATTCTGTAGAAACAAGGAGGCAAAGAAAATTGTTAATACAATGAAAGAATAATTGGGGAAAAGGTTACCAAGACAAAAATTTGTTAACAACAAAAGGTCCTGACAGCCAAAAAAAATTCAAATAAATCTCTCTATGTTACAAATATAGACCTCAAAATGTAGAGAATTTTAAAAATGAACTGCACAAGAACCAGAGCATCATCACAGAAAAAACTGTTGTTCACAAACACCTGAACATTATACTGATACATAAACATTTAAGAATAACATTTTAAATAGATTCTGGCATGCTAGAAACACATAATGTCCACGCTATAGGGAACAAAAAAAGCTTTCACAATATCAAAACAATCTGGGCATAGGATGAAATAAATATCATCTCTGTCATCCTGTTTACTTCTAAAGTTCAGGCAACTGACAGATGATGATATTTAATCCCAATATTTTAAAGAAATTATAAAAAGCTGCAATTTCATTCAAAGAGTACATAGAATGTATACTTATAATATATAATACAAAAGAAAATAATAAAAGAAAGGTAACCTGCCCTAAAAAATTCCTATAAGAACTCAATTCAATTAAGATTATACTCATCATAATAATAGTAATAATAATCTATATTTAAAGTCTACAAAGTGCTTTACATATATCACATCATCCTTGCAATAACCCTCTAAGGTAGCTATTCAACTAAAAAACAACAACAACAAACTACAGTAGTACTATGCCCAATGGGTTATAAAACTTGCTAGAGAAGTTAAGTGACTTCTTGTCCACTGCTGCAAAAAATAAATTTTTCTTAAAAAAAAAATTCTGTTTTAACTACAAAAGAACTTAAGAAATAAAAATGGAACAGCCTCAAGAACCACACCCCACCCCCCAAGGGGTAGAAAGGTCGAATAGAAGAACTGAAGGAAGTACTAATGAGTCATATTACATATTAGAATTCATGTAAAAAAACTGTTACTTTTTGATTTTATATCACTTTCATTTCCAAATACATCTTCATTCCCACCCCTGTCTCCATTTCCTTGGGTTGAAATAAGAGTTCTTAATGAAAAACAAGGAGTATCAATGAATCTGCCTGGTCATATCATTTTATCAACCCTTTCTGCCCTTCTAATTGGACACTATGAGCACAGGCCAGGACATGGGCTCCAGGTCCTTTATTTTTCTTTTCTCTTTATTTATTTTAGTTTTCAAAATCCACTTCCATAAGACTAAGTTCTAAATTTTCTCCCCTTCCCTTTCCTCCCCAAGACGGCATACAATCTGTTATAGGATATACAAATACATTCATATTAAACATATTATCACATCACTCATGTTGTGAAGAATTAGAATAAATGGGAGAAACCCCAAGAAAGAAAAAACAAAAGACAAAATTTTTTAAAAAGAGTAAATAAATAGTAAGCTTTGATCTGCATTCAGACTCAATAGTTCTTTTTCTGGATGGGGACAGCATTTTCCATCATGAGTCTTTTGGAGCTATCTTAGATCCCTGAATAGCTGAGAAGAGCAGAATCTGCCAAAGTTAGTCATCACACAATGTGGCTTTTACTGTGCACGATATTCTCTTGGCTCTGCTCGTTTCATTCAGCATCAATTCATGGAAAACTAATTTTTTTGGAGGAGGGGAAGGCAGGGCAATTGGGGTTAAATGACTTGCCCAAAGTCACATGGCTAGTGTTAAAGTGTCTGAAGTTGGATCGGAATCCGAGTTCTCCTGACTCCAAGGCCAATGCTCTATTCACTGTGCCACTTAGCTGCCCCATATTCATGCAAATCTTAAAAGATTTTTCTGAAATCTGCTGGCTCATGATTTCCTATGTAACAATAGTACTACATCACATTCATATACCTCATCTTGTTCAGCCATTCCCCAATTGATGGATATCCCCTCAATTTCCAAATTTTGGCTACCACAAAAAGAGCTACTATAAATATTTTTGTAGATGTGTGTCCTTTTATCTTTTTTTATCTCTTTGGGATACATATCTAGAAATGGTATCACTGGGTCAAAGGGTATATGCACAGTTTTGTAACCCTCTGGGCATAGTTCCAAATTGCTCTTCAGAATGGTTGGATCAGTTCACAATTCCACCAAAAATGCATTAAATGTTTCAATTTTCCCACATCTTTTCCAACATTTATCATTTTCCTCTTTTGTCATGTTAGCCAATCTGATAGGTGAAATGTGGTACCTAAGAGTTGTTTTGATTTGCATTTCTCTAATCTAGTGATTTAGAACACTTTTTCATGAGTACAGACAGTTTTAATTTCTTCCTCTGAAAACTATCTGTTCATATCCTTGAACATTTACCAATTGGGTAATGACTTGTAGTCTTACAAATTTGACTCAGTTCTCTATGTATTTTGGAAATGAGGCCTTTATCAAAAACAATGGCAGTAAAAATTGCTTCCTAGCTTTCTGCTTCCCTTCTAACCCTGGTTGCATTGGCTTTGTTCAAGCAAAAACTTTTCTTTCAGTCTCCATAAATCTGACAGGTAAACTATTCCTTGCTTCCCTAATACGCTTACAGTATTAGCCTTATATCTAAGTCATATACCCATTCTGACTTTATCTTGGTATATGCCATAATATATTTCCTAGCAGTTTTTGTTAAATAGTGAGTTCTTGTCCCAGAAGCTGGAGTCTCTGAGTTCATCAAATAGTAGATTACTGTAGTCATTGACTACTGTGTCCTGTATACCTAACCTATTCCACTGATCCACCACTCTTATTTGTTAGCCAGTACTTATATATATATAGACACACACAATTATTATTAATTATTATTAACTACATCCAACTGGAACTTAAGATACACAGGCACTGTGGTAGGGAGATCCCTCTTGCCCTGCCGGAAAGTCAGAGGGGTGATGGGGGAGGACAAAGGAGAGAAGAGACTGGGGGAGGGGTTATACAGTGGGATGGTTGTTTTGGGGTGGTGGGTAGGGGAAAGATGGGGAGAAAATTTGTAACTCAAAATCTCGTAGAAATGAATGATGTAAACTAAAATAAACTACTTTTGATGATTGCTGCTTTATAATACAATTTAAGATCTGGTATGGCTAGGTCACCTATTCCAGCATTTCTTTTCACTAATACTTTTGATATTGTGGACCTTTAGCTCTTCTAGATGAATTTTGTTATTATGTTTTCTAGTTCTATAAAATATTTTTTTGGTAGTTTTATACGGCACTGAACAAGTAAATTAATTTAGACAGAATTGTCATTCTTATTATATTAGCTTGGCCTATCCATGAGCAAATGATTATTTTTCCAATTACTGAGATCTGACTTTATTTGTGTTAGGAGTGTTTTGTAATTATGTTCATATAGTTCCTGGCTGGTAGACTCCCAGATTTCTTTATTTACAGTAACTTTAAGTGGAATTTTTTTTTTTTACCTCTTGCTGTTGGGCTTTGTTAGTAATATATAAAAATGCTAATGTTTTGTGTTTTTT
>CM053585.1:306635445-306651335 GCA_028646515.1 Pseudochirops corinnae | reverse complement strand
GTGATTCAAATATTACAAATTACATCAGTAAACATCCAAAATCATCATTGCTCTGGAACTGATCAAGGAACATTGCCAACCCGATACTGTTAACATTATTAAAGTTATTTCCTTTTAATTTGATGTCTATGATTTTATATATATTGCCTGTATTGATTATTTTATTATTTCTTTGTATTTGCCTTCGCGAAGATACATTATTCACCACTTTAAAGTTTTGTCTTCTGAAGTACACGAATTACACTTACATGCAGTATAGCTTGGCCCATTGCTGTGCGTTAAAAAAAAGGGGGGGAGGGAATTGCTGGGGTTATTGTTGTGGTTTGTTGAGGGTCACGGATGGTCTAGGGATGGCAGAAATGGCCAATAAGCCCTCTCGCCTGTTGTCTCTATGGCCATAATGTCCGGATCAGCTCTCCAAACTATGCTCTTCCCCCTTCCCAGATAACATGGGCATCAGTCCTGTTCTCATTCCTATTGACGTATGTGTTATGTATGAGTATAGCACAGGTACAGCACAGGAACAGCATGGACTTCCACGTTTACATATAGGATGTTAGAGAGTATAATAAAATAGCTTGCTTTGTGTTGAATAAACGGAGACTTTCACCATCTCTGTCTCCTGCCCCTTCACTGCGTTAGAGATTTCGGGTGGCCTGAGCTGGCCTCAGCCACCCCCCATGTGCCAGCAGTAACATTGCAGGATATAAAATAAACCCATAAAATAAACACATAAATCACTGACATTTCCATATGTTACTAACAAAGTCCAGCAACAAGAGAATGAAAGAGAAACTCCATTTAAAATTACCATGGACTATCTAAAATACTAAAAAGACTATCTGCCAAGACAAACCCAGGAACCATATGAACACAATTACAACTTTTCACACAAATAATGTATTGCCAATGCAATACTTACTGTGCCTGCAATCACAATAAAGACCATGACTATGAATATCGCATGATGTTCGGCCACAAAATATAACAGATTCTCCAGGTAGAGGACAGAACTGAAGCATTTACACACTAGAAAACCAAATCCCAAAACCAGTAAGCAGATTCCATCATAGTACCAAAGATATTCATATTCAAACCATAACAACACTGAGGGCTACAGCATTCTTCAGCCTTCTCACAAACCAATACAAGATCAATACTTACTCACAATCCTTTCCATCTCCTTCCCTCAATCTCCTCTCTCTCCCACTGTCTCTCTGGCTGTGATTCCCAGCTTCCTGTGGGCTCTCCTTCCCTTTAGCAAAGTCCTCCCACCATAGGCTCCATGTGACTACATTCAGCCTATTATGGGGCAGAGATTAGTTTCAAAGCAGGGGAGGTCTTCAGATTCCCCCCTATGTCTATTAAGGGGCAGGGAAGATCTTCAAATTCCCCTTCCAACCAATCAAACTACTAAAAAATTATTTTACAGAGCTAGAAATAATAAAATTCATCTGGAAGAACAGAAGGTCCAGAATCTCAAGGGAATTAATGAAAGGAAATGCAAGGGAAGGTAGCCTACCCATATTAGATCTTAAATTGTATTATGAAGCAGCAATGATCAAATGTACTTGGTGCTGGCTGAGAAACTGTGGTGGATCAATGGAATTGGTTAAGTACACAGGACACAACAGTCACTAACTATAATAATCTACTGTTTGATAAACCCAGAGACTCCAGGTTCTGGGATAAGAACTCACAATTTGACAAAAACTGCTGGGAAAACTGTAAAGTAGTAATGGCAGCAACTAGGTATAGATCACCATCTTATACCCATACTAAGATAAGCAAACAGTGTGCTTGTATCATCGTAAAGATGATCCAAAACAGCTAACACAACTAACAGTTAGGTTCCCAAAAGATGACGAGGGGGAACAATCCTGGAATGGGAGACAGCTAGTGAAAATGTCCAGAAATAGAATCTTGTTCTGGGAACAGCAAGGAGTATAATGTCATTGGATCTAAGACTATGTGGGGAGTGGGTGGAAAGTGAGGTAAAAAACTGGAAAGCTGGGGGGAGCAGAAGGAAGGTTATGATGGACTTTGAATGCCAAACTGAAGATTTCATATTTCATCCTGGCGGTGACATACATTGAAGTTTACTCAGCAGGGGGAAACATGGTCAGATCTGTGCTTTAGAACTATTATTTAGACAGTGAAGTGAAACATGGACTGACTGAAGTGGGGAAAGACTTGTGGTAGGGAGACCAACTAGCAGACTATTATAGTAGAATGAATAGGCCTGAGGAGACAAACACAATTTGAGGGAATAATGGCTATGGAGGTTTTGGTGGACTGCAAGGTCAGTGAATCTAAAGTGTGATACGACAACCAAAAAATTGAATGTAATCTTAGTCTGCTTTAAGAAAGGCATAATAGAGTATCTAGGATGAGAGAAATCAGAGTCCTACTATACTCTGCCCTGGTCAAACCACATATAAGGTGTTGTGGTCAGTTCCAGTTGTCACATTTTAGGAAGAATTTTCATACATTGTGAAATGATCAGGATGGTAAAGAGCCTTGGTATCATGCCACATGAGAACTGTCTGAAATAACTGGAGAGGCTTAGCCTAGAGAAGAATTAGGGAAGGAACAACAGCTGCCATAGAGTATTTGAAAGGTTATGTAGAAGCAATTAAAAGATTAGTTTTGCCTGTCCCCAGAGGGCAAAATATCAGGAACACCAGGAAGCTGCAGAGTGCCAAATAAGTAAGCTTGATATAAGGGAAAACTTTCTATCAGTTAAAGCTGTTCAAAAGTGGAAAGGACTATACCTTAGGAATTAGAGGGTAATAAGGAACTAGATCTTTAAACAGTTGAATGGTTACTTGTTTTGGATCTTAAATCGTGTAGAACAGATTCTTGGTCAAGTATGAGTTAGATGATTTCTGGGAGCTCCTTCCAACTCTTAATACACACACACACACACACACACAGGCTCTGTGTCTATATAACAAGCTATGTTATATTACATAAAATCACAGATATAGAGCTAGAATGAACCTCAGAAGTTATCTGGTAGTTGCAGGCCATCCCCTAATTTTACAGGGTAGGAAAGCGAGACCCAGAAAGGTTAAGTGATTTGCCTGAGGTCAGATAGGTAGCAAGTCCGAGTCAGGATTCAAACCCAAATTTCTTGACTCTAAATTCATTTTTTTCTACTGTGCTATGTCAAACCTTGGGTCCCTTCAATAAAAAAAAATATTTATTCTGGGTTTTTTTTTTGTCAAGGTTTTTATTGCTCAGAAAAGATGGCACCTAAACAGCACATACTTTAACTAAAACTATATAAAGATATACACACACATACCACACACACTGTATCACAAAAGTTTGAGTGCCATTTTAAGCTCTAATAAAGCTAAAGGCAAAGTTACTTCAGAGGGATAGAAAAAAAGAAAAAGAAAACATTTTGTCTGAAATATATTTTATTAAATGTTAAGGGTTTTATGTTAAGCTTTTATTTTTAGTCTGTATATTTGGTTTTGCTCTTAAGTTACAACAACAAAAAAATTAAAGTCTAATACTCTAACCCACAAGTGTTTTAACCAAACTTTCAAACACAACGTAAGGAAATACTAGATCTAAGTTAGTTTTATTTCCACACTCA
Organism: Pseudochirops corinnae; assembly: GCA_028646515.1. Lineage (NCBI taxonomy): Eukaryota > Metazoa > Chordata > Mammalia > Diprotodontia > Pseudocheiridae > Pseudochirops > Pseudochirops corinnae. Next base: position 306,647,725 of record CM053585.1, on the reverse strand, counting down.
CCCAGCTCTACAGGTCCCAGTCAGGAAGAACCAGGTGAGCTGCCTCATTAGTGAGGCAAGAAGGATTTATTTAGAGCTTCTTGTGTACAAGGTACTATACTAAGCAGTAGTAATACAAGAAAAGGCAAAACCCAACATCCCTGCTCTTCATGGAGGAAAACAATACGTAAATAACAATGTACATACAAGATAGGCAGAGTGTAAAAATTACAGTGTAATTGGAAAACCTCAGATGCAAGGCCTTCAGAAAAGGTGGGATTTGAACTCAGACTTGAAGGAAAACTATTAGTTATAGATCCTCAACAAATATTAGTTGAGGACAAATATTTCTTTATTCTCTTCCTTTAAACCACTTTAATTAAATTTAATCAATTATCACTTATTAGATGCCAATTAAATGCTAAGCTGAAAGGAAGGCTACCACTAGATAAGAAAAAAATAAAGCAATCGCTACTAAAAAGGAAATTATAGATCACAAAAAAAATTTAAAATTTTCAGTATCAATGGGTAAGTCCAAGTCCAATACAATTAAAAAGTGTCAATACTACCTAAATTAATTTACTCATACAGTACCATCCTAAAATACTAGAGGATTACTTTATAGATTGAAGAGTAATCATAATGACGATAATGTTAATAATGAAATTCATCTGGAGAACAATAAGCTATAAATTTCAGGGAAAATAATGAGAAAAGTAGGAAGCAAAGGGGCCTAGGAGTATATCTCAGATTATACTACAAAGCAGAAATCATCAAAGCAATGGGTTAAATAATGAGAGGAACAGATTTGGTACACAACACAAAGAAACAAAGGAACACAGTAGCCACAGACCTCAGATAGGGGAAAGAACTCACTATTGCACAAAAACTGCTAGGAAAACTGGAAAGGAGTTCAGCAGAAACTAAGCATAAACCAACATCTAATCCTTTATAGCAAGATAAGCTCCAAATGGGCATATGACTTAGAACAGAAGTGGAGGCTACATGGGGGCGGCTAAGGTAGCACAGTGAATAGAACACCAGCCCTTTAGCGAGGAGGACCTGAGTTCAAATAGGGTCTCAGACACTTAACACTTACTAACCATGTGACCTTGGGCAAGTCACTTAACCCCAATTAACCTGTCCCCCACCTCCAAAAAGGAAAAAAAAAGAAAAGAAAAAGAAAAGAAAAAATAAAAAAAAGAAGTGGAGGCTGCATTCTGACTTCGAAACACACAAATTAACATTACCTGTGTTGTCTGGTAATTTTTGTTTATTTTGTTAAACATTTCCCCATTACATCTTAATACCCTTTAACATCAGTGACTTAGATGAATCATAAACAAATTACAGGTGTGAGAAAGAAACTGACTTTCAAATCTAGGGAAGGGGAGAGTTCATAATCAAATAAGAAATAGAGAGAAATACAGAAAAGGACAATTCTGATTATATAAAATTGAATTTTTTCCTTAATGTAGCTAAGATTAAAAAATAAACAAAGGGAAAAAAATCTTTGCAGCAAGTTCTTTGTTAAAAAGTCCCCAGAATCAAATTTCAAACAATAAAACCCATTTTCCAATCAGTAAATAAATGGATATAGGATACAAATAGGCAACCTTCCAAGGAAAAAGTGCACGCCACCAATAGCCACATTAAAAAAATGTTCCAAATCAAAAATAATAGAAATGCAAATTAAAGCAACTCATAGGCACCACATCACATCCATTGGGTTGGGAAAGTTTGCTTAAAAAGGAAAATGACATGTTAGAGGGGCTTGCCAAACGAGCACATTAATGAACTAGTTGGGCCAGACATTTTGGAAAGCAATTTGGAACTATGCCCCAAAAGTCACAAAATTGTATATACTGTATTCTTTGACATAATAATACTCTCAAAGAAAGGAAAAGGACTCATATGTACTAAAAGATTCATATTAATTCTTTTTGTAGTGATAAAAAACTAGAAACTAGGGAGGTGCCCTTGTTTGGGGAATAGAATAAATTATGGTATATTAACGTATTGAATACTAATGTGTAATAAGAAATGATTTAAGATAATTTCAGAGAAATTTGAGTAGACTTATGGGAAAACTGGAACCAGATGAAGTGAACAGAATAATTTATACAGTAACATTATAAAAACAAAGGACATGGAAAGACCAAAGAAGTCTGAACTGACACAATGACCAACCATGATTTCAGTGGACTCATCCATCTCGACACATAATACAGAGACATATTTTTGAGAAATAGCCAACGCAGGAATGTTTTGCTTAAATGTGCATATTTATTACAAGCTTGTCCTTTATCAACTTCAGACTGGGGCAAGAAGGTAGGAAAGAAAGATAATAGGTTTTTGTTAATTAAAAAAAACTTATATATTAACTGAACAAAACATAACCACTGTCCAAATTCATGGTAATATTTATCTGTTCTCATTTAAATGGTTTGTCATTAAGAAAATATTCTCTTATTCAAACAATTCTTTTCTAATCCTATAAATTTTTGAAAATGGACACATTTTTCACAAACTTCCAGTTCCATTCATCAAAGGGACCTAGCTCTATTGCCTCCCCAAATGATCCATGGATCAGGGAGTCAGTGGAATAATGGGTGAAAAAATAAATTCATCTTTATTTCATCATTATTGGTTTCCTTTGTTATCCTATGTATTTTATTTTATGCATTTAAAAACACTGAAGGGTTCCATGACCCCAAAAGGTTAAAAACTCCATTAAGCAACTGTTAATGGCATAAACAAGCAAATATATGTACTACTTTAACACCATTAGGTATAATTTAACACTCAAAATTATTTGGTTTACAGCTATATTTAGCAGAGCTTCAAAGGCAAGAATATAGTACCATTTTGCTGGGTACTTTGACTTAAGAAAAAAATCATTTTAGTTGCCTGATGAAACAGCTTACTTCAACTTATTAAGTAACTTTTGCTGATTCAACTGAGTAAATAATCATTTAAGCACCAAGTGCCTATCACTATAGGAGGTGATATATAATGCTTGGATAAGAGACAATACAGTAAAGGACTGTAACGCACTCAAAAATCTTAACACAAAATTAAGTGCATGTGAGAGGTACAAAGTGCTATATGTGGTACAGGGCAAGGTCATCATAAGATGGGATCAGGAAATTGTCAAAAGATCAGAAAAGAGCTTCACTAAGGAGTATTTGAAGAATTTGACTTCGTTTTCCCATATTTTAACTGACTGGATACGCAGCCATTTAACTTCATTGTCCTTTGCAATACAAACAAAAAATAAAGATAAGCTTTTAAAACATTAAAAAAATGCATTTTTTAAACCAGTCAACAATTATAAAACACGGGATAGAAGCAGGGCCTGGAGTAAGGAAGACTCTTCTTGAATTCAAATCTGGCCTCACTAGCTATATGATCCTGGCTAAGTCACTTAACACTGTGCCTCAGTTTGTAAAATGAGCTGAAGGAAGTGGTGAATTTATTCCAGTATCTTTGCCCAAGAAACCCCAAAATGGGATCCAGAAGAGTTGGACATGATTAAACAATAAAAATCCTCAAAAAACCCCAACAAAACTTCCTAAGAATTATCTGATGTCATAAATGGTTTAGATGTATGTTGGTGAGGAGTTCCCCACCATAACAAATTTACAAATTCTTCTCATATTTGTGTAGATTATAATTTGCATATTACTGTAGTCTGACCAAGTTTAGAAATCTGAATTTTGCATGTTTTTTTGTATTTTTGTATCAATGTATCATAACAAAAAAAATTAGAAAAAATATGCCCTTCTCTCAATGTCTTCCTATATGTTTTCTATCAAGAAGTCACCAATTTCGCAGTTCCTACATAACCTAAGATAAATATAAAGCAGTGAAATGCAAACACTTTTGTAAAATAATCACTTGAAAAGTACTGACTGTAAATCAACAGAAACCTTGCTAGGCTATACTAATCATCAATAACTATAAAAATGCCATTTGCAAGGTCCAGTTGAGACCTTAACCAACAGTAACAGTAAAAGGGAAAATGGGCTAAGAGGAAGTTTAGGGATCTCCAGAGACCAATTCTAAAATAATTACTCTACAGAGTAGAATGTTCTCTTACGAAGGCAAAAGAAAAAGACAGTTTTCATAGTGTCAAATATTCTCAACTACAGAATCATTTTTGTATAAAAATACTTTTTAAATTTACCAGATTATTAGAGATATAGAGTTAAGGTCTGGAAAGTGAAACTTGCTAAAAAGGTAATTTAAGATAAAAATATGTTGCTTTGGAGTGATTAAGATGCATAAGAGTGTGTAGGGGAAAAAAGTATTAAAATTCATATTAAAAAAACCTCAGACGGTAGAAGAATGGGTTTTCATGCACAGCGGGGTGAAAGGTAAGCCTCAAGTATTCTTAGAAGAGGCAGAGATGTCAAGAACTGGGAAAGGCTAGAACATCGCCCCAGGTCTCACTCTCAGCCTCTTAGAAGGACTAGACTTGCGGGGCGGGGTGAGAACTCGGCGTTACCGGGATCTCAATTTAAGAAGGGAGCTCAAAAAAGTAGAGATGGAGAAATAAGATGCAAAAGGGCAGGTAAAAACTCCCGGTGACACAGGTACAGGGGCGTCCCCGAAGGAAGGCGAGTAGCAGAAGGGCGGGGCGAAGCGGGGCGGCCGCCAGAAGGGTGCGAGGCTGGTCAAGGGGCAGAAGTGCAAGAGCAGACAAAGGAGGTACCCTCCCGAACCCCAGAGAAAAGAGAAGGAGGCGCCAGATGTAAACGAAGCAAAACTTACTCCGCGGTCCTCCTCTGAGAGGAAGTCAGGGCCGTCGTCCAGGCCTTCCTGCAGGGTTGGCGGCGCCGGGGGCACCCAGGAAGAATGTGAGGAAGGGGAAATACAAAGGAGAGAAGTTAGTGCGAAGCAGGAGCAGTCCCCCCATCTTTCCCCGCTTGCTGTCCCCGCTGTCCCCACGGCCCCGGCCGCGCGCCCCCGGACGCTCCAAGGAGCCGAAAACACCCACCATCATGGCTGCTCCAAGCCAAGGGCTAGCGCATGCGCACAGGAAGCGGAGGGCGGGGGGGGGGACGTCGGCACGAGGCAGGCGGGGCGGAAGTGGTCCTGGATTTAGGGTTATAATTGCTGGCTGCCGGGGCTGTGGTGCTTGTTTCCCTGAGGGGAAACAGAATGAATAGACTTTGGGAATACCTCAACAAGTTTATCTCGGCTAGTCTCATCTCTGCCTGCACAGGAGGCAGGTCTTCTCGGTTTGTCTGGGGCTCTTCTTCCCAACCAATGCACACGCCCATACTTTAGCAATCGAAAGGAGATTGAAATCTTCCCATCAATTTTCAATTGAAATCTGACTCCTTTTACAAATGATCTAGTTTTCCCCAATGGGAAGAAAACAAAGTCCGCAAACTGTAAGCCAGTGAGATGGACTTGGGAAACTATAGAAGGGAATATCTTTGATATACCGTGGGATCAAAACTCTTACCTCTAGTGCCCTAATTAGGTGAAGAAGCTTTAAAAAATTTTTTTCAGGCAATCAGAACTGAATCTGAAAAGGGCATGTTCACCTCCTTGAATCGATCAGAGCCATTATGTGATAGGCTGGGTCTCAATTTCGAATAAAAGGTAGAAGCTATCTTAGAATTGGAAATAAGAAATTCAAATCATCTAGATTGGAGCAAAAAGTAAACTAATCTGTAATAGGATTGGCTTTATTTACAGGCTTGGGAAAAGGAGGATCCAGGCTGAAAGTGATGTGGTAGTGGGCTCTGGACTCCAAAAAGCGCTAAGGCTGGGCCTCAACACCCTCCTCATTCCCTACCCTCCCCCAATTTTTTTTTCCTTTGTTACAGGCCTGACTCTGTAATTCCCTTATCAGGAGAGACAGGAATACTGACCCAAGGACTTTCTTTTTGGCACTGGATTCCCCAAGGTCCATGCCTCTGACAACTCCCTCAATGTATAATATACTCCCTACACTTTCCCATCCATAGACACCTGGACCCTTAGATTAACTTATTAGTATCCTGGCATTCCTTTTCATGCCCCTTTTATGTATAAAAGGTCTAGATTCATCCCTCTTAGAGCACAGTTCCCCAAAGGGACTTCACTGGAGTTATAATAAACTGTCTCTTGACTGATAGATGGCTTGAGTGTGTGAATTCCTTCCAGGCAACTCTGCCTTGGCATTGTTGGTGTCCCAACATCCATAACCTCTGCCCAAAATCTCTTCAAAAGAAATTCCAAGAAGAGGTGAACTTTTTCCCCAATTCACTGTCGCAATGTCTATCTATAGATACTATAGATTTATATTTGTTATTATTAGCCACATGTTTTATTAATTGTTTTATTAACCATGTGCTTCTAGTAAATGGGATTTTGCCTCCACAAAGAGACCAATGCTTAACTAATGATAGCTTTAAATAAATGCAGGGTTAGGTAGAAAACCCAACCTCTTCCAAGGAATTAGGGATTATTCCTAATTGAGGGCTCAGTGATTTTTTCATCTTTTGATGAACTTTTCATCTAGAATATATTCCCTAAGCCAAAGAGAATAAAATCAAATGGACATTAGTGACTATTATATTGCCCCTTCCCCCTCTTCTTCCTCCCCTCCCCCCTTAAAATGAGCTAGTTATTGGAACAGGATATTAACTTTTAATAAAGTATCATATTATTTTTATAGAAAAGATAGAGATACAGTCAGAATTCATTGAATGGCGTGACTTAAAGTGTAGCTGTTAATGGTTCAAGTCAACTTGGCTAGAGGTCTCCATTGGAGTGCTCCATGAATATATTTGTATTAGAACTTATATAGGTGAAAGTTAACTTAGAGGAAATTCTTATCAGATTTACAAATGACACAAAGCTAGGAGAGATGACCATCATTCTGGATGATAGGATTGAAAAAGTGTTAAAATGTTAGAAAATTATCTTGAATCTAATAAGATAAAATTCAATTAGGTTGTTTTGTTATTGATCAGTTTTATCTGACTCTCATGACTCCATTTGGGGTTTTCTGGGCAAAGATACTGTAGTGGTTTGCCATTCCTTCTCCAACTCATTTTACATATGAGGAAACTGACACAAACAGAATTAAGTTTACCCAGGGTCACACAACTAGTATCTGAGACTAGATTTGAACTCAGGTTTTGGTGACTCCAGGCCCAGTGCTCTATCCACTGGCCACCTAGCTGCTGAAATTCTACAGGAACAAATGTCAAATCTTACCGTAGCCTTGGCAGGAAAGTCATTCCCTCCTCCCCTTAATTACTAGCTCATGCCCTTAATAATTCCTTAATTGTGTTCTAAGGCAGTCAAGGGGTATATTCTATATAAAAAGTTACAAGATAAATACAGTTTCAGTTTGGTTTATGAAAACATCCTAATAAGTGTCTACAACTCCAGTTTTTCTGAAGAGCCAAATTTGGAAGCCTCCTTATCATAGACTGACTGTAGGCTCCATATACTCTCCCCTATATCACCTAAAGATTAGTACCTAAGGATCAGATTTGGAAACCTCCTTCAGAATCTGTTGTTAAATCTGGAGGCACTTCCCACACTTCATTGTTTCACCAAATGATTTGAGAAAGGCAACAATTTTCAAGTTTTAACCATTAGATGGAGTAGTTCATACTTGTAATCCAGTTACTAGGGAGTGGAATGAGGGGAGGCAGGATCAGGGTTGAGGATGGCAGATATTTTGAGCTTGGAAATACAAGTGGACTATTGTGATCAGGTTTCTTCACTAAGTTCAAGACTAATACGCTGAACCTCCAGGATAGCAGTTGCCTAAGGAGGGTCAAACCCATCTAGGTTGCAAAAGAACAGGTAAAATCTCACATGTAAATCAATAAGCAGCATCAGGACCATGAGCAGCCTCTGTACTTCCAGCCTGCACTGGAAAAGAAAGAAAAACAAAGAGCCTATTTCATCATTGAAAACTTGGGACAGCTAGGTGGTGCAGTGGATAGAGTACCAGACCTGAGTTCAAATCTGGTGTCAGACACTTTCTAACTGTGTGACTCTGGGCAAGTCACTTAACCCTGTTGCCTCAAGAGAAAAGGAAAAAAATCTCACGTATCTGGCCTCTGTCTGAAGCTCAAGAGCCAGTACTTTTGCAACAAGGAACTTGTCTTTATCCTGGAATAGTACTTCAGGAACTAGGACTGGTCAGAAGCCAAGTATAATATTCATTTTGCAGATTATCATTTTGAAATTCAGTAAAGAACTTGGTTCTCAATTCAATTCAATTGAAAGGCCTATGAACTAGAAGGGATAAGAAACACCATTTAGTTTGATCCCTTAATTTTACAGTTGAAGAAACAGCCTGAGAGAGGTTAAGTGACTTGTTCAAAGTAATCCTAAAGTGATAGAGCTGTGATTTGAATCCAAGTACTTTAACTCCAAACTCTGACTGATTAATTGTAAGCAATGGATCAAAATTTATTAAACACCTGTTATGTGCCAGGGACTGTGCTAAGCACTGGTGATACAAAAAGAAGCAATCTAATAGGGGAGAAAACATGCAAATGAATATATACAAAGCAAACTATATACAGGATAAATAGGGAATAATTAACATAGAGAAGGCACTAATATTAAGAGGGGAGGCTTCTTGCAAAAGGTGGGATTTTAGTTGAGACTTAAAGGAAGTCAGGGGTGTTAATAGGTAGAGTTGAGGAAGGAGAGTGTCCCAGGAATGGGCGACAATCAGAGAGAATGCCCAGAGCCAAGAGATGGAGTGTCTTGTTCATGGAAGTGCCAGGAAGCCAGGATTGCTGGATCAAAAAGTATGTAGTAGGGAGGAAGATGTAAGAAGAGTGGGAAAGTACAAAGGGACTAGGTTATGAAGAACTTTGAATGACAGAGTGTGTTGTATTTGCTCCTGGAGGTTATAAAAGAGTTTATTGAGTGTGAGGGGGTGAAAAGATGAGACCTGTGCTTTAGGAAAATCACTAGTAGCTGATTGGAGAATGGATTGGAGTGTGGAGAGACTTGAGGCAGGCAGACCTACTGTCAGATTATTACAATAGTCTAGGTATAAGGAATTAACTTACAAAGTTCTGGCAGTATCAAAGGAGGGAAGGAGACATATTTGAAAGGTGTGATGAAGGTGAAATCATCAGGCCCTGGCAATAGATTGAATATAGGGGTGAAAGGTATGAGTTAAGGGTGACACCTAGGTTATGAGCCTGAGGAACTGGGAGGTTGATGTTGTCCTCTATGGGAATACATAAAATAGGAATGGGCAGAGTTTTTTTTTTATTAATCTTTTATTTATTTATTTTTAGTTTTCAACATTCATTTCCTTAAAATTTTAAGTTACAAATTTTCTCCCCATCTTTCCCCTACTCCCACCCCAAGATATCAAGCCTACTGAATACCCCTTTCCCCAATCTACTCTCTCTTATATCCTCTCCCATCCCCCCCTAAATTTCTAGTAGGGTAAGATGAATTTCTATACCCCAGTGTCTGTATATCTTATTTCCCAGTTGCCTGTAAAAAAATTTTTTTTAACATTTATTTTTAAAATTTTGATTTCCAGATTCTTTCTCTTTTTCCCTCCTAACCCACTCTCATTGGGAAGACAAACAATTCAATATAGATTGTACACTTGTAGTTACACAAAACATTTCTATAGTAGTTATATTGTGAAAGACTAACTATATTTCCCTCCATCCTATCCCACCCCCACCCCCATTTATTCTATTTTCTCCTTTGACCCTGTCCCTTTTCAAAAATGTTTGCTTCTAACTACTCTTTCCCCCAATCTGCCCTTTCTTCTGTCATCCCTCGTCTCATCCCCTTCTTCCCTATTTTCCTGTAGGGTAAGATACCCAATTGAGTGTTCATGTTATTTCCTCCTTAACCCAAATTCAATGAGAGTAAGGTTGACCCATTCCCTTTCACCTTCCTGCTCTTCCCCTCCATTGTAACAGTTTTCTCTTGCCTCTTTTATATGAGATAATTTACCCTATTCTATCTCTCCCTTTCTCCTTCTCCCAATATATTCCTCTCTCACCTCTTAATTTTATTTTTTCAGATATCATCCCTTCCTATTCAACTGATCCTTTACCCTCTGTCTATGTATACATGTACATACATATACACCCACTCACATATGTATTTATACACACATACACCCTCCTATACATACATATATAGTCCCTTAAACTATACTCATACTGAGAAAACTGTCATGAGTTATAATTATTGTTTTTCCATGTAGGAATATAAATAGTTCAACTTTAATAAGTTCCATATGATTTCTTTTTCCTGTTCACCTTCTCATGCTTCTCTTGCTTCTTATATTTGAAAGTCAAATTTTCTGTTCAGCTTTGATTTTTTCATCAAGAGTACTTTAAAGTCCTCTGTTTGATTGAATGACCATATTTTACCCTGAAGCATTATACTCAGTTTTTCTGGGTATGTGATTCTTGGTTTTAATCCTAGCTCCTTTGACCTCTGGAATATCATATTCCAAGCCCTTCAATCCCATAATGTAGAAGCTGCTGGATTTTGTGTTATCCTGATTGTGTTTCAACAATACTCAAATTGTTTCTTCCTCACTGCTTATAATATTTTCTCCTTGACCTGAGAATTCTGGAATTTGGCTATAATATTCCTAGGAGTTTTCTTTTTAGGATCTTTTTCAAAAGGTGATTGGTGAATTCTTTCAATTTCTATTTTGCCCTCTGGTTCTAGTATATCAGGGCAATTTTGCTTGATAATTTCTTGCAAGATGGTGTCTAGGCTCTTTTTTTGATCATGGCTTTCAGGTAGTCCCAATATTTTTCCTTTCTTTTTCCAGGGGGAAGGCAGGGCAATTGGGGTTAAGTGAATTGTCATATGGCTAGTAAGTGTCAAGTGTCTGGGACGGGATTTGAGCTCAAGTCCTCCTGACTCCAGAGCTAGTGCTCTATTCACTGTGTCACCTAGGTGCCCTAGTCCAATAATTTTAAAATTATCTCTCCTAGATCTATTTTCCAGGTCAGTGGTTTTTCCAATGAGATATTTCACATTGCCTTCTATTTTTTCATTTTTTTGGATCTGTTTTATAGTATTTTGATTTCTCATAAAATCATTAGGTTCCATTTGCTCCAATCTAATTTTGAAGGAATTATTCTCTTCAGAGTGCTTTTGAGATTCTTTCTCCATCTGGCCATTTCAGCTTTTTGATGCATTCTTCTCCTCATTGGCTTTTTGGGCCTCTTTTGCCGTTTGAGTTAGTCTATTTTTTAAGGTGTTATTTTCTTCAGTCGGTCTGTTGTTCATCTTGTCAGCCAACTACTTGACTTTTGAGCTCTTTGCCATGGTAGGACTCTGCTTCCAGAGTGGAGAGAGCTGTGTCCCAAATTTCTAAGGTTTTTACAGTTCTTGTTAGAGCTGTTGTCAAAGCTATGAAAAGGATGCCCTCTCTACAGCCACCACAAGCTCTGGCACACTAGTGTTCCTTATCCCAAGACCACCACCCAAGACTGCAATCCAGATCCAAGAAAGTTAAAGCAAGAGTGATTACCTTCTGAATGGTTGTTTGGTCCCCTATAATCTGTAGGCCAGAAGTTCCAGAGGCAGCCACACAGCAACAGCTGCAGCTGCTGCACCACTGCTACTTCTGTTACCCCGGGGACAGGGACTGAATCAAGTTCTTCTCTCACCCAGTTCCAACAGAGTTCCCTATGACCTTTTACTTTCTCTTTGGAGTTTATGGGTCGAGAAATCTGGAAACAATCACAGCTGCTGGTGATTCACTCTCCTGAAGTCTGCTCTGGCCAGTCTGGGCTGCTGATTGGGGCCAGTGTGGTTCACACAGGACAGTGCTCAGCTCCCAGTTCAGTGCAATAGACCCTTCCTGTTGGCCTTCCAGGCTGCCTTCAGTGGGAGATTTGTTTCTCTTTGTCACCTTGTGGACTATATAGCTCTAAAATTTGTTTAGAGTCATATTTTACAGGTATTGGAGGTGGTCAGTGCAGGAGCTCACCCAGATTCCTGCTTTTACTCCACCATCTTAGCTCCACTTGGCCAGAGTTTTGTTTTTTGGTTTTTTTTGCATTTTTCTTTTCATTACTTTATTTATTTATTTATTTTAAAAAATTTTTTATTTTTATTTTTATTTTAGTTTAGTTTACATCATTCATTTGCACGAAATTTTGAGTTACAAATTTTCTCCCCATCTTTCCTCTACCCACCACCCCAAAACAGCCATCCCAGTGTATCCCCCCTCCCCCAATCTATTCTCTCCTATGTCTTCCCCCCTCTGACTTTCTGGTAGGGCAGGATGGATCTCCCAACCACAGTGCCTGTGTAT
>CM053585.1:306600309-306634945 GCA_028646515.1 Pseudochirops corinnae | reverse complement strand
TCTTTTTCCATCTGGCAAATTTGACTTTTTAAGGCATTCTTCTCCTCATTGGTTTTTTGAGTGAATCTATTTTTTAAGGTGTTATTTTCTTCAGTCAGGTTGTTCACTCTCTTTTCACGATTTTCTTGCATCATTCTCATTTCTCTCCCCAGTTTTTCCTCCACTTCTCTTATTTCCTTTTCAAAATCCTTCTTAAGCTGCTCTATGGCTTGTGACAAGTCTATAGTTTTCTTGGAACCTTTTGGCGAGGGAGCTCTGACTGTATTGTCTTCCTCTCATTCCATCCTTTTATCCTTTTTCTCTCCAAAAAAGGAATCTAAAGCTGCATTGCTGGGTTTGCTTTGCTTCCTTTGCCTGCTCATGTTACCAGTCAATCACTTGACTTTTAGGTTCAGTAGAACTCTGCTTTCAGAGAGGAGAGCTCTGTTCCAAATCACTGGGGTTTTTGAAGCTGCCAGAGCTTTTAATAGGCCACTGTTTCTGCAGCTCCCTCCAGCTTTGGCTCACTGAAAACACACCTCAGGACCATCACCAAAAACCACGATCTTTTTTATTTTCTTTTTTTCTTGCTTTTTTGAGGGCAATTGGGGTTAAGTGACTTGCCCAAGGTCACATGGCTAGTAAGTGTGTCAAGTGTCTGAAGCTGAATTTGAACTCAGGTCCTCCTGATTCCAAGGCTGGTGCTCTACCCACTGTGCCACCTAGCCACCCCAAGACCATGATCTTGATCCAGGCAACTCACAGCAAGAGCACTTAGCCTCTGAGTGATTGCTTGGCCCCCCTGCAATCTGCATGCCGGGAGCTTCTAAAGCAGGCATGTGGAAGGTACTGCATGGCCACCACTTCAGACTGCTTCTAGCCTTGGGGCAATCAGCAGGACCCTTTCCCCCAAATTTATCCAAGTTCCATTGACCTTTAGTTAGTCCTTGTTTCTTATGGGTTGGCAATTCTGGAAAACACCACAGCTGTTGGTGATTCACGCTCCAGTCGTGGCTTGTTCTGGCGGCCCTAGGGCTACAGCCACTGGTTCATGCAGTACTCGTCTGAGCTCCCAGCACTCTGCTATGAACCCCTTCCCATCTGCCTGCCTGTCTTCCTTCAGCAGGAGTTTTGTTACTCTGTCATTTTGTGAGTTCTGGAGCTTTAAAATTTTTTTAGAGTCATATTTTATAGGTATTTCAAGTGGTTATAGGGAGAGCTGTGGAGTTTTGCTGTTTCCACACCACCATCTTGACTTTGCCACCGAAGTTCATATTTTTCTTGGAGGCTTTTGATGCAGGGGTTCTGACTTCACTGTCTTCCTCCTGCCTTTATCCTTTTTGTCCCCCAAAAGGATTCTATGGTCTGTTGTACTTCCTGTGCTTGCTCATATTGCCAGCCAATTACTTGACTTTTTGAGCTCTCTACCATGGTAGAACTCTGCTTTCAGAATGGAGATAGCTTTGTCCCAAGTCACTGCGGTTTCCACAACTCCCTGAGTGTGCCATCTCTGCAGTCCCCACAAGCTCTGGCTCACACACTCTAGGACCACCTCCTAAGACCATGATCCAGATCCAAGCATGTAAAAGGAAGAGCACCTCTCAATGGACGCTTGCTCCCCCTCTAATATGCAGGCCAGAAGCTCCTGAGGTAGCCACTGTGCCTCCCCCCTCTTCTCTCCCTGGGGGCAGGACCCAGACCGTGCTCTTCTGACCACCCCTGTTCCAACAGAGTTCCACACTGACCTTTTACTTGAGTGTTTATGGGTTGAGAAGTTTGGAAGCCACCACAGCTGCTGGTTACTCACTCTCCTGAAGTGTCCTCTGTCTGCCACTGGTCAGGACAGGCCTGTGTCTGAAACCACATGGCTCCTGTGGGATTGTACTAGGCTTCCAGCACCCTGCAATAGACCTTTCCTGTTGGCCTGTTGGGCTGTCTTCAGTGAGAGACTTGTTTCTCTCTGTCAGTTTGTGGGTTCTGTAGCTTTAGAATTTGTTTAGAGTCATTTTTTTTACATGTATTGGAATTTTTTATAGTCAGAGCCCATGCCAAATTTGTGCTTCTACTACACCATCTTGGCTCTGCCCCCACAGATTCTGTTTCTTAACAAAGACTTGATATAATCATCGGCAAATCTCAAGGATGCTCGAACTGAAAGAAGGTGCTAAATACTCCTTTGCTTGCCATTAGAGCTGGTTTACTTCAGATAGGGATGTTCACAAAAATGGTATTTTCAGGATGGAAAGTTATTAAATTCTGTTTTGAACATACATTATACTGACTCTGAGATGCCTGTGAAACAGCCTATAGTGAAATATCTTGAGATCTCTCATGTAAAACATGTTGAATGCCTATCTGTGTTGAGTCTTTTACTTAGAGGCTGGCAGATATGTACATATGTGGAAAAACCAAGTCATTACCTTCATGACTCTAATGACTTAAAAAGTACATAATTGTAATAGCTACATTTATGTAGTAGTTTGTAAAGAACTTTACTTATACTGTATCATTTGATTCTCACATTAAGCTTGAGAGATACTATGATGGTGATGAGAAGGATGATGATGATGATTCTACAGATGGTAAAATTGAAGCCCAGAAAACTTAACTAACTTGACCTATGTAACACAGCAAATAAGTGTCATAAGCAGGGTTATACCCCGCATATTCTTTACTTCAAGTCCACAACTTGGAACCCTCCACAACCTAGAGCATGCATAAAATGTTCTGTTGGAAAGGAAGTATTATAACTTTTATGTATTTTTATCTAAAAATGAAATAGAAATTACATTTAGCTAGTATTTAGACTGTGGAATGACATGGGCACCCTCCCTTGGTCCATATGTCAAATAGTCATGTACCATATATGAGCTTTCTTAAGGGAAGAGAGAGTATTCTACAATATGGAAGCACTGAAAATGCTACCCTCAATGGTTTTTATATTTTCAATGTATGATAACATCATATCTTATGTGCCACTTTAAATGTGTTTGTACCATATATTAGTTAGTTTTAATTACACTAACACTTACAAAATGATAAATGGCTTAAAACATTCTTAGGGGAAAATGTAGGTTGAAGATAATCATGAAAGCACACAAAAACCAAAAGGAAATGACAGAGCTGAAATTCTAGCTGAAATCCTAGACCCAGTTCTTTGTTTAGCCACATTATATTTTTATTAATTAATTTATTTTGGGTTTTCAGTATTCACTTTTATAAGATTTTGAGTTCTAAGTTCTGTCTCACCCTCCCTACCCCTCTCCCCAAGATGGAATTCAATCAGATATAGGCTATACATGTCTGATCATATCAAATATATTTCCACATTAGTCATGTTGTAAAATAAAATTTAGAGCATAAGGAAAAAACATGAGAAGGAAAAAAAAAAACAAAAGAAAGAGAAAATAGTACGTTTCGATCTGCATTCAGACTCCCCAGTTCTTTGTCTGGATGTGGATAGTGTTTTCTCTGTTATCATAGCTCATTGTATTGCTGAGACAAGTTAAGTCTATCAAAGCTGGTCGTGGCACAATGTTGCTGTTACTGTATAGAGTGTTTTTCTGGTTCTTCTCACTTCACTCAGCATCAGTTCATGCAATTCTCACCACCTTTTTCTGAAGTCTGCCTGCTCATCATTTTTTTTTTTTGGAGGGGAGAAGGTAAGGCAATTGGGGTTAAGTGACTTGTCCAAGGTCACACAGCTAGTAAGTGTGATCAAGTATCTGAGGTCGGATTTGAACTCAGATTCTCCTGACTCCAGGGCTGGTGCTCTATTCCCTGCACCACCTACCTGTGCCCTCATCATTTTTTTTTTTAATGGATTAGTAGTATTCCATTTTATTCATGTACTACAACTTGTTCAGCTATTCCCCAATTGAAAGGCATCCTCTCAATTTCCAGTTCTTGGCCAACACAGAAAGAGCTGCTATAAATATTTTTGTACACGAGTATCCTTTTCCCATTTTTATAATCTCTTTGGGATATAAATCTAGAAGTGATATTGCTGAATTGAAGGATGTGCAAAGTTTTATAGCCCTTTTTGCATAGTTCCAAATTGTTCTCCAGAAAGGCTGGATCCCCCACAACTCCACCAGCAATGCATTGGTGTTCCAATTTTCCTATGTCTTCTCCAACATTTATCATTTTCCTGTTTGGGCATGTTAGCCAATCTGATAGGTAAGATGTGGTACCTCAGGGTTGTTTTGATTTGTGTTTCTCTAATCAATAATGATTTAGAACAATTTTAAGATGAGTATAGATAGTTTTAATTTCTTTATCTGAAAACTGCTTGTTCATATCCCTTAACCATTTGTCAATTGGGGAATGACTTGTATTCTTATAAATTTGACTCAGCTCCCTATATATTTTGGAGATGAAGCCTTTTTCACAGATATTGGATATAAAATTTATTTCTGAGCTTTCAGATTCCTCTCTAATCTTCATTGCATTGGCTTTGTGCAAAACCTTTTTAATTTATTGCAATCAGAATTATCCATTTTGCATTTCATGATGTTTTCTATCTCTTTGGTCATAAATTCTTCCCTTCTTGGTAGATCTGACAGATAAACTATTCCTTGCCCTCCTAGTAGGTTTATTGTATCACCCTTTATGTCTAAATTGTGTACCCACTTGGACCTTATCTTGGTATATATTGTAAGATGCTGATCTATCTCTAGTTTCTGCCATACTGTTTTCCAGTTTTCTCAGCAGTTTTTGTCAATTGTGAGCTCTTACACCACAGCGGCAAGACATTGTGTTTGTAAACAAGTAGATCACTGTAGTCATTGACTACTATGTCTTGTGTACCTAATCTATTCCTCTGATCCACCACTCTGTTTCTTAGCCAGCACCAAGTAGATTTGATGATTGCTGATTTATAATACAATTTTATATTGGTATGGCTAGACTACTTTCTCTTGCATTTCTTTTCATTAATTCCCTGGACATTTTGGAAACTTTTTTATTGTAGATGAATTTTGCTATAATTTTTTCTAGCTCTATAAAATAATTTTTTGGTAGTTAGATTGCCATGGCCCTAAATAAGTAAAATAATTTAGGTAGAATTGTAATCTTTATTATACTATCTCAGCCTAACCATGAGTAACTGATGTTTTTCCAATTATTTAGATCCGACTTTATTTGTGTGAAAAGTATTTTGTAATTGTGTTCATATAGTTACTAGGTTTGTCTTGGCAGGTAGACTCTCAATTATTTTATGTTGCCTATAATAACTTTAAATGAAATTTCTCTTTTCATTGCTTGCTGTTGGGTTTTGTTAGTAACATATAAAAATGCATGTGATTTATGTGGGTTTATTTTATATTCTACAACTTTACTAAAGTTGTTAATTATTTCAAGTAGGTTTTTACTTGATTCTCTAGGATTCTCTAAGTATACCATCACAACATCTGCAAAGAGTGATAACTTTGTTTCTTCATTGCCTGTTCTAATTCCTTCAGTTTCTTTTTCTCTTCTTGCTACAGCTAACATTTGTAGTACCAAATTGAATAACAGTGGTGATAATGGACATCTTTGTTTCATTCCTGATCTTACTGGAAATGCTTTTTGCTTGTCTCCATTACATATATTGTTTACTCATGGTTTTAGGTAGATGCTGCTTATCATTTTAATGAAAACTGCATTTATCCTAGTTTCTCTAGTGTTTTTAATAGGAAGGTGGGTAGCAAGGGGATATTTTATTTTTTTTCTGTGTTGTTTGTTCTACTCATTTGTAGGTGCTGGAGGTATTCCCTATGAGAATGAACTAGAATTTCTAGACATCTGGATCTGGGATCCAGGATTCCAGGTGGGTTGGTATAGCCAGAGAGCCTAGGTTGGAAGCCCTAAGAAGCCTGAATCTAAACAAACTCTAATTGTAACCTAAACCTAAAACTAATCTTAACTCTAATTCTGAGTTCCATGGGGTGTTTTGGACTTGGAACAGAAATTGTGTTCTGTAGGACTCAAGCTAAATTATGAACCTAATCCCCTTCCCCTCTCCTGACATAGTACAAAGATGGTGGTGGTAGTGGTGAGAATGGAATTATGCCTCCCACATGTGGGAGAGAGTAATTTTGTTTTGCTTTGAGAAATTAGCTAATGATAAAGACATCACTATAACAACTTTAAAAAAATTAAGTTTTTGTTGCTCAAAATGATATCACCTATAAAAGTTATTAACAGAATTTTCTAATCTGTCTTCCAAAAACAAATTTTCAGTGGTTTTGAACTCATTTGTTAAAAATATAAAAACATAACACCTTCCAGTATGCTTTCAAAAGAAACAAATCGACTTCAGAGAAGATGGAAATTTATTAAGTTTCAATGAAATCTTTTGCATAGTTGGTGGATGGAACTGACAAATGAATATCATGATTTAGTAAGCACAAGTATTGGTACAGGGAGGCACAGATTACAAATGCTTGTAAAATCAATTAATTTATTTTCAAATATATGAAATAAGCACAACAATAATCTATAAATCCATTTATCTTAGTAAATGGACACATTAATCAGATAAATTCTTCGGATTAAAATATAATAGCAAATACATAGAGTAAATCAGGGACATGCTGAGGAACTGGCTTTCCCTTTCTCTTCTATCTCTCTGAGTCTATACCTGAAGAGTCTGGAAGAACAGGCCTTCTCTCTTCAAGGAAGAATAGAAAAAATACTCTCTCCTCTCCAAAACTCTCATGGCAACTTTGCCCATCATGCAAGGCATGGTGTATTGAATCACCATTTTTTCCACCCTTGAGAAGAGTCTTGAAACCTGGGTTACATCAGGATTATATGTTGCTGTGAGACTGACAAACCAAAAACAGCATCAACGCTCCTTTTGAATCAGACTATTTGTTATTATTCAGTCATTTTAGTCATGTCCAACTATTTGTGGTCCCATTTGCGTTTTCTCGGCAAAGCAGTTTGTCATTTCTTTTTGCAGTTCATTTCACAGATGAGGAAACTAAGGCAAATAGGGTAAAATAACTTGCCCAGGGTCACATGGCTAGTTCCGAAATGGATTTGAACTCAAGGGTTCCTGACTCCAGGTTCAGTACTCTGAGCCCACAGAGCTTCCTAGCTATCTGAACCAGATTATAAACAATACAAATACGAAAGTAAAATCTAATATATGTTTTAAGAAAAGAATGGCTTTAGGGAAATTAATGTTTCCCTGGGAGAACATGTAATTTTAGAAAATCTTCTAAAATGATTAAAACTGTGATTTAAATAAGGGAAATATAATTTTATGCCTAAGTGAAACATGTAGTATGTGCAAAAATTAGTTATAAAAATTAATTATAAAAATACTATGGGAAAATCATTAACACAACATGGAGAGAACTGTTTCTTATTTTAATTTTCTATAATCAATCTGTGTAATTAATTTCACTTCATAAATATCATGCTTGTAATCTTGCCCTTAATATCTATAGTCATCTGATCTAGTGTTTCATAAATCAAGGTTTCTTTGTTTTTTGAAGCAATCTCCCAGTACTTTATTGAACGTCTTCATCCTGTAGAACTGAAGGGTTTTGTACTATGAATTCATGTAGATGAAATAATTTAGAAGTTCTTACTAGAAAATACTGGGAACTATTCAGCTGATATTGTCTGTAAATGTAGTAAAAATACAACAGAATGTTGGGGCAGTGACCCAGATACTAAAAAGATATGACAATCAACATCATATTTTATTAGTAGCATCCAAATACCTAGTTAGTTTAAATGCTTCCTTGTGACTTAACCTTTTTGGAACTGACTTTCCTCATCTGTAAAATGAGTAAATTAGACTGAATCATTTCTAAGGTCCTTACCAGCTCTAGATCTATATAACTTATTCTATGATCCTTTATGAATTCCTAGTCAGGCTGGAAAATTTACAAAAGGGCCACTTGTGGAAAAAGAATTTTCATTCAACCATTATGTTCTTGGCTCTTCTTTATTGTCTTATGGTGAAGTAATTTTATTTTGCTCTAAGACAAATTAGAGGGGATTTGGACACATTTTCTAAATATTAATTACACTATTCCTATTACAGTTAATTCCGCTCCCAGTGAAGGTCTCTGAAATTTAAGAAAAAAATGTCAAAACAGTACCTGTAACATATGGTATACACATATATCTGATTTACTGTTACCTGTGCTACCTAATGAATGGAAACACCAATTACACTTCTGCTTTTTAATCCATGCACCCAAACTTTATTAAAGCATGCAAACAATACACTACTCTAAGAACAAACCACCAACCTGAGATGTTTCCAATAAATTTCTTTCATACTAGATTCAGCAAGATTCCTCCTGCCCAGTTGGAGGCCAAAGATCCCTCTCTAAATTGGTCGTTTGTTACATTTCTGCCAATCAGTGTTGCCCTCAAGTCAATACCAGAAGCTTGATTCTCAGGTATGGGGAATATAGGAACCATTTCTCAACCTGCCCAAGTAACCAGTTGCAGCCCTAAAGTAGGTTCCCTCCCTCCTTCCCTCCTTCCCTCCCTCCCTCCGTCCCTTCCTTCCTTCCTTCCTTCCTTCCTTCCTTCCTTCCTTCCTTCCTTCCTTCCTTTCTTCCTCCCTTCCTTCCTTCCTTCCTTCTTTCCTTCCTTCCTTCCTCATTCTTAAGTAGTTTAATACATAATTTGAATGGTAATTTGGTCCATGAACTGCCAATGTTGTTTATATTTTTTTACTGGGTAGTCTGTCTTAACAGAGTGTCTTCTTCATATGCTTCTCTGTTGTTTAAGAACACACCCATGTTGTTTGCTATATGCACCACAGAGATGTTTATCTTATTACTGAAAAATAACAAAGAAAAATAACTTGACCAAAACAACTCAGTAACAAAATGGAGGATTAAAACAAAATGGAATCAGCTATGCCAACTTGACAGACTTATTCTTACTGTCCTATTAAAATACTAAAACTCATTTTCATTATAACATCTTTAGTAGAATACCATGGAATACAGCATATACATGAATGAAACTACCTGTCTTTATCCCTCAGTGTTTTTTTTAAATCTGCTGTAATGATATTTTTATTTAGAAAGAGCTTTGAAAGAAACATTGATTGCTCCAGTTACACGTGTCCTGTTCTGCTTTCTATCAATGTAGGGCCCATTTTTTAGGACTTGGGCTGAGGCTCTGGCTTATTTTCCATTATATATATTTCCACGCTTGGTTTAGTAACTAGACTTGAATCCAGAACAAAAATAATAAAAATATCAGAAATAAATGATGCTAATCTGCAGTAGCTGATCTTAGTAGAGAAATACTGAGGAGGGAATCAGCCAGAACTGAAAAACCCTCTATAATTGCTCGCCAGCCTGTTTGTGACAGTGTGTTTTAATCGTCCGTAATGGTGATCTTTGGAGACATATAGACCATAAGAAAATGAAGGAGAGGAAGATATAAACCTGTACTATGATCTAGAGAGAGTAAGGCATAAAGATTTAACCAGAGGGAGAGATAAGGTAGGAAACGAGTGAAAAAAAAAGAGAAGAAAGCAGCATAGACTTGCACCAGACTTTGACGTAAATGCTGCGGCTAACATCTCCAGCTTTCAGCACGTAGAGAACAACGTGACCACACACATCTTTCCTCCATAGCAATTCCGGTCCTCCTCTATTGCTAGCTCTTTCTCCTCTTGCCTGAGCGTATATGCACGTTCACACTGGGATTCCAGGGTTCCGGCCTCCGTCTCTTCTGCTTCATCGCCCAGTCCGCGTAAACTCATCCGCAGCTGGATGCTGCTGCGGCACTATTTGGTCAACTTGCATCCAGATGCAACGGCCTTCTTTCCCCGATCACTTAGCAGTTATTTCCCAGCTTCACCTTTGAATGACAACATTTGGCTAATATAGCCAAGACAGGGAACTCCATATAAACTCCTGCTTTTCCCTATTCAGTAATCTACTCCCCTCCTCACTGCCCCACTCCCTCTCCTCTGCCTGGAGAAGACTATAGAGAGGGAAAAAGAACACTGTGGATGTGCTACCATTGCAACTTGGGATTTTTTTTTCCTGCCGCCCCCTTTGAAAATGGCGATACCTAGACCACGATTTTTGCTCCGGAATTTGTTTTACTAGCAGTAGCTATATTGTTCCTACCTGGGGTTTAAGGCTAAGTTGGAGAGCAGTGGCGAACAGCAACAGCAGTGGCTAAAAGGGACTACACATCTCTTTCCCATTCCGTTTCCCTGCCTCCTCCCTTGTCATCTCCAACCCCATCCCCCCATCTTCAGTCGTACCGCTCCATTTCTAGACCTCCTCCACCCTCACCACTATGCCAGTCTGTATCGTGTAACAGGATTGGCGTTGCAATGGCAACTGATGGAACGGGTGCGGGGAAGACGGCAGAGATGGGGGCACGAGACTGCAATCAAGCAGGCCGTAGCTTCTTGGTTCTCAGTGGATCGTTGCGAGTTACTTTTTAAAAGCTAGAGCAGGAGAGGAAGCCCATTTTCTGTACCCGTTTTTTGATATCGGCCTGTAGGCACGAGTCTTGGATTTTTCCCAACCTATGTCCGTATTTCTTCCACTTGCCACGGCCAGCAACAGCCGTCACCACTGCGAAGACTCAGCTCAATTCAGCTTTCCTGGAAGAACATTTCAATCGCCAACCTTCCTTTTCTATCACCGCCCTTCCTCCCCTCCTCCAGTCGTCTGCGTTTTCCCAGCCTCCTAGTGTGTTTCTGTGTGTTTGGGTATGTTTGTGGGGTCTGATGGAAGAGGAGGGGGAGGGAGGGGTGGTGTATTGTAAAGTGTGTGTGTGTGTGTGTGTGTGTGTGTGTGTGTGTGTGTGTGTGTGTGTACGTGTGTGTGCGCGCGCGTGTGTGTGTGGGTCTGTGTGTGTGTGTGTGTGTGTGTGTGCGTGCGTGCGCGCGCGCGCGCACGCGCTCGGTTCTTGCGTTCCGCCAGCTACAGCCTGAGAAGGACGTCTGCCTTTCCCTCTTTATCTGAGCAGTTTCAGGCAGCTGGAGGCTTCTCCTCAGCGGAATTCGAGAGCTCTGGGCCTGTGAAGGTTCCGTCGTTTCTTCTTGGGTTGGATATGTTCATGTTCACGTGAAGATGGATTTAATTTACAGTCTCGTGTGGATGCTGACAGTTCTCCTGGAGGGGATCTCTGGCCAAGGAGTGTATGGTGAGTAGAAATACAACCTAGCCTTGTTCGTTCTTTTCCGCAGTTAAGCGATCGTGACCTTGTAATTCTTAGGTTAGAATATGCTGTTGAGACGGTAAAGAGCAAAAATACATGTATGGTGCGGCCTCTCAAGACTCTCTTGTAGTGACATTTGATTTACAGTTCATCTGGTTATTGGGAGACATTTAGAGGCAGAGAGACGCGATACAGATTGGGTTTAAATCTGCTCTTCAGGCCTCAGGCTGTAAGTTATGTGGAGCAGGTTCAATTGCAATTGTGCTTGTGAATAGGTTTGGATTAAATTTGACTTAGAATTTGCTTAAATAGAGATCTGGTGCTTTGTTTCGGGCCCAGTGTTTTCTGAACAGGAAGAGAAAATAAGAATATACCCCACTTATCTATTCCCCTCTTTCTCGGATCCCATTTCCCCACCTTTCCTCTTTTTTCCTTAATGCCTTCGTTTTCGAGCTAAGGGAATGGCAGGATAGTTGATTCAGGCTTTGCGAAAACCATTAACATGTATATTACCTTATGGGGCAGAGGGAGGGAAAAGTCAAGATTCCCAGTGGCAGGCACAATTAAGGGACATGTTTATGTGAATGAATGGAATAAATGAATGAATGGAAAGAACGAATGAATGAATAGAAGTGAAGTCCAAACTTCTCAGTTCGGGTCCGGGTCATTAATCCCTCTTTTTCAACCTACAAGCCTACATCTGTAGCTTCACTCCTTTTACTCTGGGAAGGACAGATCTGTGTGTGTTTGAGAGAGAAAAATGACTTATTTATTTTGGGAGGAGGTACTTTAAACTCCGTTGTCAATACAGCAGCAGACAGCAATGTGACTTTTTGCTTCTAATATTTTATCACACAAACACACACACGTACACAATTGCATTGATTCCAGTTATTCCATTTTGAATCTGAATATCCTGTGTAGGACAAGCTCCCAAAGAGAGTGTAACTTTTGGATTCACAAGGAACGGTTGAAGGGGAAGAAGCAGGGGGAGATCAGGAGGTAGCTTCGATGCTGTGTTTGCCCCTAAAACGGACTCCTGGGGGCGATATCCTGAGGAGGTGCAGCGGCAACCAAAAATCAATGAATCAGCACTAGGGCTCGTGGGAGCCCCCAGTTATGAGCAAGATTAGCAGCATCTTTCATTTACTTATGAAGTGGGATTTATTTATGTGTCGCAGCTGGGGATTCCAGGTCCGTTTTTCAAAGTCAGAGACCACAGATCCTGGAACTGGAGTCAGGCTATACAAAGATTTCTTTACCCTTCAAACTTTGTCACTGCCTTTCTCGTCTATAAGTAACATTGCTGGATGGTTAGCTAAATTAGGCTACCTGATAGGTTTTTCAGGAACTTCAAGGTTTGCTACAATTTGTAATCTTTCCAGGGTAAAGTTACTATCTGGTTTGCCCTACAGTTGGTGGTGGTGTTGGCTAAGAACAGGCTTCCTCTATTTCCCTCCTTCTCTTTTGTCCTTCCCCCATCTGTCAGCATGAACTGAATCAACATTCAGTATGAACTGAATCACTTTTTATTCATCACCCACCCCATTCCATCTTTCTAGTTTCTTTGAACTTCTGGAAAGAAAAAAGTGGACAGCAGAATTTGATAGTAGAAGTAGGAGAGTTGGGGCAGATATGGGTGCTTATGTGTCATCATGTGCATAGCACTAGTCACCCACTCAGGATGGCAAGAATAGGTGACTAGAAGGGGATTTCTGTGGTTAAACACAATAGATTAGGTGCACTTTAGATTTTGGGAAGTTGAAAATGTTCCCAGGGCACTGAGGCATCCATTGCAGTGTCACAGTGGAGGATATTTCTAGGCAGAGGTATTTTTCAGTGTGTTGAATACCTAACTACACTGACCTTTTCTGAGTCCTCAATCTTATCATCCTAAATCCTGTTCTTTTATCCTAAACAATAACAAAAGAATAGGTTTGTTTCCAAATGGTGTGTATGAGATTGTACCAAAGATTGAAGGTCAGGGGTGCCTTCCCTGGCACATTTCCCCACCCTCCCTTTAGTTAATTTCTCCTGGAGGGAATGAGGAAGGTGGGAACCATGGAATTGGATTATTATTTTAGATAACATCAGCGTTGTGCAGATCAGCAATTTTGTGAGAGGCAGCATTTCTAGTCACCTGTTTATATCTTCCACTCTATGCATATGTATGTCACTTTTTCTTTCTTATTACAGGTACTCATTTTGAAAAGGTAGCAACGTGCCATGAAAGTGGCTCCCTATAACCAAATTGAAAGATTAAAAGTCTAGCCAAAAATCTATCAGATCCCATTAAAAGGACTTAAACTAGATTACATGTATAAGTCAAATAATGTTTCAACATTATTACTTTCTGTAAACTAAGACCTATTATAATATTGTGCTTGTAATATTCTAACATGAGAAGCAGCAATGTATATGTGTAATATCTTGGACTTGGAGTCAGGAAGACCTGGTTTCAAATTCCCCCTCTAATGCTAATTATGTGACTATAAATAGCAAAGTCACTTAAACTCTCTGTCTATCTGCCTTGGAGGAGGGAGTTCCAATTCCATTGAATTCAAGAGTTCTTCACATATTGACTGTTTATTTATTACAATCACAAATTTAGACCTAGAAGTGACTTTGCTTGTCATTTAGTCCATCCTTGTTATTTTACAGAGGAGAAAACTGAGACAGAGAGTTTAAGCAATTTGCCCAAGGTTTGACACATAGAACATAATAAATTTGTGAATGAACCCAGGTTCTCTGATTCCAAATATGGTGCTCTGTTGAAATTTTGATAATGACATGAGTATTTTCTTTTTATTTCGTGTACTAAAATTTAATTTTTACTGCATCTTTTATTATTTTAAAGGACATATACAGATTGATGAAAGCATATAGATAATTTTGAACATTTTAATGCGATTATCATTTAGAACAAGCTAACGTACATAAAATACTTTGCAAACTTTAAAGTGCTATTCAAATGTCGATTATTATTACAACTGTTTAATATTTAATGCAAAGGAAGAGTGAATAGGTACCTAAAGGACCCATATACCAGCATATGTTGTCATTGTATGAACTCTTGATTTCTGGGATCTCTTAGATTTTATCATGTTGCATTTTCCTGACTCTCTTCCTACCATCTTTCTGTTCCTATCACATGATCATAGATCTAGAGTCAGAAGGGATCCCAGGAGATATTTAATCTTATCCTTTCCTTTAGTTGAGAAAACTAAGGGCCAAGAATGACTTCCCAAAGTCATAGAGTAAGACATAGAAGAAAGATTTGAACTCAGGTTTGCTGACTGTGAAGCCAGTATTCTTTCTACTGTACCAAGCTAAGTCTGTGTGTTCCCTAATTCCGGAGTATTCCCTAAGGGTTTATCTTTAGCTTCTTTTTTTCTCTGTATAGTCATGGGTGTAGACGAGATCAATTATTATTTCTATGCAAATTACTTTCTTTTCTCTTTATCCAGCCCCAATCTTATCATACAGTCCCAAACCAGCTTGCTGGATACATTTGCTTAACGTATCTAATCAGCACATCAGACTTACTACATTCAAAATATATTAATCTTCCTTTATAAACCTCCTTATTAACTCTAATCACAAAGGAACATAAACTCCTTGAGAACATGTGTAGCTTTGATTTTAATGTTGTATTGCTAGTACCTAACATAATTTCTGTAATTTAGTAAGTGATTAATAAATGCTTGTTGACTTGTTTGCTGTCACTTTCTCTCAGTCACCTAGGCTAGGAAACCAAGGAGTCCTCTTTAAATGAGGGGCAAAAGGGAGAAGTAAGGTTCAATCGTTTTCCAAACCTGCCAGTTCCATTTCCTAAATAACTATCCTTAATACTTCCTACTTTCCCTTCTTAGTGCTACCACCCTAATTGAAGTCTTCATTTCCTCTCACCAAGACTACTATAACAACTTCTTTTTTCTGGTATTCCTGCCTTCAGTCTCCCCCCTTCCTCTAATCTGTCACTGCTGGATTAATCTTCTAATGTGCAAGTCACTTTTCTCCTCAAAATTTGTCAGTTTTGTTTACCAAATAAAATGTAAAAGCTGCTATTCACTCCTTCCCCACCAAATTGGTTTGAAATTATTTTTTCACTCTTATTTCACTTTGCTTTGCTTCATGCATTTTGCATTCCGGTCAAACTAGGATTCTCTGATCTCATTATACTGGCTATGCTCATGTTTGCCCTAGGAGGTGATCGATCATATTCCCTCTTGTGTCTCTTTGACAAGATGAGAATTCCTTTTGTCCTGGTTCTTTGCCCCACCATGCTTTACGTACCTGAGCAATAGGAAATTAGAATCATAAATGAGAGAGAACCTACATATTGGCACAATTCAGTTCCTTGAAGAGTTATATGTGCCTGTTCAGTCTTCCCTATCCACTACTCCTGCTTCCCAAAGAATCACTTGCATCAAGGAATCAGTGCCAATTAGAGACACAGAAGGAGCAAAAGAAGAGAGATTCTTTTTAAAGGAAAGATTTTGAGAAGTTCCAAACATGTTCTTAGGAAGTAGACAAAAGTAACTCCAACCTAGTCTTGAGAAGAATGACATAGTAAAACAGACTTTAGTAATATCAACTTGGCGCATGTATGGAAAATGGATTGGAAAAGGGAATACTAAATGTAGAGAGATTCAGAAGAGGTTATGAAGGCACGGAATGGGGTTGTTGTAGTATGAATTGAAAAAAAGAGACTGACTAATGAAGAGATAGAATTGTCAAGACAACAACTAATAAGACATTGTGGAGGTAAAGACCAAAGAATCAAAAATGGTTGCAAACCTGTGTGACTAAGAATGGTGGAACCCTCAACCAAAACAGAGATGTGAGAAGGAAGAGTAGACTAGGAGGAAAGTGATTGAGTTTTGTTTTAGATATGTAGAGTTTTAGATGTCCATGGAACATGTAATTGGAGAAGACAGGAGAAGAGCTCAGGAGAGAGATTCTTTGAACAATTGATGTTACCAACTGTTCACTAGTTAATATAATTCCAAAAATCTCTTTCCAAATAAGAATAATCACAGTATTTCTGTGTTTTGGGTAAGATTGGAATTGCTTGCTGAAAATTGGTCACACCCCCTGGAGGCGTGCATGTCAGCCCTAGAGTCAGTTGAAGCAATTAGAGAGTTTGGGGGAGTCTAGTAAGGAAAGAAGCAGCTAGGTGGTGCAGTGGATAGAGTGGTCAGGAGTCAGGAAGACACATCTTCCTGAGTTCAAATCTGGTCTCAGACACTTACTCAGATACTTTCTGTGTGAACCTGGGCAAGATACTTAATCCTGTTTGCCTCAGTTCCTTATCTGTGAAATGAGCTGGAGAAGGAAATGACAATGACTCTAGTATCTTTGCCAAGAAAACCCCAAATGGGGTCACAAAGAGTTGGGCACCACTGACCAACAAAAGCAAGGGATAGTTTTGTGGAATGTGATCCCTGTACCTATTCCAGAAGGTAGCAGTGGGGAGGAGGGAATTTCTTTCTCCTCCTGCATGTTGGCCTTTAGCAGTGTAGCTATTCTCCTAGAAGAAGAGGGTGAAATTTGAGAGAATTAGACTCATAGCTTGAGGGAGAAGAGACAAACAGAAGTCATATGCACACATAATACACACACACACAAATACAGAGGCAATGACTAAAGGGAAAAAACAGTAATGATAGCAAGTAAGAGTGACAAGCATGAATTCAAAGGAGAATTGATCCTAGCCATTGAGAATCAAGCCTTATGAGGATTCCATGATGGAAAATAAAAGACAGAGAGTGCCAAAGGCATGAGTTGCTTTTGCCTCATATGCACTTTACAAGTGTCTTATTACCATATATTTCAAGGTTGTCCCCCCTCTTCTGAGTAACATTATGTGTATTTATTGGAGAATATTCCTTGGGTTTATTGAGCAGGATATTTTGTACCTTCTGTTCTTACGACGACATTTTTGTAAATGCCTTTGTTATGAGAAAGTTGTAAAAACTTGTTTACTGTTAAGGATAAGCACACCAGAGAACTCTCCTGCGTTATGGTTTTAGGGGAGCAGAACATACAAGATACCTTCAAATGTACTTAGTCACTCTTTGGGGAAATACTTTGGTCATTGCAGTTATGTCTGAGTCTTCATAACCCCATTTGAGGTTTCTTGGTGAAGATATTGAAGTAGTTTGCCATTTCCTTCTCCAGTTCATTTTACAGAAGAGGAAACTGAGGCAGACAGGGCTAAATGACTTCTCCAGGGTCATACAACTATTAAGTGTCTGAGGCTGGAGTTGACCTCAGGAAGATGAGTCTTGGAAATCAAACTATATGGTGATTTGTGATTCATTTGCATAAAGATAATAGTAGAATCCATAGGGGCTGGCAAGACCACAAGGAGAGCACAAAGGAAAAATTAGAGAGGGCCCCAGGGAAGAGCTGTACTATGAAGTGAGAGATACAGATGATGAATTGGCCAAAGAGGCACATAATAAATATATATGTATATGTATATTTTATATAATATACTATATAATAACATATAATAAAGAGGCATTTGGCAAATAGGAAGAGGACTACAACATTGTACCATAATGAAAACTCATGAGAAGAATGTATCTAGAGGGAGAGGATGAATCCATCAGTGTCAAACACTACAGATATCACAGGATCAAATATCTAGAGATAGGGACCTTAGGGCTCCTCTAGTCCATCTCCTTCATCTCATGATTTTGGAAACAGATCCAGTGAGGTTAAAAATGATGAAGGTTGAGAAAAAACCCAGAGCAACAGAAATATATTAGTGATCTTGCACAGATCAGTTTCAGCAGAGTAGGAGAGGAAGGAAGCCAATTTTCAAGGAATCAGAGAAGAAAAAGTAGAGAAAACTATTATATATAGCTTTTTTTTTTTTTTTTTGGAGTTTTGCTGTGTAAGAAAGTGATAATTTAATAGGATGGTAGGGTCAAGGGAAGATTGTTTAAGGAAGTAGAGCAGCAGCATTGGCCACTGAAGGACTGCCTCTTCCTTTGAGACTAAAGTAGAGCAAAGGAGAAGAGAATGGAGAACATTGCTGACATGATCTGAAATGAGAAATTGAAGAAGAGAGGGAGCTTGCAAGAGACTTGTCATTTATTTTCTGGCATATAGGACAGAAAGGATGGAACTTTTATTTCTACAAAAATTATTTTGATCTCATATTTGCAATTATACAAAATAATAAAAATGTAGATTAAACTCTATTAAGAAATGTGACTTTTGGGGTGGCGAGGTGGCACAATGAATAGAGCACCGGCCCTGGAGTCAGGAGGACCTGAGTTCAAATCTACCCTTAGATACTTAACACTTACTGGCCCTTAAATCCAGTTGCCCTGCCTTCCCCTCTGCAAAAAAAAAAACAACAACCAGAAAACCAAAGAAATATGACTTTTGTTTCCGTTATGCTTCTATATCTTTCCTACAAGATGTAACTATAAAGTAATGAAATTGGCTTTCTTACATAGTTCATCATTGACTCTGAAAGTTATTTTATAAAGGAGCTCTTATTCTAATCTATGTTTTTAATTACTTTATCTTATATGCAGATTTGCCAGGGCCCAGAAGCCTGTGCTGGCTGCCAAAGCAGGGGTTCTACTACTTAGAGAACATTCCTATATTGACATTGGGTTATGGTCTTTAAGTTGTTTTTCCAGTACATATTGTCAATGGATTTACCTTGGTTTATTAATTAAATAATTGCCCTGTCTGTGTTGTGACTAATAACATATGCAGGAGGAACCTGGTGTTAGTGGTTAAAACTATAGAACAGAACAGAACTAGTCATAAATACTTGGGTTTGACCTTCAATTAAGTGAACAAAAGAGTGTTTTTAAAACCCTCAACCAAAATAGAGATGTTAGAAGGAAGGTACTTTGTATAGGTATATGTAGTTTTCCACTTAACACATTCCACATTTGAATTGAATGGAAGATTTTTGCTGCTGAACTAACAGATCCACTGTGTCCAGGGGGTCCTGAGTACTTACCTTCTCTCTCTCTTAGGGAGCTCTGGGCTTCATGTATGCAAATGCAGTTTTAGTCTTATGGGATCCTCACCCTTAAAGATAAAAGTTAGGCTCTTTATTTCCTTGAACTCTGCATCTCTATCTTGGAACCTCAGATGAAATTGCTTATAACTTAGATTTGATTCATGTCTAGATTTTACCCAAAAGGGAGCAAAGAACTATAATATGTACAAAGTAAATTATTTAAATTATGACAGTTGTTAATTGTTTCCACACTCTAGAAATGCTTAAAACTCAAAAGACTCTAAATTACCTATTGATAAAGAGCTAGGGCTTTGGGATCCTGATTCAGTCTTACCTGGATATATACTCCCTTGCTGCCATGACAGCAGTCATCATTTCTGTTCACAGAAAGTTGCAGAAAGAGTTACATACTCCATGATCTGGAGGTAGGAAAAAAGGAAAGGACTAGAGACTTGAGTCATTCCATTTAGATCTACTCCAGACCTGCACAACTTGACACTAGATATGGGCCTACTTTGGGTTGCAGTCATTAGAGACAGACTGACAATGGTTGGTTGATGCAAGTCATATGACAAACAGGAGAGAGTGTGGCAATGGCAACCCACTTGCAAAGTTACATGAGGGGCACAATAGTGACTAGTGGAAGATGGGTTAAGTAAGGCACAGATAAAGCACTTGTTTACAAATTTATTTTCTTTTACATCCTCTACATTTTTCATGGGCCACCCAAAATCCTTTGGTGGGCTACAAGTGGTCTGTGGGCAAACAGCCCACAGGCTGTATGTTGTGCAGACCTGATGTACTCAGTGGGTAGTTCTGCCCGGTGTAGTTGTCAATCCTTTCTGATGAAACTTTGACAGACTCCTCTCCCACTTGGGGTCATTCAGGAAGTTGTAACTTGAAACGCAACCAGAAAATTTTGATTGTCTTATCTATCAAAAGACCTCTAGGAAAGGTCGAGATAAAATGTGTCACTAGAGGGACTCAGTCACAAGAACAGCACATACTGGAAGGAGACAAACTCCAGGCAAGCTGCATGGGCTATAATCTATCCAGAGTTAATCTGGGAGGTTTCTTGTGATTATATCCACTTCACCACAATGTAGCAGCCATTAACTGAATACTATCAAATACTCTAAATACATTGTTTAGAATGACAGGAGTGAACTATTTCATGTACAAGAAATTGTTTTCTATTTTCTAGTGAAAATCATTGATCATTGACCATACTGAATCATAGGATGAGAAAGGGTCTTAAAAGGTAATGAAATTTTTCTTTCTACTTAAAGGCAGAATGATATCAAAATATACCATGTGAATTAAGAGTCTGTACTTTTTAATTTAGTCAACAAAAGAGAAGGAAATTCTAAAATCTCTATTTCAGAACCTATAAATCTTCGCTGTTTAGAAATTGTTTCCTAGAATTAATATAAATCCTCATGCTGTGTAACATTTATATTGCTAATAATTTATATTCAGTCACCACATTTAAATTGAATAAGAATTTTTCTACTTAAAAATTCAAAATGCTTTAATAAGTTCTAGTCACAAAAGAGAATTATTGTTTGCATTTTAATATACACACAAATATATGTATCTGTGTTATACATATATATATAATATAATTTTATACCATATGATTAGAATATCAGTAAGAGGCTAAAACTGTATTACAAATGAACAAGAAAAATAAAAAAAAAATTATTTTCTTCTCTTTTTCTTCTCCCTCTTTTCCTCCCTCTCCCTTTGTTTTACTTTAATGCCTTTCCCTCTCTTTCCCTCCTCTTTTTCTCTTCATTCTGTTCCTCACCTTCCCCTTTTTTTTTTCTCTTCCACCCTCCCCACCACCACTGCCCCCTTAAGATAATCTCCAACCCCCGAGGTCACTATTATTTGCAATTAACACATTTTATTAAGATAGTTGATATACAAAGTAAATAAAAAGAACTAGAAAAGGCTTACCTTCTGACAAGGAACTGAGTTTGATTCATTAACTGCACTTTCTTGAATCCCAGTGAATAGTATAACTCTCAAAGAGAGTTGACTATCACATAAATTTCTTGACTAGAGGAGTTGTAAGGATATGTCTATGCCTGGATGAACTGCAGTGGAAGAAAGCAACTAAGGGGAGAGCTGAAGGATCATTTTATGTACCTGATAGGAAAAGCTGAGTATTGAGACAGACCAAGGTTGGAGAGCATGCATCTAGAGCAGGCCTGTACAAATTATGGCCCACCAAAGGATTTTTGGTGGCCTGAAAAAAATGTAGAGGAAGTAAAGATTTAATGAGTGCTTTGTGTCTTGCTTAACCCATCTTCCAGTCTTCCAGTAGTCACTATTGTACTTATCATGTAATGTGGTGGATGAGTTGTCACTGTGCAATCTCTCTGTAGCAACCAGCCATCATTGCTCTGTCTCTATTTGAAAGCAGTGAGAGTTATATTTTTTCACTGTGTTTTTGGTCATTACTGATGTTGAACAGGGACAAAGTGGCTGCAGCGGCCCATTGTGGAGATTTTTTGGTTCTAACATTAAAGTTTTTGGGGTGACTTTCTAAAATGCATGATAAAAGGAAACAGAAGATCAAATCAGAACAGTGTTTAATCCAGAGTGGACAAATAGATACTTGTTTACATACTTGAGAGTCAAAATATTATGCCTTGTTTGCTGAGAAGTAATAGCGCTTTGGAAGGAATACAATCTTTGTTGCCATTTCAAATCAAAACATCCTGACTTACGCAAATTGTATACCAATGAAAAACAAATTGAAGTGTCTAAATTGTTGCAAAATCTCGGTGGGGGAACAATAGTTTTTTAAGAAAATAAACTCAGAAAATGAGGCAGCTACTAAGTTTTGTTTTCAGATTTCTAAAGAAATTGGCTGCTGCTTGAACTTCTTTTATTGAAAGTGACTTCATAAAGAATTGTTTGCTGATTGTAGTTTCTGAATTATGTCCTGATAAAAAAGTGTTTTTGAGAAATAGTTTAATCATTAATTATACTTTCACTTAGAAAGTGAGACACTAAAATCCTATGTGCAGCCTGAAGATGTTTAGTCTTAATTTTGGCCCTTACCTACTGATAAATTGTGCAGGTATGATCTGGAAACTTTGTGTATAAGTGTAGATTGTACCAATTTATCCTGATGACATTATCATGAAGCTCAAGAAGTTTTAGAAGAGTTAAGAAGTAGTGTCTTCTGTTTCTTTGGAACAGAAACTATTCTGATTATCACAAAGTTTGGGATCCTTGCCAGTCATTTAAGTCTCTTTGAGCCTCAGGAGAATTCATAGGATAATTTAAATAATGAATGGGCTGTAATCTAAGGTAGAGAGAGTTCTCACATTGGGAGTTCTCTACATACATGTCATAGATGCTACAAACTGGAGAAATGAAGAAACATTAGAAGTTTAATTTGTACAGAAAAAAATGGACTCTAACTAACATTGATGCAAAAAAGATAACTATATAGTATTTAAATCAGCAGTTCTCAACCTGTGGGTCACACCCCCTTTGGGGATCGAACGACCCTTCCACAGGGGTCACAGGGGTCACCTAAGACCATTGGAAAACACATATTTCTGATGGTCTTAGGAACTGAGACACCGCTCCTCTATCCATCTCCAAACAGGTCTGCCCACATGTAGATATGCGCCCACATACGAGTATTAAAGGTTTGCAGCATTAGGAAGGTTGAGAACCACTGATTTAGATGGAAAGTTTGACATATGATGATCACATGATGATCCCAGGAAGTCAAACTTATTCAGGAGATTAAATCCTGATGGAGAATTCCAGAAATAGTCACAATATGCCATTTTTCCTGCCCAGCAATTACAGTTTTGGTATATCCCTACATTGGTAGGGAGACAGACAGGAAGGTCTGCAGATGCTAGGGATGGAGTCAGGCCAGGAGCATACTATGTTTTCCAGGAGTCAGGAACCTGCAGCTTCTGTGGCCTTCAAGGTCCTTGGGTGTGGCCTTTTGACTGAATCCAAGTTTGACAGAACAAATCCTTTTATTAAGGGGATT
Organism: Pseudochirops corinnae; assembly: GCA_028646515.1. Taxonomy (NCBI): domain Eukaryota; kingdom Metazoa; phylum Chordata; class Mammalia; order Diprotodontia; family Pseudocheiridae; genus Pseudochirops; species Pseudochirops corinnae. The sequence goes on along the minus strand of CM053585.1, from coordinate 306,611,774 downwards.
TGTTCTGTGAATTTTGGATTCAGTCAAAGGGCCACACTTGAGGACCTAGCAGGCCATATGTAGCCTTGAGACCTCAGGTTCTTCACTTCTGCTAGCATTCCACAACCCAGAGAGGGGCTATGCACTAGAGGAGCGGTTCTCAACCTGTGGGTTATGTTCAATTTGTAACAATGAAAATACATCCTGCTTATCAGATATTTACATTATGATTCATAACAGTAGCAAAATTACAGTTATGAAGTAGCAATGAAAATAATTTTATGGTTGGGGGTCACCACAACATGAGGAACTATGTTAAAGAGTCGTGGCATAAGGAAGGTTGAGAACCACTGCACTAGAGCAAGAAGAGGTCCTTGACCCATATGCTACATCCCAAACCAATAGTAGAGTACTGCAACGGGCACAGATAGAAACTGGCAACTCTGTTACTAGTTAGTCAATTATGGATCACAGATGTAGGACAGATTAGAAGGGGACCTTAATAGACAAGTAGAGTTTCCAGGTTGGGAGGTTCTGGATTGTGTACTGAGAAAGGAGAAAGTTTAGAAACAAACAATACCAGTTTCACTCAAGTCCCAGAAGAAGAGTGGAATTTCAGCTCTGAGCCAGCACGACATCCCAATTGGCTAATGGCTTTGTAAGACAACAAGAAATATAAAAACAAAATAAAAAGGCTGGAAGAGAAGACATGTAAGGTATCTTATATCAGTAACAATTTAGTTAGAAAACAGAGGAGAAAAAATTAAAGAAACATTTGATTATCTGAATTTCTTCTCCAAGAAAAGCCCAGGCGTCCTATTTTAAGAAATCTTAAGAGAAAACTACTCATATCTCTTAGAAGCAAAGGACAAAGGACATTGTAGAAACAGAAAGAATTCATTGGTCACCTCCTAAAAGAATCCCCAAAATAAAAACTCCCAGAAACATCATGGTCAAAATCCAGAGCTTCCAGGCCAAAGGAAAAAAAAATTACTTCTAATGGTCAGAAAGAAAGAATTCAAGTAAACAGGAGGCACAGTCAGGAATACACATGATTTAGTAGCAACTACTATAAAGTAATGGAGAATTTAAAAGACAACATTCCATAAGGCAAAAGCTATTGTTTTATAGATAAGAATAACGCTGAAAAATTGATTATAATGTTACAGGGGAAAATGAGTTAAGAATTTATTATTCTTTAATTTTTTTGAAAAAATGAATATTTAATGAAATAAAGGACTTTGAAGCATTCCGGATTAAAAAAAAGAGAACTATGGAGAAACCTTGAAGTTCAAACACAGGGATGAAGAGAAATATATAAAGATAAACATGAATGAACAATGATAAAGGACTAAACAAAGATAAACTGCTTACATCCAGATATGAGGAGATGAGACATTTGGTACTCTCTGATTCTTATCATCGCCTGAAGTCATAGAGGAAGTTTGACTACGTAAGTCCTAGGAGTCATTCTGTTGTATTTTTGATGATCTTAAGAAAAGAATGGAAAGAGAGGAGAAGAGGGATAATGCAGAGGGGTGGAGGTAACAGAGAAAATTATCTCCCAAATACTGTGTACAGCTATACAAAGAAGGATGAGGAGGTGTAGGAAAGGAGCTGATAGGTGAACCTCATTGTCATATGAAGTGGTCACAATAAGGAAGAATATACATGTAGAGTTGGTTAAGCAAAAAGGGGAAGAAAGAGGAGGGGGAATTAGGAGAAAAGTAGATTAAGAGAGAGATTAATCCTAATTAGCAAAAAAAAAACTCTTAAGGATGAATCAAACTATATCTTTTTGAGGTGACAAAAATGGGAATACGAGAGGGTCCCCATAAATTGGGAAATGGATGAACAATTTTGGTATATAAATATGATGGAATACTATTGTACTGAACTTTTATTAGCATAATGGCCAATTGAAATTCCAAAGGACCAATGATGGAATATGCTACTTACATCTTAATAGAGAAGTGAAGGTCTCATATTGTATGATGAGACAAATGATGTTTTTGGACATTGCCACATTGGAAAGGTATTTTGATTGATCATTTGTTATGAGTCTAATTTTTCTTATGTTCTCAATTGGGTGGGGATGGGTTGGGATGGGAGGATGAAGAGGCAAATTTTGACTGATTAAAACAAAATATTTTAAAAATAAATGACTAGAAAAACACACTTTCATCAATTAATAATTTTGCTCTAAACCTCCATTTCAGTGTATTAATTAAAGCAGAGAAACTTCTTTTCCCATCATCTTTCACTTATTTTTCTCACTTTCATTGCCTCTAGTCTCATAGGCTTAAATAAATGTCAATAATATTGATTATATAATTAATACTATATAGCATTAACCTCATATCTAAGGGGAAGATTTCTTTTTTTTTTTATGGCCCACATTTATGGTAAGTCTTTGCTTGGATATGTCATTATAAAATGACTCATGTTTATGTGCCCAGTCAGAGACCAAATTTCTAACTGAGCTTTCAGTCTATCACTATGAAAGCCTCTTTTTTCTTGTGTTGTTCTCATTGTGACCCCTCATGCCTCATACAAAGGAAATCCAGGCATCTTGAGGATAAGATCAACAATAGATGTTTATAAGAAATAATATTAAATTTGGCAAATTTATTTTTTTAACAGTCTCTAAAACACACACACACACACAATTAATTAGAAATAAGGCAAGGAAAACATAGGGACTGATTTGTCTCTCTCAGTGCTCCTGCCCATTGAATGAATACTAAGGTAAAACACACAGTCATATACCTCCTGGTTTGTCCATTTTGAATTCATCTTTTATAGAATTGAATTAGAAAATTGCAGATATGGCAGACTCCATCTGCTGTCACAGAACAACTGCCACCTCTCCTTTCTCTCTTTAACTCTCCAAAATTACTGCAGTAGTGCATACATGAAAAACTGGAATCCTTCTAGATCAAGGTAGATCTCTCACTAATTTCCTCTTTTTTTCAAACGGGAAAGAACTACAAACCCCAGGGCTTTGCTGGGCAGCCAAACCTATGGCAGAGATAATTACAAGTACAGAAAATAATTAAAAAAACATGTTTATATATTCTAAAAATGTTTCTGCTTATCACTGTTAAATCTTATTTAGCATTTATTTCTGAATAAAAACTATTTCATATACATTCTTACGTTTTTGACATTTACTAATTAGAGCATGCATCACAAGGATTTACACTCATTAGGTAACTGATAAGTGCTTGTTGAATTAATAAATTTGATCTCAACTTCTGCTTATTTTCCAAGTAATGGGGCCCTTTTGAAATAGAAATGTTTCACTATTTCTCTTCTCCTTTTCCAGAAAGGGTTTGAAGGCGTGTAAGATTTGCTCTATTAGGCTAAAATAATAGTCTTTTTCTAACATGGATAGGTTTCAGAGAGAAGGTGAGGACAGAAATCCTTAGATTCAGAAACAACTCTACTTCTCCTCTCCTTTTTACATATTTAAAAGAAACAGATTTATTTTAGTCCAGTCATTATATTGCGGAGCCTATATTTTTTAATTGTTCAACAATATTTCAGCTGAGATTTTGAATCTCTTGCTATTTTTCTCTCTTCTCTACTTTGTCCCTGTCTCTTTACATAAGTGTGTGCTTCTAACAACCCTTCCCTCCAATCTACCCTCCCTTCCATCACCCCCCTTCTCGTCTCCTTCCCCCTTACTCTCCTGTAGGGTGAGATACCCAATTTAGAGTATATGTCATTCCCTCCCCAAGCCAAATTCAATGAGAGTAACATTGACCCACTCCCTTTTGCCTTCCTGATCTTCCCCTCCATTATAGCAATTATCCCTTGCCTCTTCCATATAAGACAATTAGCCCCATTCTGTCTCTCCCTGTCTCCTTTCATTATATTTCTCTTCCACCTCTCAATTTCACCTTTTAAAATATCACCCCTTCCTATTTGATTGATCCTGTGCCCTCTGTCCATACATATGTGTACACATATATACACACACTCACATATGTATTCATACGCATATATACCCTCCTATATAGACATATGTGTATGTATACGTGCATACATACATACACACACATATACATTTATATTCCCTTCAACTATCCTCATACTGAGAAAAGTTTCTTAAGCTACAATTATCATTTTTCCATGTAGACATGTTAATAGTTCAACTTTGATAAGTTCCTTATGATTTCTTTTCCCTGTTTACCTTCTCATGCTTCCTGTATTTGAATGTCAAACTTTTTATTCAGCTCTGGTTTTTTCATCAAGAATGCTTGGAAGTCCTCCACCTCATTGAATGACCACATTTTCCCCTGAAACATTATACTCAGTTTTGTTGGGTAGGTGATTCTTGGTTTTAATCCTAGTTCCTTTGATATCCTGAATATCATATTCCAGGTGCTTCGATCCCTTAATGTAGAAGCTGCTAGATCCTGTGTTATCCTGATTGTGTTTCCACAGTATTCAAAGTGTTTCTTCTTGGCAGCTTTTAATATTTACTCCTTGATCTGGGAACTTAGGAACCTGGCTATAACATTCCTAGGAGTTTTCTTTTTGGGATCTTTTTTCAAGAGATGATTGCTGAATTCTTTCAATTTCTATTTTGCCCTCTGGTTCTAAAACATCAGGGTGATTTTCCTTGAGAATTTCTTTAAGGATGCTTTATAAGTTCTTTTTTTTGATCATGGCTTTCAGGTAGTCCAATAATTTTTAAATTGTCTCTCCAGGATCTATTTTCCAGGTCAGTGTTTTTTTTCAATGAGATATTTCACACATTGCCTTCTATTTTTTCATTTGTTTGGATCTGTTTAATAGTATCTTGATTTCTCATAAAGTCATTTGCTTCCATTTGCTCCACTCTAATTCTGAAGGAATTATTCTCTTCAGTGAGCTTTTGAGATTCTTTTTCCATCTGGCAAATTCGACTTTTAAGGCATTTTTGTCCTCATTGGCTGTTTGGGCCTCTTTTGCCATTTGACTTAGTCTATTTTTTAAGGTGTTATTTTCTTCAGTCAGGTTGTTGACTCTCTTTTCATGATTTTCCTGCATCATTCTCATTTCTCTTCACAATTTTTCCTCCACTTCTCGTATTTGGTTTTCAAAATCCTTCTTAAGCTACTCTATGTCCTGTAATATTTTTCTTGGAAGCTTTTGGGGCAGGAGTTCTTATTGTGTTGTCTTCTTCCCATTCCATCCTTTGATCCTTTTTGTCCCCAAAAAAGGAACCTAAAGTTGGATTGCTGTTCTTGCTTTGCTTCCTTTGCCTGCTCATTTTGCTAGTCAATTCACTTGACTTTTGAGCCACACTAGATCTCTGCTTCCAGAGGGGAGAGCTTTGGCCCAAATTGCTGGGGTTTTCACAGCTGCTGGAGTTATTAGGAAGCCGCCATCTCTGCAACCTCCACCAGCTTTGGCTCACTGGTCATGCACCTCAGGATCACCACCCAAGATCACGATCCCCATCCAGGCAGGTTAAGGCAAGAGCACTTACCCTCTGAATGTTTGCTTGGCCCCCCTGCAATCTGCAGGATGGGAGCTTTGAAGCAGCCATGTGGAGGCAGCTGCAGGGCCACAGCTTCCTCTGCTTCTAGCTCTGCGGGCAGATGGCTGGACCCGCTCCATCCCACCCAAATTCCGCTGAGTTCCATAGACCTTTCACTTTGTCTTTGGCATTGTGGGTTGATAATTCTGGAAACCACCACAGCTGCTGGTGATCCACTCTCCCGAATGCTCCAGCTGGGCTGGTCAAGCCACCCTGGGGCTAAGATCACACTTCAGGCTGGGCTGCGCTTGGCTCCCGGTGTGCTGTGATGAATCCTTCCTGTCCGCCTGCTGGGCTGCTTTCAGCAGGAGATTTATTTCTCTATAGTTTGTGGGTTCTGGAGCTTTAAAATTTGTTTAGCTTCATATTTTATAGGTATTTGAGGTGGTTATGGGGATAGCTCATGGAGTTCTCCTGCTTCTACGCTGCCATCTTGACTCCACCCTTGCCATTTCTCTCTCAGTTTAGTGACTGACACATTGCTGATATTTCTACTCTGTTTGTCTTTCCTGAATCTAGGGTCCACCCCATTTCCCAACTGCACTTCCTATCTGATCCTTCCAGAGACAAATCACTTCATTATCATATTTGAATTTGTGTATTTAATAAACTTGTTTATGTAATTTCTAAAGTATTTATTATATACTGCCACTATTGAACTATAGGGAGAAAACTACTTCTAAATATGTATATTCCAGCAAAACAAATTCCCACATTATTAGCAATGTGCAAAATTATATTTCTCATTTTCCATCTTGAATTCATAACCTCTCTGGCAGAAAAAGGGTAGTGTGTTTAATTTTTAGCCTTCTTGACTTGTGATTTTCATTGCATTAGTTAGATTCCAAATGTCTTTCAAAGTTGCTTACATTATCTTTTGCCTAATTCTTTGAATTTCACAATTTGTAATTTTCTTTTTTTGGTTGTCTTTGCTTATCTGATCAGTGTCAGATTGTACCTCAGAGTTGTTTTAATTTTAATTTCTCTTAATATCAGTGATTTAGACAATATACATGCTTTAAAAATATTTTCCCCTTGCTTGCTCATATCCTTTATTTTCTGGAGAATACTATTCACTCTTATATGTTTGGATATAAGATCTTTTTCATGTAAACTTTCTGTAAAGATTCTCTGCCCTCTCTGCCCCCCTCCCCGCAATTCCTGGTTTTCTTTCTAATTCTAACTATATTCAATTTGTACAAAAACTTTTTGAATTTTATGTAATCAAAACTCTCCTTTTTATCTTTGTGATTTTCTTTATCCTTTTTTAGTTATTCCCCTGTCCTTGGAACTGAAATTTCCTCTTTGCTCCTCTAATTTGCTTATAATGTCATCTTTTTTTGGCTGTCATGTATATGTTTGGAGTTTATCATTGTACTATGTTGATTAAAACCTATTTTCTGCCAAGGTTTTTGCATTTAATGAATACTTTTTTGGCTTCTGTATTCTATTCCTGTGATGGGTCTCTTTCTCTAATACTCATACCAGATTATTTTTAATATTTATATTGTTATTCTATTTTCTTGACCTACCCATAAATAATTAATATTTTCCAATTATTTTATACTGTCTTTTTTTTCCTGAAAATTGTGTTTTAGAGTGGTATTCATACAATTCCTGGGAATATCTTAATAGATGCACTCCCAAATGTTTTATAATTTCTGTAATTATTTTGAATGGATTTTCTTTTTTATTGTTAGATTTTATTTGTAACATACAGGAATGCTATTGATTTATGTGGATTTATATCATGTACCTGTGCAGAATTTAGTGTTGCAACAATTTTTTTTACTAACTAGTATTCTTTAAATAAACCATAATATTATTTATAAAAAGATAATTTTGCTTCGTCTTTACCTATTCCTTCAAATTCTCTTTCTTGTCTTAATGTTATAGTTATCATTTATAGCACCACATAAAATAGCAGTGGTGAAAATAAGTATGTTTACCCTTAGAGGCAGTTAGTGTCACAGTTGAAATAACACTGAGCCTCTGAGTTAGGAAGACCAAGTTCAGATGTGACTTTATAGACACTTTCTAGCTGTGAGACCTCAAGTAACTTGACCACCATTTGCTTCAGTTTCCTCCACTGTAAACTAATAATAGCACCCATTTTGAAGGGTTCTTGTGAGGACCCTATGGGATAATATTTATAAAAAGCTCTGAGCATAGTGTCTGGAACATAGTATATGTTCTAGTTTATATAAATACTTATTTTTGTTTCTCTCTCCTTCCCCTTCCTTCCTCTTCCACTTTACCTGATCTTTATGGAAAGGACTCCAACTGTCTTCTAATATATGTAATATTTGCTATTGGTTTTAGATAAATAGTATTTACTTCATCATGGAATGACCTGTTCATACCAATTTTTCAATAGTTTTTTTAATGGGAATGTGTATCTTTTTGTCAGTCTTTCCAGTTTATATTGATATAATCTTATAGTTATTATTTATATTATTAACATGATTTATTTCCTTTGTATTCTTTTATATTGAATCAGCCTTACAACCCTGATATAAATCCAATTGGGCATATTATATAATATTTGAAATATGTTTTTGTAGCTTTTTGCAATTAATTTAATTTTTTTGTATCAGTGCTCCTTAGTTCATTCAATACTTTTCTGTTTCTGCTTTTTATCTCTTTGGTTAAGGTATCAAAATCACATTTGTATAACAAAAAGTGATAGTAAGTATGCCTTCTTTGTTTATTATTACAAACATTTTATATAATATTATAATTAAGTCTTTTATCTTTTGAATGCTTGATGGAATTCAATTGTAAATACATTAGATCCTACACATTTTTCCTTTGGAATTCATTTATGGCTTTAATAATTTTCCAGATATTAATTAATTTAAATAATCTTTGCTCTTATTGATCTGAGTATTTTAAACTTTTATCTGTGCTCATTCTTTTCTTCTAACTTGTCACTTGTGTTAGCATTTCATTATGCAAAATGATTTCTGAAAATTTCCTTTACTTGCTATCCAAGTATTGGGAATTCTTTTTCATTTTTGACATGAACAACTTGGTTTCCCTCTTTTTTCCTTTACTCACTTTGCCTATTGTTTTTTTTTTAAACAATTAATTTTATGTATCAGTTCAATGGTCTTTTACTTTTAACCTTATCCACCTTTTGCATAATTTTTTCAATTTCTACTTTGTTACTTGGTTGGGGATTTTGACTTGTTGGCCATGTTATTTGTAAATCACACTTCAATCCAGTAATTTGTTCTTCCTCATTTTTTTTTATCTTTGGTGAATTTTTAAATTTTTTTCTCTAACTTGTGCCTTAGTCTACTGTCACTAGAGTTACATTTTTTTCCTCCAACTGCTTTTAAATTTACTTTCTGTATTAAAATATTTGGGCAGATAGGTGTCATAGTCAATAGAGTAGCTGCTGGAATAAAGAGGAAAGACATTTACCAGCTGTGTGACCTTGGGCATGTTACTTAATGCTCTTTCTCTCAGTTTCTTATCTGTAAAATGAGCTAGAGAAGGAAATGGCAAACCACTCCAGGATTTTTGCTGAAAAAAAAAATAAAAATAAAAATAAACCCAAATGAGATCATGGAGAGTTGGATACAACTGAAACTGTTATGGTCAAGAAATAGTTAAGTGATACTTTATGGAATTAGAAACCAGCCAAGTGAAACTTTATGAAGCTGGGAAGCCGGCCTAGGGTAATTTATCTTTTTCTTGCTCGGTCGCCATGCCCTGTGCCCCTCTGCTTACCCTAAAGACCCCCTCCGCTCCACTTGTCTTAGCAACAGCTTGCTTACGTCTATATGGTAACCTGTTGTAGTAACCAATTGTGTTAGTTAGATATGTAAACCGAAGAATGTCTAAAAGGTTCTCCACCCCCAAACTTGAGGCTGCTCCCCCTTTAATTGACATGTAGTAGCCCCAGCAGGTAAATTAAAGCTCCTTAAAACTTTTAATTTGGACTCTGTGGTCACTTTGTTAAGACTCGTCAAGTCATGTCATTTCAAAACAACCCAACACGTTAAAATATTTATTTTATAGGCAGTTATAATCTCTCTTTTCCACCCTGAGTGAACTGGAAAAAAATATAACTCTTGTCATAAAAATATATGAGTAGGCCAGCAGAATAAATTCCATGACTGAAAATGTATGTTTCTCTACATTTTAAGTTGATCACCTCTAATATCAAATAGTGCCATGTTTTAGCTTTAGTTTTTTCAACAGTTTTTTTAAAATTAATTTTTATGTTTATTTGTAGTTTACATCATTAATTACCACAAGATTTTTGAGTTACAAATTTTCTCCCCATCTTTCCCCTTCCCACCATCTCAAAACAGCGATCCCACTGTATACCCCCTCCCCCAATCTGCTCTCTCCTATATCCTCCCCCATCCCTCTTCCCACTTTCCGGTAGGGCAAGATGGATTTCCAAACCCCAGTGCCTGTATATCTTATTTCCCAGTTGTATAATAATGATGATGATGATAATAATAATAATAATTATTATTATTCAACATTTGATTTTACAAGTTTGAATTCTAGATTCTTTCCCTTCCTCCCACATCACCCACCCTTACTGGGAAGATAAGCAATTCAATATAGGTTGTGCATGTGTAGTTATGCAAAACATTTCCATAGTGGATATACTGTGAAAGACCGACTACATTTCCCCCCATTCTAACCCACCCCCCACATGTTCTATTCTCTACTTTGTCCCTGTCCCTTTACATAAGTGCGTGCTTCTAACTACCCTGCCCACCCAACCTGCCCTCCCCTCCATCATCCCCTGTCTCATCTCCTTCCCCCCTACTTTCCTGTAGGGCAAGATACACAATTTAGTATGTATGTCATTCCCTTCCTAAGCCAAATTCAATGAGAGTAAGGTTGACCCATTCATTCCCTTTTGGCTTCCTGTTCTTCCCCTTCATTGTAACAGTTATCCCTTGCCTCTTCTATATGAGATAATTAAGCCCATTCTGTCTCTCTGTCTCCTCTCATTTTATTCCTCTCTTATCTTTCAATTTCACCTTTTAAATGTCATCCTTGATATTGATTGATGCTGTGCCTTCTGTCTATGTATACCTGTACACATGTATACACACACTCACATATGTATTCACATGCACATATACCCTCCAACATAGACATATATATGTATACACACACATTTATATTCCCTTCAATTATCCTCATACTGAGAAAAGTTTCATAAGTTACAATTATTGTTTTTCCTCGAAGGCATGTAAATTGTTCAACTTTGATAAGTTCCTGATGATTTCTTTTCCCTGTTTACCTTCTCATGCTTTTCTTGCTTCTTGTATTTGAATGTCAAATTTTCTGTTCAGCTCTGGTTTTTTTCATCAAGAATGCTTGAAAGTCCACTATTTCTTTCCTTCCCTTCCCTTCCCTTCCCTTCCCTTCCCTTCCCTTCCCTTCCCTTCCCTTCCCTTCCTTTCCCTTCCCTTTAAATTTAAAATTCCCTTTAAAATCAGCTTTGCTGGGTGATTCTTGGTTTTGACCCTAGTTCCTTTGATCTCTAGAATATCATATTCCAAGCTCTTCGATCCCTTAATGTAGAAGCTCCTACATCCTTTGTTATCCTTATTGTGTTTCCACAATATTCAAATTGTTTCTTCTTGCCTGCTTGTAATATTTTCTACTTGATCTGGGAGCTCTGGAATCTGGCTATAATATTCCTAGGAGTTTTCTTCTGGGGATCTTTTTCAAGAGGTGATTGGTGAATTCTTTCAAGTTCTATTTTGCCTTCTGGTTCTAGAATATCAGGGCAGTTTTCCTTGAGAATTTATTGAAGGATGATTTCTAGGTTCTCTTTTTGATCATGGCTTTCAGGTGGTCCAATCATTTTTAAATTATCTGTCCTGGATCTATTTTCCAGGTCAATAGTTTTTCCAATGAGATATTTCAAATTGCCTTCTGTTTTTCCATTTGTTTGGATCTGTTTAAT
>CM053585.1:306589480-306600209 GCA_028646515.1 Pseudochirops corinnae | reverse complement strand
GGACCTCTTTTGCCATTTGAGTTAGTGTATTTTTTAAGGTGTTATTTTCTTCAGTCAGGTCGTTGACTCCCTTTTCATGATTTTCTTGCATCATTCTCATTTGTCTTCCCAATTTTTCTTCCACTTCTCTTAGCTGATTTTCAAAATCCTTCTTGATCTCCTCCATGGGCTGCAACCAGTTCATATTTTTCTTGGAAGCTTTTGATGCAGAAGTTCTGACTCTTTTGTCTTCCTCCCATTCCATGCTTTGATCCTGTTTGCCCCCCAAAAAGGGATCTAACATTGGATTGCTGTGCTTGCTTTGCTTCTTTAACTTGCTCATGTTGCCACTCAACTACTTGACTTTTGAGCTCTTTGCCATAGTAGAACTCTGCTTCCAGAGGGCAGAGCTTTGTCCCAAATAGCTGAGGTCTTCTCAGCTTCTGGAGCTATTATGGGGGTGCCATCTCTGTAGCCCCCCAAAACTCTGGTTTACTGGTCATATATCTCAGGACCACCACCCAAGACCACGATCCAGATTCAGGCAGGTTAAATCAAGTGCAATTACTCTCTGAATGTTCTCTTGCCCCCCACCCCCACCCCCATATGATCTGCAGGCCAGGAGCTCTCAAGCAGCCACATGGAGGTGGCTACAGGGCTGCCACACCTCCTCCACTTCTAGCTCTGGAGGCAGGGGCCGGACCCATTCCTCCATCCCCCTCTCCCAGTTCCAACAGAGTTCTGCACTGCTCTCTCACTTTTTCTTTGTCATTTATGGGTTGATAATTCTGGAAACCATTACTGCTGCTGGTGATCCACTCTCCTGAAGTCCCTTACAGCCACTAATCAGTGCCACCCTGGGACTAAAACTGTAGACTCACACGGAGCTGGGTTTGGCTCCCAGCATGCTGCAATAGACCCTTCCTGATGGCCTCATGGGCTACCTTCAGCAGGAAATTTGTTTCTCTCTGTCACTTTGTGGGTTTTGGAGCTCTAAAATTTGTTTAGACTCATATTTTGTAGGTATTTGAGCTGGTTATGGGGGGAGCCACTGAGTTTTCCTGCTTCTATGGTGCCATCTTGGCTCCACCCCTCAATAGTTTTTTTTTATTACATTACTTACATTTCTAAAAGTTTCAAAATTGCTTTTCTCTATGATGCTATTTTAATTGTATAAATTTTTCTACACTTGCCCAGTTAAGTATTGATAAGTTAATAGAAATTCCCCAGTTTTCTCTGAAACTGTACATTTTATCTTTTTATCTGGAGCAATAATATTCCATTGCATCTATAAACTATAGTTTTTTTTTTTTTGCCATTCTTTATGTTGAGAATACCTAAATTTCTGGGTACTAGAAAAAGGATCTATTACATACATTTTTGAATATATAGACCTTTTCAATTTTTTATTTGATTTCTTACATGTATCTTTCTAGTATACAGGTAAGTCAAAGAATATGTACAGTTAAAAATTTTTTTAGTTACTCAATTTGACTCCACATAGTTTTTTAGAATGACTTTTAACTACTTTTCAATTTTTTACTTCAAGATGTTCTTACACATTTTTTATTGTATTTGAATCAATGATAACTTTAATATTTCTAATTTCCACTTTTTTTGTTGTTGAGCTCATAGATGCTGCATATAACTGAAAAGTTAACAAATTACTTTGTATTCCCATTCAGTAATGGCTAGAGTTCTATAATTTTTCAACTTTCCTATTTTCCCTATTTATATTTGGGCTAGATTTATCTAGGTATGAAAGATCTTTTAGCTCTCTCACCATTATTGTATTGCTATGCATTCCTTTATCCAGTTTGATCAATTTTTCCTTTAAATATTTAGATGCTATGCTCTTTCGCATCTAAGGAGTTTTGATATTCAAATTGCCTACTGTTTCAGGGAAAGGGGAAGTTAGTGATGGAGGGATAGAATTTGGAACTCAAAAATAAAATATTAAAAATTTAGAATTTAGCAATACAAACATTAAACGCATTAAAATTAAAATAAAAAATAGATATTAATTTATTATCTATAACACACTTATACATACTGTAATTTCCTTTGCTTTACTCTTTTATCCTATCTATAGCCCTATCTGAAAGAAAATATGATTATGTTGACTATTTGCCACCTGAGATCCAGCAATGAGAAATATGGAAAATTGATTGAATTGCTTTCCTTTCTTTAATATGAGATTACTATGCACAACGCAATTGTTTTACAAACTAGAAATTTGGAAAATTTGAAATTAATTCAATTTTGATAAAAATACTCTTTAATGGATAAATAAATTTAGAAGATGCTTTTGTAAAGATGAATAAAATAAAGTTAGCTAACCTAATTTTAAAAAGAGAATTTTATAAAATTAACTTTTCTTTTTCTGTTTTTCATTGACTTGTTTATTTACTTTTAGCTTACGAGATTGAGTTCCACAGTCCCTTGAGTTTCATATTTTCTCCCCTCTGTCCCCTCCCCACCATGGTGGCTTGAAGTCATGTATAGGATCTGCAAATACTTTCACATTGTACAATAGTCTGGTTGTATGGAAAGGTTGTAACCAATGAGTGAACACTGGGAAAAAAGAAACAAAAGCAAACATGAAAAAGAATGATAGCATGTATTGCTTGAGTATCCATTTAAACTCTAGTCTTTCTAGATCTTTCTCTGAATGTAAATATCTCCTTCCATGCTGAGACTTGTAGAGTTGTCTTATAACTGTGCGTTGCTGAGAAGAGCCCAGTTTATCAAGGTTGGTCATCACACATATGATGTGTTTGTGATTGTGTACAAATATTTCCTGGTTCTGCTCTGCTCACTTAGCATCAATTTGTATAAGCCTCTTCAGGTAATTATGAAGTCCATCTCCTTTCCATTTGTTATAGCACAATGGTATTCCATTACATTCATATACCATAACTTGTTCAGCCATTCCCCAATTGATGGGCATCCCCTATATTTCCAGTTTTTTTGCCACCACAAAGAGAGCTGCAATAAATATTTTTGTACATACGGGTCCTTTTGGATACAACCCCAAAAGGGGTATTGCTGGGTTAACTTTTATTTTTAGTCTACATTCAGTCATTTCCACGAGATTTTGAGTTACAAATTTTCTCCCCATCTTATCCCTACCCACCACCCCAAAACAGATCCCACTATATACCCCCTCCTCTAATCTGCTCTCTCCTGTATCCTCCCCCATCAACCCTCTGATTTTCCAGTAGCGCAAGACTGATGTCCTTACCCCACTGCCTGTATATCTTATTTCCCAGTTGCATGTAAATAACAATAACAACAACAACAACAATAATAATAATAATAAAAATAGTATATATATTTTAAACATTTGATTTTAAAACTTTAAATTCTAGATTCTTTCCCTTCCTCCCTCGTCACCCAACCCCACTGCAAAGACCAGCAATTCAATATAGGCTGTATATAGGTAGTTCCACAAAACATCTCCACAACAGACATATTGTGAAAGACTGGCTTTTATTTCCCTCCATCCTATCCCACCCCTACTTGTTCTATTCTCTATTTGGTCCCTGTCCCTTTACAAAAATGAGTGCTTCTAACAACCCTCCCCCCCACCTTGCCCCCCCCTCCATCCTCCCCCCTCTCATCCCCTTTCCCCCTACTTTCCTGTAGGCCAAGATACCCAGTTTAGAGTGTATGTCATTCCTTCCCTAAGTCAAATTCAATGAGAATAAGGTTGACCCATTCCCTTTTGCCTTCCTGTTCTTCCCCTCCATTGTAACAGTTATCCCTTGCCTCTTCTATATGAGAGGGTTAACCCCATTCTGTCTCTCTCTGTCTCCTCTCATTCTATTCCTCTCCCACCTCTCAATTTCACCTTTTAAAATATCATCCCTTCCTATTCAATTAATCCTGTGCCCTCTGTCTATGTACACAATATACACACACTCATATATGTATTAATATACATATATACCCTCCTGTATAAATCTATGTGTATGTATACATACATACACATATATACATATACACACACACACACAAACACACACACATATACATTTATATTCCCTTCACCTATTCTAATACTGGAAAAATTTCATAAGTTACAGTTATCATTTTTCTATGTTGGCATGTAAATAGTTCAACTTTGATAACTTCTTTCTGTTTTCTTTTCCAAGTTTACCTTCTCATGCTTCTTGTATTTGAATGTCAAATTTTCCATTCAGTTCTGGTTTTTTCATGAAGAATGCCTGAAATGCTGCTTCTACGCCACCATCTTGCCTCTGCCCCCAAAAGAGAATTTTTGCATGTAAAGAAATTTTCACATCAAAATGGGTATAGAATAATTTACAACAGTTGAAGAGGAGCTAAAGAAATTCTTCAAAAACTAATTTGTCCAATTATATGATGATGTAACTGGTAACTTAGAGGAAATATATGAATATTACAAAAATAAAATAACTCAGATTTAAAATTTTTCTTTTATTTTCAATCAAGAAAAATCTTCTTTCCCCCACAACAAAAAAGTGAGAAAGAAAGAAAAAAAATAAAACCCCTATTACAAGTGAGTGTAATTAAGCAAAAATCATTTTTACATTGGTCATGTCCAGAAAAATTTCTCATATTGTACTCTGAGGCTTTCACCTTTTTATCATGACATAGGCAGCATTTCATATTAATTTCATTCTTCTGTAATTATAGCTAGTTATTATGCAGATTAGAATAACTATGTATTTCAAAATTTGACTTTTCAATATTGCTTCATTGATATAAAGTGTTCTGGTTCTACTTATTTCTCTTAGCATCAGTTCATACCAGTCTTACTAATTTTCCCCATTTCCATTAAGATTTCTTACAGCACAATGGGATTCCATCACATTTATATACTATATACTATATTTAGATACTATAACTTATTCAGCTATTCTGTAATTGATGGGTACCTCCTCACTTTCCAAACTTTGCTACTACAAAAAGCTATTTTGTACATCCTTACGGTTTGTTTGTTCTACTCTCCCTCTAGTTCCTCCCTTTTCCTTTCTCCCCTTTCCTTTCTATTTTGTTGTTGAGTGAAATAGATTTCTTTATCCAACTGTGTAGGTACAGCTGTGTACCTGACTAGTTCATATGAGTGATTTACCCCCTCTCTTTCTTCTTATTTTTATAGACTTCTTTTGTACATTTTTATGTTTTTCTTGACTCCTTGATTTCTCTTTACTCACATCAAAATTTTAACATTGTTTTGACCTTTTCCCAAGGATTTCTTGAAAGTCCTCTATTTCAGGAATGAATTATACTGTTTTTCTGGGTAAGTCATTCTTGATTTTAAGCCCACATATCATTTAGAATAGAATTTTCCATTCAGTTCTGTTTTTTTCATGAAAAATGCTTGAAATGCTTGAAATGCATTCTAACAACCCTCCCCCCAACCTGCCCTCCCCTCCATCATCCCCCCTCTCATCCCCTTTCCCCCTACTCGCCTGTAGGCCAAGATACCCAGTTTAGAGTGTATGTCATTCCTTTCTTTAGTCAAATAATAATAAATTCTAGAATAATAAATTCCAAATTCTTCACTCCCTTACAGTAGTAGTTCCTAAATCATGCGTGATCTGTGATTCATCAGTATTTCAATGCTTTCTTTCTGACTGCTTTTTATTATGATGTTGCTGGTAGCTTTCATTTTGGTAGTTTTTTTAGATGATCAGTGGATTTTATTTCTACTTTGCCCTCAGGTTCTAAGAGATCAGGACAGCTTTCTACATATGTGTGTGTGTATACATATTTTTAAAAATATGATGTTTAGCTTATTATTTTTGGCCATAAGTTTCAAGTGCCCCAATTATCCTTAAATTTTCTCTCTTTCATGTATTTTTAAAGCCAGTCATTTTTGCTATGAGATATCTTTGGTTTCCTTTTTTCGATCTTTTCACTTTGCTTCAGTATTTCTCATTGTCTCAATAAATTTTGTACCACTCATGCTGAATTGTTAAGCCCATTTCCAATTCTTTCTTCCATAGTTCTTCATTATTTTCTGTTTTTTTCTTCTCATTTTTTCTCTTATTTCGTTTGTAAAAATAATTTTAACATTTTCAAAAACTCTTGGCTACCTCACTTTCAGTAATTTCATTTGAATTTGTGATCAAACTGTTTTTTTTTTCCTTGAGACTTTTACTTGTTGAAGTTTTGGAGTTGTTTTCTTCTGGGTTTTTGTCTTGAATGTCCTATCATCATAATATATTTTTATGGTGAACTTCTCTTTTTGTTTCCATATTCTCATCTTCCTCCCGAATTCAGAGTTATTGTTAGGGCCAGGATCTGCACAATTCTCAAAGAAGTGATTAAGCTTAGGCTGCTGCTTTCTTGGGTTTGTCGAATGTTACTCTATTTTGGACAGCTCAGGCAGCAGATGTAATCTTTTAGTTCTCCCAAAGTGGTCTGATCATGGCTCTGATCTCTGCTCCCAATTTGAGTTTAGCAATTTCTTGACCTGGGTTTGGGTTTGAGCAGTTGGCTATGAGCTAGACTTTTCTTTTGAGTTTCAGTAGACTGCTGAATTATCAGCATGGATTTGAGACACTGTCAGCTATATAGTGACCCTCTATCAGTCATCTATAGGATTTACTTGTTCAGACTGACAGAACTATAGGTTTCACTTTGGTTAGGCATTGCTGCTCTGGTTATTCCTTAGGCTTCAGACTAGGCTAGAGGTTGGAACTGAGACCTCATTCTGCTCCAGAGTTTAAGACACAGAGTTGTTATTTGCTTCTGAATTTGTTTCTCACTCAGTCTATAAAATGAGATCATTCCTCACTCTGAATAGCCACCCCTGGACACAGGTCTCCTCCCCATTCTACTTTGGGAATGCTTTCTCAATGTTTTAGTGAACAAAAGAGAAAAAGAGCAAGCCAATGAATCAGGCATGCATCTAAAAAAACACAACTCAAATAAGAGAAAAATTTAAAATCTCAAATAAGTAACAAAATGGAAATTCTGACAATTTAAAGAGAGATTAATAAAATTGAAATAAAAATAAAAATTGAATTGATAAATAAAATAAAGATTTTTTGGGAAATAACAACATAGAGCAACTTTTAGTTAATATAATTTAAAAATTCAATTTTGTTTTATTTTCAAATCTGTATTCCCTTCACTTATTGAGAAGACAAGAAGTACAATACCTATTGTACACATGAATTCATACAAAAAAATTTCATCATTAGCCATGTTCCCTCTCATTCCACCAAAAACACAAGAAAAAGGAAAGAGAAAAAATATGCTTCAATTTGCTTGCTTGGCATTTTACATCATGAGTCCTTTGAAACTGTGATGGGTCACTGGGTGGATTAGGGTTGCCATGTCTTTCATAGTTGAATATTGTTACGATATTGTTGTTGCTATATTAATATTAGTTTTGTTTTAGTTCTACTCTCTTCATGTCGCATCACTTCATATAAGTCTTCCCAGGTTTTTCTGAAACCATCTGCTTCATTATGCCATAATAATATTTCCCATTTGATGGCCATCCCCTCAGTTTCTAATACTTTGTCACCAGAAAAAGCTGTTATAAATACTTATGTACATATGGTTTTTTTCCCTTTTTCTTTGATATCTCTCAGGTATAAACGTAGTAGTGGAGTTTCTAGGTCAAAACACAGATTAATAGCTTTTTAGACTTAGCTCTAAATGATCTTCCAGAATGGTTGGACTAGCAGACAACCTCACCAGCATTTGTCATTTTCCTTTTTTTTTCACCTCACTAAATGTGGGCATTGTAAGGTGCTACCTCATAGTTGTTTAAATGTGCATTTTCCAATAGTGATTTAGGCCATTTTTATGGGACTATTGATAAATGATTTCTTCTTACGGAATCTGTTCACATCTATGAATCATTATTCAATTGGTTAATGGCCCTTATTCTTATAAATTTTGCTCAGTTTCATACACACACACATATATGTGTATATATATATGTTCATGTATATTAGAAGTGAGAACTTTATTGGAAAAACTTGCTTCAAAATTTTACCCCAGTTTGCAATTTATCTTCAAATTTTAGCTGCATTGATTTTGTCTGTGCAAAGATGTCTTTATTTTATGTAAATAAATTGTACATTTTATCTCCCAGAGAGCTCTCTACTTCTTGTTTTACCATTAAATCTTCTAGCCATAGATCTAACAGGTAATTTCTTCTGTGCTCTAATAATTTGCTTATGAAGTCCCCCTTCATGTCTAAACTGTATACTCATTATGAGATTATCTTTATGTGTGTCATGAGGTGTTGTAGTATGCCCAGTTTCTGCCAGACTACTTCCAAGTTTTTCCAGCAGTTTTTGTTATATAATGAGTTTTTTATCTAAGAGCTAGTGTCTTTGGATTTACCAGTCACCAGGTTATTGTGCTCATTTGTTTTGGTTTATTGTGTAGGTACTGTGTCACATTGATCATCCATTCTATTTCTTCTTATCTTGATGATTACAGCTTTCTGGTACAATATGAAATCTGGTACTGCTAGACCCCTTCCTTTAAATTTTTTTCATTGATTTCCTTGATATTCTTGACCTTTTTTTCTTCCAGATGAATTTTATTATTTTTTCTAGCTTGAAAGAGTTTTCTTTAGTAATTGAATAAATTAATTTAGGTAGCATTATCATTTTCATTATATTGGTCTTGTCTATTTCTGAGCAATTATTATTTCTCCCATTATTTAGAACTGTATTTATGTGTGTCAACAGTATTTTGTAATTTTTTTCATTTAGTTCCCCTGTCTCTCTTGGCAGGGAGACTACCAAGTATTTTATATTGTCTGTAGTTACTCTAAATGGAATTTTTCTATTTCTTCTTCCTGGGTTTTACTGAATAGTAGATAGAAAGGGTGATGATTTGTGTGAATTGATCTTATATCTTGTTTTATAACTTTGCTAAAGATATTAGTTGTTTTAACTAGTTTTTAGTTGTCTCTCTAGGGTCCTGTAAGTAAACTATCATATCATCTGCAAAAGGGATAGTTTTATTTCTTCATTACCTATACTTATTTCTTCAATTTCTTTTTCTTGTCATTGCTATAGCTAAAATGTCTAGTAAAATATTGTATAATAGTAATAATAGTAGTAAAATAATAATAATAATAGTCCTTTCTTAATCACCGATAATTGGAAAAGCATCTATTTTATCCCCATTACTAATTAGTATTTTCTAAGTAAATACTACAAATAATTTTAAGAAAAGCTCACTTTCCTATGCTTTCTAGTGTTTTCAGTAAGAATGGTTATTATTATTTGGATTACTTCTTTCTTTTTCTGAATCAATTAGCCAATAATCTATTTATATTATAATTTTTAAGGCATATCATCTCATTTTGTCATTATCTTTAATAAAGTTATTTATTGTTTTTATGATTTATACTTTGACCCACTTCTTCTTCAGGATTGTTATTTAATTTCCAATTAATTTGTATAATTCTAAATTTTCAACATTTCTTTTTAAAAATTATTTTTTTTTTTTTGCTTTAGGATCAGAAAAAAAGATTCTTTTGAAATTTTTATGCCCTAACATACATGGTCAATTTTTGTGAAGATGCCATTCACAGCTGAGAAAAGGTATATTCTTTTTCTATTCCCATTCAGTATTCTCCAGAGGTTTCTCATATCTAACTTTTCCAAAATTCTATTCATCTCCTTAATTTCCTTCTTGTTTATTTTACAGATTTATCCAGATCTGATAAGGCTATATTTAGTTCCCTACTATTGTAATTTTACTTTCTATTTCCAACACATGTAACTTTTCCTTCCAAAATTTGGAAACTTTGCTACTTCATGCATGTAAGTTCAGTACGCTGATGTTAATTTATTGTCCATGGTAACTTTGAGTAAAATATAGTTTCCTTTATTATCTCTTTTAATTAAGTCTATTTTTGCTTTTGCTTTGTCTGAGGTCATGATTGATACCCTTGCCTTTCAAAACAATTTATCTGAAGCACAATAGACCTTAACACCAGCCCTTAACTCCATGGACATCTTTCTGTTTTAAGTGCGTTTCCTTCAAACCACATACACTGGATTCTAGTTTGTAATCCATTCTATAATTCTTTTCCATTTTGAGGTGAGTTTATCCCATTTACATCCACAGTTATGATTATAAACATTATATTGTTTCTGTATGTGTGTGTGTAGACACAGATACAGACACACAAATATATTATATTTTTAATATAGTTTATCCATCCTATTTGCTTATATTTATCCTTCTCTGTTTTTTTTACCGTATCCCATCCTCTTTTACTTCTATTTACTGCCTCTCTTAATATATCCTTTCTCTTTGTAATGCCATGCAAAGGCAACTTCCAAGGTTCGGATTACCAGCATAGCAAACCCCATTTATTCAGCAAACATTCATAGAACAGAGAAAGTCAAAATACAGTGTAACTCATTCATTTAGCAAGTAAGTTCTCAATTCACTTGCAAAGTACCAAGGTCCAAGTATCCCACCCTTAGATCAGTAGTCAAAGTAGCCCACTCCTGGGTAGTACATTCATTTAGTCTCTTCCCAAATGGAGAATCATTTCCAATCATAAACAAAGTACATTCATTTAGTCAATCACAGAGCACCAAAAAGGCCAAAGGTTTCCCACCCCTGGATGCTACTGAATTACAATATTATCCATTAACACCAAGCACTTTCTCAAAAGGGGCAGGAGAGCACAAAAGGCCATCCACCCTTAAGCTATAACAAGGTTAAGATACCATCTCAGCATTGAAAACCCAAGGAAAGGCCC
>CM053585.1:306568742-306588980 GCA_028646515.1 Pseudochirops corinnae | reverse complement strand
GGCAGTCTTCATGTTTCTTGGAAGCTTTTTTGTGGGAATTCTGACTGTGTTGTCTTCCTCCTGTTCCCTGCTTTGATCCTTCTTTTCCCCAAAGAAGGACTCTAGAGTTTGGTTGCTATTCTTACTTTGCTTCCTTTGCCTGCTCATGGTTGGCCAGTCAATGATGTTTTTAGCTCTGTGGAACTCTGCTTCCAGAGGAGAAAGCTCTGTCCCAAATCACTGGGGTTTTCCCAGCTGCCAGCACTTTTAGGAGGCTGCTACAGCCTCCACCAGCTTTGGCTCACTGAAAACACACCTCAGGACCACCACCCAAGACCACAATCCGGATCCAGGCCACTCAATGCAAGAGCACTTGGCCTCTGAACGATTGCTTGGCCCCCCTGCAGTCTGCAGGCCAGGAGCTCCAAAGCAGCAACATGGAGGTGGCTGCGGGGCCTCTGTTTCTGCTGCTTCCTTGCCCTGGAGGCAATTTGGCTGGACCTGCTTTTCTCCCCTAATTTTAGCCAAGTTCCACTGACCTTTCACTTAGTCCTTTTTTTCTTATGGCTTGATAATTCTGGAAACTGCCACAGCTGCCACAGATCGACTCTCCTGAAACTCCAGCTGCAGCTTGGCTCATCAGGCCACCCCCAGGGCCAAGGTGCCATTTCAGGCTGGCCTGGTTTTGGCTCCCAGCACTGAGATGGTCCCTTCTCGCTGAGCTCTTTCAGCAGAAAGTATATTTGTGTGTGTTTTAAAGCTCTAGAATTTGTTTAGAGTCATATTTTATGGTATTTTGAGGTGGCTGTGTGGGAGCTGCTGTACCTTGCTGCTCCTATGCTGCCATCTTGGCTCCCTCACAAAGGTATTTGTAGCAAAATTAGAATTCATATTCAGGTCTTCTTATAACAGAGCTGGATGGTTTGTCTCCAGGATTAGCTCCAAAAACATTTAATCGATGATATGACTGAAATAATATGGAAAGAACAGCAACAGTAGGAAAAAGAATAAAGAAAAGGAAAATAAGAATGAGCATAAACTCAGGAATATTTTTGTTAATCTTTCATTTCCCCAGAAATTTATGATTTTAAGACTGCTTTCACATACAACTTCTCATTTATCCTCCCCTAAATTATATTAAATGGGAAATTTATATTTATTGTTTTTCAAATTAGTATTTTTTCCTTAAAAACCTTTCTTTGGTTATGAAATGAAAAACTTTCTGAGAATTAGAGGTTTTATTTTTAGACTTTGATTACCCAAGTTCCTATTATCCCAGCATCTGGAACATAAAGATAAAAGAGGTTTATAATAGAAATTTCTAACGTGTAAAAAAACATGAAAAAAGGACAGTCAATAATAGAAGAGGTATAAAATCAATGAACAGGCATAGTTATCCCTTCCACATTGCAGGGCTTAGGAGTGTGGCATCCCTGCAATCTGGAAAATATGCATAAAATTCACTGGCCCTCCCTTCATACCAAAGAAGTCTGAATTTTTGCTTTTTCTTTTATGGGGTGCTTACTGTACCTTATTACAACATTTGAGTTAAGTATTTGACTGTGTGTCATCTGCTGACCTTGTATTTTCTCTGGTTTCCAGAAAACTCACAAAATATTCCCATTTAATTTCTTATGCCAACCTGTGATATTCTGAAACCACAATGGGGAAAGTTGTGATGTGGAAGGGATAATTGTATATCTTTAAGGAAAAATTAATGTATTTAATCCCAAAGTTATATTAATGCATCACCCAATATTAATAATTTTGAATAAACTGAAGCATAGGAAAAACATAATTAAAGGCTTTAATAATTGTACATCAGTATATAGTTAGCAAACATAAGTAGGTCACATACCAAAATTGCTATGTACTTAAAGTTTGTATACATGAAAGTTGTATCACATTAAGTGATAGAGTACTAACCTTGAATCAGTACCTAAAATACAAACTGTGTGATCCTGGGCAAACCACTTTACCCCTCTGAACATTAAGTTTCTTACCTGGAAAACAAGGATGCAATTTAATTCAAAAAATATTTCTTAAGCATTTGGACACTATGCTAAGACATGATGATACAAAAATGAAATAATCTATGCCATAAAATAAGTTTACATTCCACTTATTGAATATACTTCACAGGGCATCTTGAGGATTAAGTGAGATAATTTAAATAAAGAACTTGGAAAAACTGAAGGAAAGTAATATTGTAATAAATCAATAAACATGTAGTAAGATTTTATTATGTACCAGGCATTGTGCAAAGCATTAGGGCACTGTTTCTCAAAAAGGAATCTATAGAGCTGTAGGCATCCCAAAGATTCTTTCAGGCAGTACACTAGTTCAACAGAGACCAAAAAGTTTAATGAGACCAAAAGTTTAACAACAACAGAATTAGAGATAGAAGGAAAATGCAGAAAAGCCTAATGTGAGGAGTACAACATATACATAAATTGGTATATATAAGATACATACAGAATAGAAAAAAGATTACTCATAATGGGAAAGAAACTGGCAACTAGGTGGACCAGGTAAGACCTACTATAGAAGGTAGTGCTTGAGCTAAATCTCATAAAAAACCAGGGATTCTTCAAAAGTGGAGGTTAGGACAGAGGACATTCGAGTGCAGAGGAACTGAGATAAGAGATGGTCCGTTGTGTGTGGAAGAGAAAGTAAACAGGTTAGAATTGTTGGACTTTAGAGCGTGTGGAAAAGAAGTAATGTGTTAAAAGACTGTGAAGATGAAAGATGGGCCAAGATGCTAATAATTTTAAGTGCCAACCCCTAGAAAAGTTTATTAGAGGTAACAGATATCTATTAGCTTATTGAGTAGGTGGTAGTATTATCAGACCTACACTTCAGGAAAACCACTTTGGCAACTGAGTGAAGGTTAGATTAGAGTGGCAATAGATAAAGAAAGGAGACCAGCTAAAGGTTATTCCAAGATAACAAGCAAATAGTGATGAAAGCTTGAAGAAAGTAAACAAAGGTTTATGTGACTAAATGGAAGGAGTAAAGGGAAAGAAATTTAAGAGATGATAGTGAAAAAGTAATTATAAGATATGATAATAATAGTAGTAGTAGTCAAATATGATCATTTAATCATCAAAACAAACCAGGGAGGCAGGCACTATTATTATTCTCATTTTAATATTGAAGAAATTGATGGAAACAGATGTAAAATGACTTGCCCAAGGGTACACAGCTAATAAGAGTCTGAGGTCAAACTTAGATCTTCCTGACTGCAGGTTCAGCACTCTATCCACTCCACCACCTTACTGCCTTTTTTATTTGGCTATGCAGTGTGAGAGAGAAGAGTGGAGGATAAGATAAAGATTGTAAACCTGAGTTGCTAGGAAGATACTCTTGTTGACAGTAATATGGTAACATGGAATGGAAACTTCCAGAATTTCACCTAGAATAAAGGTTTGGGGAGGGTGGAGAAAGATAATTAGTTCTCTTTCAAATATATCAAGTCTGAGATATCCACAAGACATTCAGTTTGAAATGTGCAATAAGTAGTTGGTGATGTGGGATGGAAACTGAAGAAAGAAACTAGGGTTCGATAGATAGAACTGCAAGAAATGGTAATTGAGCTGTTGAAATTATAGAGTGAACAAGCAGAGAGAAAAAAGAGATGAGAGCCTAGGAGAGAGGCTCAGGGGACACCCATAGTTAAAAAGCAAGATAAGAATGAAGATGTAGAAAAAAGGGGTGAAGAGTGCTTATATATGTAAAAAGAGAACAGAGTAGAGTAAATAAAACCTCTAGTAAAGAGAGGTTTAACATGGCAATTGTTACTGAAATGTCCAGATGGATGAGGATTGAGAAAATATAATTATCACTGATAACTTTTGAGAGTGTAATTTCAGTAGAATGATGAGGTTGGAAACCAAATTGTAGGGGGTTCAACAAATAAGAAAAGTAGAGGCATAAAATATATTAGTTTTGCTCAGGATTTTAGCTGAGGAGAGGACAGATAATAGCTGTCAGGCATGCTAGGATCTAGGGTTTGTTTTGTTTTGTTTGTGGGCAGGAGACAGGAGAGAGAAGAAGGGCTTGGGAGAACAGAACTGAAGCTGAAAAGCAGTAAAAAGGGGGGAAAACATGGTGGATCACTAGCTTACTGCAGGCATCTTAGAACAGAGAAATTGAACTGGAACTGTTGGTTGTAATTGCTTCATTTGATTTATATTCCTTCATCATAAATTGGCTTTTGCTCAAGCAATTTCCAGAAAAGATAATATAAGGTAAAACACTTGCTGAAGCTTCCATAGAAATTTTGAATGTAGGCATTTTAAAAAATTAATAAAGTCATGAAAGGAAGATGCTCTAAACTTTTCTTTAAAAATAAATTGTTCAACCACTCCAGCCTAAATTTGCTATAAAAGTCATATTTAATGTATCATTAAATATGAACAATAACATTTAATAAAACATCAAATTAACAAATCCATGGAACTGGTCAATAGACATAGCAGTATTCATATTAATGGTTGCTGCTTATAAAAGTAGATTGCTGTAGACTTTCCTTTCTTGCCCCCTTCTCATTTTTTGACATATCACACCCACATAAACAGATAGGTTGAGCATCATTCTATCCCACCTATCAGCATGCAACAAGAATATTAATAGTCTCTGTACCTTAAATTCCTATGGGACGTTAAAATTTCTAAAGCACTTGAACACCCATGATCTCCTATGATTCTCACCACCACTCTAGAGAATAAGCAAAGGCAAGAATTTTTAGTCCATTTCACCTAAGACTGTGATGTTATATGACTTCTTAGCTGTTGACCTCGGACAAGCAGTTCAGAGCCAGAAATAGAACCCCATGTCTTTTGACACTAAATAAGCACTTGATAGTCACTTAATGTGTACAATCTAACTTCAAATCACTCTGCTAGGTATGTGGAGGGGAGATCATCAAAATACAGCCCTTATGAGATGCAACATGCTCAGCAGATAGTTAGCCTTGAAACAAAGAAGATCTATGTTCGGGGGCTACCTCTGATATATTGGTTCTGTGTCCCTGGACAGGTCCTTTAAACTTTAAGTGTTTTAAGCAAAAACTTTTTAAAACTTTATAGAGTTTATGTGTGTGTGTGTATACATATATATATACATATATATACATATATATGTATATATATATATATATATATATATATATATATATATATCTTTATAGAGTACAGAGCAATTCCCAACCTGCATTGATAGAGAGAGTTTCCTTATCATTGAGTTCCCTATACCAATGAAATTTCAGGTCTTGTTACTATACCTACCTTCATGGAACTTAAGGCAGAGAAGGGAATGGATATGGCTCTTACACAAAGATATGGTACCATACAGTTATTATAAGAGCTACTATACGGACTAAAATAAGAGCTTAAGGGTGATACAAATTGCTAGAGAATAGATAAAAGAGAGATTACTTCTAACTGGCAATAGAAGGAAATGAGGCAAGATATTATAGTGGAGATAGTATCTGAATCTTGAAGGAGAGGTAGGATGTCGACAGGTAGATGTTACTACACTACTTATGATATGATAGGAGTTTGTGGTATTTGTATAATTTGCCAGATACTTGTAAGTATTTTGTGTTATGCCCTAAATTGCTGCTGCTACTACTCCCTTCCAAGCCATGAGAAATTTATATAGATAGATAGATAGACAGATAGATACATAGATAGACAGACAGACAGACAGACAGACAGACAGACAGACAGATAGATAGATAGATAGATAGATAGATAGATAGATAGATAGATAGATAGGTATGGTTGTGAGCCATATTCTCCTCTTGCACAGAGAACCTAAGTCTCATAATAATAGAAGCTCTATACAGTGACCAAATTTTCTGTCACTAGAACACAAGGTAGAGAGCCTGTATTGTTTCTTCAAAGGCCACTAAAGCTGTTGTTTGTTTCATTTCTAATTCATTCCCCTCAGTTTATATATACCTTTTGAGTGGCATTTCTACAATCCACCTGGTATTTAACAGGTTCATTTAATTCCACTTTTTCTAAGTCTTCCACAGGCATGCTCTTTTCATATCCCCATGGAGTACAGCAAGTGGCAGGTATTTTCTCCCTGTTTTAAACACAGAGAAAGCTATTCAAAGGTGCCTGTGAAGTGACTAATGTCACAAGTAAGAGAACCAAAATCTTAAATGTGTATCTAGGAAATGTTAAAAAAAAAACACAAAACCACTGAATTTGAAGCCTGGATACCTGATTTTCAGTACTATTTCTGCCACATATTAGTGGCAAAATCTTGGTCAAATAACTTATCCTCTCTGGGTCTGTTTTCCCAGGTGTAAAATGACAGGATGGGTACCAATGACATTTCAAGGCCTCAATAACACTGACATCGTGGTGTGGTAGATACTGAGCTGGGCTTAGAGACAGAAGAAATGGATTCAAAATTCATCTTAGATAGTTGCTGTGATGTGATAATGGGCAAGTCAATTAATCCTTCAGAGTCTCCATGTCATCATTCATAAAATGTGGATCATACTTGCCACATCACTCCCCTAACGTGACAAAAGCACTTTTCCAACTGTAAATTGCTAATTAAATGTAAGCTATTATTGCTATCTAGGTGTCAAAGGGATCAAATTCCCATTTCAACTCAGGCAACTTCTAGGGTACATTCTAGTACTCATATTTTTAAAATTTTTATTCTGAGTTCTGGATAAACTACTATAAATATGCTAGATTATGAGTGTTTAATATTTGCCAAAATCATATCTATGGTTTTCTAGTAGATTTTATTAGAGACCTCTTTCCATAAAAATTAATGAGTTCTGATAGATCTCTGGCCTTAGGGTTGTGTGTATATCTTCTAACCATGCTTCCTGACAGCGTTTACAATCTTTGTGATTTTTGTCCACATCTTCTCATCAGTCCTGCATAGATGATCTAATCAAAGTTCTGGTTACACACCACCCTCCATCTGCAGCCCCTTCTCAAATTACAAGTCAAGTTAAATGCCTCCTATATACCAGATGTTATGTTAACTGATGGGGATACAAAGAAAGCTCCTCCTCCAAAAAAAAAATTTAACAGTAACAACTACACACACATACATTACATGCATGTACACACACACACACACACACACAATAAGTTCTGCTATCAAAGAACTCACAGTCTAATGAAGGGACAGAATACAACTATGTACAAACAAGATTTGGACCAAAATAAGTTGGGGTTGATCTCTGAGAGGATACGCAAAGATTAAGGAAGACTGGGGAAAGTTTTTGCAGAAGGTAATGACTTTAGCTGAGACTTGAATGAAGTTAAGGAAGCCACAAGGCAGAGATGATAAGAGAGACTTTCAGGCATGGTGTTTAGTCAGAAAAAATTTCCTGGACTCCAAGATAGTGTCTTGTTCCGGAAACAACAATGAGATCAATGTAACTAGATCATGAAAGTAATGGAGGGAGGTTAAGTATAAGAAAAGTAGAAAGATAGGAAGGAGTCAGGCTATGAAGGGCTTTAAAAGCAAAGAGGAAATTGATTTATATTTTATCCTGGAGGTAATATGGAGTGACTGAAGTTTTTTTAAATAGGGACGGAGAGGTAAGAGGGGTATATAATATAGTCAAAACTGTGCTTTTTTGTTGTTGTTGCTTTTTTGTTGCTCATTTGTTATAGTCATGTCCAATTCTTTGTGACCGTATTTGGTAGTTTCTTGGCATAGAAACTGGAGTGGTTTGCCATTTCCTTCTCCAGCTCATTTTGTAAATGAGGAGACAGAGGTAAACATGGTCAAGTGACTCACTCAAGGTCACAGAAACAGTAAATATCTATGGTCAGATCTAAACTCACAAAGATAAATCTTCTTGACTCCAGGCTCAGTATTTTATCTACTGTACCACCTAGTTGCCCAATATATTCTTTAGAAATATCAATTTGACACCTGAAGGGAGTATAGACTAGAGTAATGAAATGCTTGAAACTAGTGAGTAGAGATTATAGAACTAAACCATTGCCTTTTCTACTTATACACATCCTTGATGATGTTGAGACAGTTGTTATGCACTTTTTAGTATTCATTCCAAACCAAAAAAAAAAAGGAAAAAGAAAAGAAAAAATTTCCAAAGATTCTGAAGGTGATTTGAAGTCGCTGAAGTTTTCTGGGGGGTTTCTAATAGGGACAGAGAGGTGAGAAAGATGTATAATATAGTCAGAACTGTGACTTTTGTTGTTTAGCAAGTTGCTTGGTCAGCTTAATTGTGGCCAGACAAGGTATTATAGACGATTCACAGGAGAAAAACTCCTGGAGGGCAAATCAGGACACCTGAGTTCTAGTTCTAACTTTGCTACTAATTAACTGTAAGACTTTTGTAAATCATTTCCATTTTCTGGTCCTCGGTTTTCTCATGTGTGCAATGAAGGGGTTGGATGAGAAGATTAACTCCTAAGGTTTCTTTCCAGTACTAGTACTAACACTCTATAATTATCTATGTATTATTGAGACTCCACTAACAACACTGAATTTTGAGTCAACAAAGGACCGAGGCTTGAATCTTATCTCTTATACAATGTGTCTATGAGACTCTGGTCAAATTATTCTACCTTCATTGGGCCTCAGTTTCATCACATGAAATGAGAGGGAATAGGATTTCTAATGTCCCTCCAAATTATCATTATATACATGTAGGCTCCAGGAAATCTGAACAATGTCATTTATTAGTTTACATGTGAGCGAAATTCTATCAACCATTTGTCAACAAGTATGTGCTAAGTACCCACTATATGCAAGGGCACTGTGCTAAACTCCAGGGATATAAAGGAACAAAACAATACATATTCAAAAGGAGCTCACATTATTTTTATTTTTTCTTTATGTTTACATACATTTATAATCATGCTCCCAAAAATATATGTCTCTCTACATTTTAAGTTCATTACATCTCTGGTTATAGGTGAGAGCACGTTTTATCTTTAATAGTCTGTATTTGTGGTTCATTATTACATTGATCAGAGTTCTAACATCTTTCAAATTGTTTTCCTCTATAGTGTTGTCAGTGAATAAATTATTCTAGTTCTATAACTGTTCTAGTTCTATATGACTTTACTCTGTATCAGTTCATAGACACCTTCCCAGTTTCCACTAAAATAGTCCATTTTGTAATTTCTTCTGGCACAATATTATTCCATTACTTCAATATGCCATTATTCGCTTAGCTATTCCCCAATAGGAGAATATTTCCTTTTTAGCTACTAAAAAAAGAACTGCTATAAAATATTTTTGTACTTTTCATCTTTCTTTTATTTCTTTGAGTTTATGCATAATAGTTGTTTAAAGGAACTCACAATCTAATGGAGAATATACCAAATACATATGAAAAATATCCAACATAAATATAATTTGAATCACCATTAATATATGCAGAGTAGTTAAATACAAAGGACCATTTACTGTACCTTTAAATTGTACTGTAGCAGTGGAATTTCTTTGAATTGAGTATGTTGTTAGAAATCAGAGTTCCAGTCTTTGGAAGATGAAGCAGAGCTCATGCCCTACCTTCTTACATGGAATTAGTGAAAATAAGTATTCTGAACCTAGTACACAAAGTTGAGAGGCACCAGGTCCATATCACCCTCTTTTCTTTTTCCTCTAAACTGGAATTTTTTGTTGTAGATTTGTTGGTAGTGGTTTTCTATGTGGGCAAAAGAAAGTTGAGGGATCTTGAATAGTTAAAGAGACAAGCTGAGGATAATCAGGAGGTTCTCTAAAAAGTTTGATGTCATTTTATTAAACAAGATCTGGGAAAAAAAAAACTCATTTTTCTTCTATCATGCCCCAATAGAAGAAAGAACTATTCTTCAAAGTTGGAAAATTACATGGTTTACAGAATCTTAGAGCTCTGAAGGAACTCAAAAGACAATTATCATAAAATATACCTGAACAAGCATCCCTTCCACCATTTTTGCATCAAGCAGAATTTCAGCACTTGGTAGACTTGCAAGTCATGATATCACCTTCCTGATGCCATGGTCTTCTTCAAGAATTAAGACCAAACAACAACAGAGAAGACCTCAAGCACAGGAGAACCCACTACTTCTCAAATTAGCCAACATCACTTTTGGATTGCTCTAAATGTTATAAGGTTTTATTCTTATAGGGATCCTAAATCATATCTTAGCAATATCCCCTCTGGGGATAATTGAAACAAGTTAACAATCCCTCTTCGATATAATAACTCTCAACTACTAGAAGATTGTTATGATGGACCCTACCGAAATCTTTCCTTCTCCAAGTCAAAAAGAAAAAAAAAATCAGTTCCTTCAACCAATTCTTGCATGGCATATTCTTGCCATCTTCTTGACCTACTGCTGGGTAATTTCCCATTTGTGGATGTCCCATCTTTAAATATTAGGTATGGAA
Source organism: Pseudochirops corinnae (assembly GCA_028646515.1). Lineage (NCBI taxonomy): Eukaryota > Metazoa > Chordata > Mammalia > Diprotodontia > Pseudocheiridae > Pseudochirops > Pseudochirops corinnae. The sequence continues at coordinate 306,578,597 of CM053585.1, read as the reverse complement.
TTAAACATGGTACTCCAGTTATTTTAGTCAGAGTAAGAAATTATTATCTCCTTGTATGTACATTATGTCTCTCTTAATAAACCCTAAAATTACACTATTTTTGTTGATTTTGTGTGTATGTGTGATTGTGTTTTGGTAGTATGTTCACACTTTTGATGTACATTAAAATTGCCATCCACTAACATCCTGAGAACTTTTTGAGAAACTATTATCTAACTTCCTCTCCCTCTTTATGTGCATGTTGATATTTTGAATCCACTTATAAGAGTTTACATTATTATAAGAGTTTACATATGAAATCTGTTAGCTTTGGCCAAATATTCCAGTCTATTGAAATCTTTTAAGAATCTAGACTTCTTTTTCCAATGTGTCATCTATTCTTGCTAGCCTTGTTCATTCCACAAATTGATAAGCACATCAGACATGTCTTCAGTCAAGTCACTGACAAATATGCTGAAGCAAATACAGCCAAGAACAGATTCCTTAGACATTTTGCTAGCAACAACCTTCTCCACGTGAACGATGACATATTTATTACACCTGTTTTGCCTGGGCATGTCAGCATATGATAAAGAACTCCACTTAAGTGTATGAACATCTAGTCCATATCTTTTCATCCTCTACATAAGAATAAAAAAAGAGATTTTGTCAAATTCTCTAAGTCAAGGTGAATTATGTTTACACGAACTCCTTGATCTATCAGTCTAGGAAGTTTGTCCAAAACCAGTTTGATTTGTTCTTTTTAAATTTTCATTCAGCAATCATTATGCTAATTAATTTGTACTTAACTTTCTTATTTCTAAAGCAAAAATGATTTTGGGTTTTCTTATGTGTGAATCAGGAACCTAATGGCAAGAAGTAATAAATTTCTGGGTTTTTTTCCCTGCCAATGTTAAAATTGTATTTAAAGTTCTGCAGCCTAGTGGATAATTATAACTTTTTTATGGACAAAGTGTGCTGATATTCATCTTAACATTATAGTGTTTTTCCAATAAGGCTCACATGACTACCGAATTTTCCCCTTTCACAAACAAACCAATTGACACTGAAATTGACAGCATATGCAACATTCTACCACCATTGTTCTGAATTTCTCTATAGGGAGCAGAAAAGCATGCTTCTGAATGTTCTTCTGAACTGAGATTGGTCATTACAGTTAATACAAATTTGACAGTTTCAGTAACACTTTTGTTTATATTATTTTAGTTCTTGCGTATAATGCTCTCTTGGTTAAACTTACTTCATTTTTCATCATATTTATCATTTCTTCTGGTATAACAGTATATTTATCACAATTTGTTTTAGTCATTCACTTAAATAACAGGTACCTATTCTTGATGAAGACAAGGACTCCGATATATTTTCAGTACTATAACTCTCCCAGTCCCCAAATTTATGTCACCTAATATCACCTAGGATCTGGTATAATTAATTTTATACATACTGTTTTTTTTCTTTGAATTCTTTGAGATATAGGCTAAAGAAAATTATCCTTGAGTCAAATAGACCTAATTTATTGATATTAGGAGCCTAGTTCCAAAATCCTTTCTAGAATGCCTACACCAATTCATATAGTTCTACAAACAGTGCCTATTTTCCCATAGATTCTGCAGCATTTTTTTAAAGTTTCCTCAGTCAGCTTTGTGAATTTGACACATGTGAAGTTGAATCTCATAACTCCTTTAATTTGCATTTCTCTAATTATCAGTGATTTAGAACATTTTTCATGTAGTTGTTGGTAATTTGGATATGCCCCTTTGAGAACAGCTTGTTAATATCTTTTGACCAATTATGAATTTGAAAAATAGCTCTTTGGGGCAGCCAGGTGGCACAGTGAATACAGCACCATCCCTGGAGTCAGAAGGACCTGAGTTCAAATCCGGCCTCAGACACTTGACATACTTACTAGCCATGTGATTTTGGGCAAGTCACTTAATCCCAATTGCGAAGGAAGGAAGGAAGGAAGAAGAAAGAAAGAAAGAAAGAAAGAAAGAAAGAAAGAAAGAAAGAAAGAAAGAAAGAAAGAAAACAAAAGAAAGAAAGAAAGAAAGAAAGAAAGAAAGAAAGAAAGAAAGAAAGAAAGAAAGAAAGAAAGAAAGAAGGAAGGAAGGAAAGAAAGAGAAAGAAAGAAAGAAGCTCTTACAAGATAAATTAGCTACAAATTTGTTTCCCCTTTTTACTGATTCCCTTCAAATCATTGTGACTAATCATAGCGGTTCTGTTTGTGCAAAAACTGTCAAATTTTCTTTAATCACAACTGCACATTTTATTTTATGTGACCCTTTCTATGCCTTGCTTTGAGATTTGAACTCTTCCCTTATCCATAGAGCCAAAAAGGAATGTCTTCATTGTTCCTCTAATTTGTTTATGATGTGAAATTTTATATCTAAGTCATTTAGAGTTATATGATGTGAAGTATAATGATATTTTTATAACGCTAATTTCAAAGTTTAGCCAGATTGAATTCCAGTGATCCGACAGTTTTTGTCAAATAATGAGTAGTTTGGATGTAGGGTGTTTTCCAGAAAGACTAGTATCTCTGATGTGAGGGCTGCCAAGCTCTTTTCTGCACTGCTTTCCACCTTTAGCATCCACCTGATTTACCCAATTCTGACCTGTAGCTCCAAGAAACTGTAGCATACACCCTGGAAAACCATTTCAGTAGATAGGCTAAACCAGGTTGAAGATAACTGAGGGGTCTCACAAACACTTCAATGAGTTAGAGGGATGTTTATCCCAACCATGTGAAGATGACCCCAGGTGAAATTGGTAGATTAGGATAATTTGTTCCAACAGCCAGGAAGGTGAATGAGGCAGGCACTTTGAAGCGCTTACAGCTTGGTTAGACATTGAAGATGCCAGGGTCATCCACTTCATCCCAAGCCATCACCAGTCATCTTGACTTTGTCTTGCCACTGGACTTTGATGACTCTGGAAAAGAAAGTGAGGCTGACAACTTTGTGTAACTCTGCCTCACTTAAATCCAATTTACGCACAAATCAGGAAACATCACCCATAATATTTTACCATTTTTACCTACCTCAAAGCCCTGTGGCAACAGGCAAGTGATGAAGCAGCAAGTGTGGATATACTAGAAGCTGTGATCACCCTGCACATAGGTGGCCCAGGTCATAGAGTTGTCTCCTGACTGGACTGAAGCAGCAGTGAGATTCAACTGCTCCCAGGTGTCTGAGCAGTTTTTTTGAAGAACCACACCAATCACCTCCTGGCATGAGGAAGGGGCTAGAAAAGGTGCCCTAAAAATTATCTTTACCAACCTTAGCCTGCTTATGTAACAGGTGGAGATCCCACTCTGTAGTCAAAACACAAAACAATGCACAAAAATTTTGGCAAAGATGATCCTGCTGTTGTCAGAGAACTCAGCAGGTCAACCCAACCCAAATAACAGCCCTATGTGAAGCAAGGTTGGCAAATGAAGGCCAGGTTGCCAAAGTTGGAGACATATATATGGTTTTTCTAGAGTGACTGCAGTGAAAGGGAGCACCATGAAGTTTTATAGTTAGAACTAATGTAGTCAACAAGTTTGTATGCCTCCCAAAAGGAATGAACAACAGGCTCATGAAAATGCAAATTGTCTCTTGCAAGAAAGTGCTATGCCAGTATCATCAGTGTATATGTTCTCACCCTGACAAACCCTGATAAGATCAGAGAAAAATTTTATGAAGCCCTGGAGATCCTCATCATTAGTGTGCCAAAAGCAGACAAGTTTAAAATTCTGAGCAACTTTAATGCAAGAGTAGGAACAAACTATTACACGTGGCAGGGAGTCCTTGGGAAGAATGGAGTCAGAAATAGAAACAGCAACAGTCATTAGCTACTAAAGACTTCTGCATCTCATAGCCTTCTCTTCACTGTCTTCACACTGTCTTCCATTTACCTAAGTGAAATAAAACTTCATGGGCCACTCACAGCAAAATATTAGCATTTAATATACTATGTCATTGTAAGGAGAAGAGATAGACAGGATGTGTGATGAAGGCAACCTGAGGTGCAGAGTGCTGGACTGATCATAGATTCATCTTATCCAAGCTAAAGATTCTTATTCAACGAAAGTGGCAGACTAGAGGCAGGACAAATACCAGAAGACTCAATGTTAACAGATTAGAGCATTTCTCTGGATTGGAACAGTTCATTGCTAACTTAGAGGAAAAGCTGAGCCAAGACGTGGTTGGTAACAGTGGACTGGCCAGCTTTCAAAGATTTGATGTATAGCACTCATGTGGGCCAAGAAACTTACAAACATCAATATGATTTTAACAAAAGTGATGGGGAAATTAAGAAACTGATAAGCAAAAAACAAGCACTCCATGAGGTTTATCAGCAGGATAGTTCATCCATCTCTAAGAAGACAGCTTTTGACTCCATCAAAATTACAAGTGAAACTTAGAGAGATACAGGGTTCTTGGCCCAGTAAGACAGCAGTTGAAATTCAGTTTTACGCTGATAGTAACATTTTTATGACACACTGAAAGCTACTTTTGAAACAAAGATCTATGATGCATTTCAATTACTCAGTTCTGGTGTAGCCACAATGGACATGCATGAAGGACATGATCCTGGAGAGCTGGGCTGAACATTTCCATAGTGCTCTCACCAGTCATTAACCAATGCTGAAGCCACTGGCCATATACTTCAGGGCAAAGTCAATCCCTCTCCAGCAGAAATTCAAATCAAAGAAGAGGTTTTGAATGCCATTAGCCTCTTCTCATATGGCAAAGTGCCTGGTGCTGATTCTATGCTGATTTCAGATGAGATTTAAATGGCAAGGGGTCCACTGTTCACATGAAAGCATGAAAACATGAATTGTTGCAAGTTATATGACAAGAGGAAGTTATCCCACAGGAGTTCAAGTATGCCTCCATTGTCCATCCCTGTAAAGGTAAAGGAAAGAAATTGTCCTATGACAATTACAGGGAAGGGTCTCTCTCTTAGTCATTGGTGACAGGATTCTTGCAGAGTCTTCCTTAATAGGCTAATCCCTCACCTTGAAGACAAAAGCCAGCGTGACTTCAGAAAGAGCCGAAGAATGGTTGATTTGGTGCTAGCTTCCCAATAACTCCACAAGAAATTTCAGTAGGAGAACAGAGGTCTATGTATAGTGTTCATCAATCTGACACAAGGCCTTTGATACTATCAGTCCTGAGGTCTTGTGGAAAATTATGGCAAAATTTGGTTTCTTGGAGAAGTTCATCAGTATTGTACATCAGTTTTATAATGGCATGCTTGCATGAGTTCTGGACAATGGACAATACTCTCACACTTTCCCAGTCACCAAGGGAGTGAAGCAAGGCTGTGTGTTTGCTCTCATGCTTTTGAGAATGTTGTTTTCAGAAATGTTGTCAGAAGCCTTCAGTGAGGACAAAAATTACATCATGCTAGTTAAGGGAGAGTTGGCACATGATTTTTTGTTCACAGATGATTGTGCATTCAGTGCAGCTTGTGGGGCTAAGGTGGGAAAAAAAAAGTATGGATCAATTCTCTGCTGCTTGTGCTGATTTTGGCCTAAGAATCAACACCAAGAAAATAGTGGTTCTCTACCAGTCAGCACCACATCATCCATGTGTGGAACCATTAGTTATAAGAAATGGAGAAATTTTGAATGCAGTGGATAAATTCACTTACCTGGGCAGTATACTTTCCAGGGATATACCCATAGATGATAATGTTGATGTATGCATTGCAAGAGCTAGCTCAGTGTTTGAGAGACTCCAAAGTAAGGTGTGAGAGAGAAGAGGTATTAGCCAGCTTACCAAACTGAAGGTCTATGGAGGCACTGTGCTAACCTCATTGTTGTATGCCTGGGAAACCTGGACAGTATTCCAATGCCATACCAGGAAACTGAATCACTGACATATGAATTGTCTTAGAAAGATTCTGGGGTGGCTGAGCCAAGATGACAGAACAGAAACAGCTCCAGCTTCCACATCCTCCAATACACATAAAAAGGACTCTAAACAAACTTCAGAGCTACAGAATCCACAAAGTGACAGAGGGAAAAAAAAACTCCTGCTGAAGGAAGCCAGGCAGGCTGGCAGGAAGGGTCCATTACAGTGCACTGGAAGCTGAGGGCAGTCCCACAGGAGCTGCAGTTTTAGCTCCAGGGCGGCCCCAGACAAGGGGTGGCTAGAGTAGACTTACGGATTGTAAATCACCAGCAGCTGTAGCAGTTTCCAGACTTCTCAATCCATAAATGCCAAAGACAAAGTAAAAGGTCAGTGTGGAAGTTGGTTGGTCCAGGGGGGGATAAAAGAATGTGGTTTGGCTGCTGCCCCTGGAGAGAGAAGCATGGCTGCTTCCAGAGTTCCTGGCCTGCAGATGGTAGGGGGACCAAGCAACAATTCAGAGGCTAAACACTCTTGCTTTGACCTGCTTGGATCTGGATCACAGTCTTGGGTGGTAGTCCTGAGGGGTGTGCCAATGAGCCAGAGCTTATGGGGGCTGTAGAAGGAATATCCACCTAATAGCTCCAGCAGCTACAAAAAGCCCAGCGACTTGGCACATAGCTGTCTGCACTCAGGAAACAGAGTGCTAGCATGACAAAGAGATCAAAAGTCAAGTAATTGGTTGCCAATATGAGCAAGCAATGGAGGCACAAATAGATGATAGAATCCTTTTGGGGGGACAAAAAGAATCAAAGCATGGAGTGGGAGGAAGACAGTGAAGTCAGAATCTCTGCATCATGAGCTTCCAAGAAAAATATGAACTGGTTACAAGCCATGGAGGAGCTCAAGAAGGATTTTGAAAATCAAGTAAGAGAATTGGAGGAAAAATTGTGAAAAGAAATGAGAATGATGAAAGAAAATCATGAAAACTGAGTCAATAGCCTGCTTTAAAAAAGATCCAAAAATACACTGAAGAAAATAACACTTCAAAAAATAGAGTAACTCAAATGGCAAAAGAGGTACAAAAAGCCAATGAGGAGAAGAATGTCTTAAAAAGTCGAATTTTCCAGATGGAAAAAGAATCACATAAGTTCACTGAAGAGAATAATTCCTTCAGAATTAGATTAGGGCAAATGGAAGTGAATGGCTTTATGAGAAATCAAGATACTATTAAACGGATCCAAACAAATGAACAAAATAGAAGGCAATATGAAACATATTATTGGAAAAGCCACTGACCTGGAAAATAGATCCAGGAGAGACAATTTAAAAATTATTGGACTACCTGAAAGCCATGATCAAAAAAAAGCCTAGACATCCTCTTGCAAGAAATTATCAAACAAAATTGCTCTGATATTATTCTAGAAGCAGAGGGCAAAATAGTGCTTGAAAGAATTCACCAATCACCTCTTGAAAAAGATCCCAAAAAGAAAACCCCTAGGAATATTACAGCCAAATTCCCGAGTTCCCAGGTCAAGGAGAAAATACTGCAAGCAGCCAAGAAGAAACAATTTGAGTATTGTGGAAACACAATCAGGATAACACAAGACCTAGCAGCTTCTACATTAAGAGCTTGAAATTTGATATTCCAGAGGTCACAGGAGCTAGGACTAAAACCAAGAATCACCTACCCAGCAAACTGAGCATAATGCTACAGGAAAAAATATGGTCATTCAATGAAATAGAGGACTTTCAAGTATTCATGATGAAAAAAACCTGAGCTGAACAGAAAATTTGACTTTCAAATACAACAAGCAAGAGAAGCATGAGAAGGTAAACAGGAAAAAGAAATCATAAGAAACTTATTAAAGTTAAACTATTTACATTCCTACATGGAAAAGTTATAATTATAGCTCATAAGACTTTTGATGTATGTATATACAAATATATATGTGAGTGTGGACATTTGTATGTTCATGTATACATAGACAGAGAGCACAGGATGAGTTGAATATGAATGGATGAGATCTAAAAAATAAAATTAAGAGGTGAGAAAGGGATTGTTTGGGAGAAGAAGAAAGGGAGCAATAGATTAGGGTAAATTATCTCATATCAAGAGAAAACTGTTGCAATGGAGGGGAAGAGCAAGAAGGAACGGGACAAACTGAATCTCATTGAATTTGGCCCAAGGAGGGAATAACAAACACACTCAATAAGGTATCTCACCCTACAGGAAAATAGGGGGGTAGGGAATAAGAGGGGGGGATGAAAGATGGGAGGGCAGATTAGGGGAGAGGATAGAAGCAAACATTTTGGAAAAGGGATAAGGTCAAAGGAGAAAACAGATTAAGTGTCTGGCAGGATAGGATGGAGGGAAGTATAGTTGCTCTTTCACAATATAATTACTATGGAAATGATGTGGGTAACTACACATACAATCTATATTGAACTGCTTATCTTCCCAGTGGGAGTGGGAGAGGATGGAAGAAGGGAAAAAATCTGAAACTCAAAGTTTTAAAACCTAGTGTTCAAAAATTTGGGGTTTTTTTACATGCAACTTGGAAATAAAATATACAGGTACTAGGGTATAGAAACCCATCTTTCCCTACTAGAAAGTTAAGGGGGTGAAGGGAGAGGAAATAAGAGAGAACAGACTGGGGGAAGGGGCATTCAGTAGGCCTACTATTTGGGGGTGGGGATTAGGGGAAAGAAGGGGAGAGAAAAAATTATAATTCAAAATATTGTGGAAATGAATGTAGAAAACTAAAAGAAATAAATTTTATTTCATTTTATTTAAACTTTATTTATTTTTTAGTTTATATCACTCATTTCCATGAGATTTTGAGTTACAAATTTTCTCCCCATCTTTCCTCTGCCCACCACCCCAAAACAGCAATCCCACTGTATACCCCCTCCCTCAATCTGCTCTCTCCTATATCCTCCCACATCACTCCTCTGGCTTTTGGTAGGGCAAGATGGATCTTCCTACCCCAATGCCTCTATATCATATTTCCCAGTTGCACATAAATAATAATAATGATAATATATATATATATATACAAATATATTTTAACATTTGATTTTAGAACTTTAAATTCCAGATTCTTTCCATTCTTCCTTCATCACTGACCCCCACAGGAAAGGCAAGCAATTCAATACAGGCCATATATGTGTAGTTACACACAACATCTTGACAATGGACATGTTGTGAAAGACTGACTATATTTCCCTCCTTCTTATTCTGCCCCCCACTTATTCTGTTCTCTACTTTGTCCCTGTCCATTTACAGAAGTGTGTGCTTCTAACAACCCTTTCTCCAACCTGCCCTCTCTCTCCATCCTCCCCGCTCTCATCCCCTTCCCCCCTACTCTCGTGTAGGCCAAGATACTAAAGTTAGAGTGTATGTCATTCCTTCCCTAAGCCAAATTCAATGAGAGTAAGTTTGATCCATTCCCTTTTGCCTTCTTGTTCTTCCCCTCCATTGTAACAGTTATCCCTTGCCTCTTCTATATGAGATGATTAACCCCATTCTGTCTCTCCCTATCTCCTCTCATTCTATTCCTCTCCCACCTCTCGATTTCACCTTTTAAAATATCATCCCTTCCTATTCAATTGATCCTGCACCCTCTGTCTATGTACACATATAGACACATACTCACATATGTATTCATACACATATATACCCTCCTATATAGACATATGTGTATACACACACACATATATTTATTTATTTGTTTGTTTGTTTATTTATTCATTTATATTCCCTTCACTTATCCTGATACTGAAAAAAGTTTTGTAAGTTACAATTATCGTTTTTCCATGTTGGCATGTAAATAGTTCAACTTTGATGAGTTCCTTATGAGCTCTTTACCATGTTTACCTTTTCATGCTTCTTGTATTTGAATGTCAAATTTTCTATTCAGTTCTGGTTTTTTCATGAAGAATGCTTGAAAGTCCTCCACCTCACTGAATGACCATATTTTCTCCTGAAACATTATACTCAATTTTGCTG
>CM053585.1:306541838-306568242 GCA_028646515.1 Pseudochirops corinnae | reverse complement strand
TGTCCTTGTTGCATCATCACAGAATATTGCAGAATCTCCTCAATAAGATTTATAATAACAAAATATTTTGCTCACTATCCACATATAAAAAAATAAGTGGATGATGAATGCCTATTTTTCAGACTATGATATACAGTTTGCTAGATAGCACAAAGAACTTATCTATTATTATAGAAATGTTGTTTAAACACCATAAGTGAATAAGAGTTGAGCAAAAAGAAAAAAAAATGTACTGGAGGAATAATGGCCCATCTTTTTAACAATATTCTTCTGTTTATTCTACATACTTTAAAATCATGTAATACCACAGCTTCTGAAAAATTAAAGTGAAGGGTAACCCAAAGAGTGAGATATCAGAAGTCTGGAAATGAGATATAAGACTGGATATGAGAAGTATGAAGCACCTTACCAAGAGCTGTACAAAGACAATGTACAAAGAATGTCATAACTAGGTGGCACAGTGGACAAAATGATGGTCCTGGAGCCAAGAAGACCTGAGTTAAAATACAACCTCAGATACCTACTAGTTCTGTGACCCTTAGTAAGTTACTTAGTCTCTGTCTACCTTAGTTTCTTCAGCTGTGAAATGGGGATAACCATAGCACCTACCTCTCAGAGTTGCTGTGAGAATCAAATGAGATAATTTGTGAAGTGCTTAGCACAGTACTCAGCACATGGTAGGTACTTACTAAATACTTCTTCCTTCCCTTACCCACCCCCCACCCCACCCATGACGGGAAAAGAAAATAGACTGATAATTTAGCAAGAGCAAAAGATGACCAGTAGATAGCCACATTTTCCACTTGTATCTATACAAGGTGAAGAGATGGAGTAGAGATATTTGGTTCCCACACCCAGAAAATCTGTGATCTCTTTTTGATTCACTGGGGAGAGTTTTCATTTACCAAATAAATAGACATAGAAGAATTAGTAGCAACAGTATACACCAAAAATCCATGTCTTAAAAATTAATGCACTCTAAGCAGTATTTTTTGTTATTATGAATTCATATATGCTCCTTAAATAGAACGCAAATTCCTTGATAGGTTACTATTCCACTGTTTCATTTTTACCGTTGTATCTCCAGTGCTTAGTGCACACACACATACACACACACATACATGTGCACGTGCACATGGGCACATAGATAAAACTTCATTAAATCTCCTAAAATGAGAGTCCAAAAATTCCCTATGAAAATCCTTAATGAATTTGCTCTGTCACTATTCAGGACTCACCTGTGGACGTGGATGGCCTGTCACCAGGCAGGTCAGTTCCAAAGTCTCTCCCTCTCGGATAGTGTAGACTCTCTCTGAGTAGCGCTCCTCCTCAATATTACATGCCAAACCTGAGTGCACAATCCGCACAGTGGGAGGAGCTGTTAAATCAGTAGGAAGAGAGACAACAGAAGAGCAAAGATAAGTAAAGTACTTTCAAAAACCATTCTGAGTGCATCATATATAAAAGCAAATCTCATTAGACTTAAAAACATTATCATCTAAGGACAGATATTGGACAGAAAATCTAATATTTCTATTTTATGTGAATCAGGGATATTCAAAGTTTTACACATTATACATACATAAGTGCATATGCACATGCATATGTACACATACACACACACATACACATAAAGATGATGATGATGGAAAAGCAATGTTTCAGGATATCAGTGATTCCAATCCAGTGATATCCAGTGGTGCCAACTGAGATAGCATTAGGTTTCTGAAATGCTCACATTCCTTTCCCTGTATAAGGTGTAGAAGAGGATGATGACCAAAGGAATGAGCATTGCACAACTATTGATGAAGTTACAATGGTCATTTGTAGTGATATGTATCTTTGGCATAATACCATACGTTCAGTTAGCTATAACAGTTGGCAAAATGACAACAAACTTAGGAGTCAAAAAACCAGGGTTATATCTTAGCTTTGCCACTAACTGGCTTTGTAACTTTAAGTTAAGTCATAACCTTGTGGTATCTTGGTTTTCTCCCATCTATAAAATATAAGCATTGGACTAGATTACCTCTAAAATTCATTTCAGTTTCAATTCAATAACTATTTGTAACACTAAATCTAGGAGAATGAACTCCCAAGGAGCTATTCAGTCTTGTTAGTTTATTTCAGGGTCACAAGTGCTAGTGAAAATTCATTGGCCTTGATTAAAAAAAAAAAAAAGATGCCACACCCAAAGTTTCAGCACTTCACATGTTTTATGCAAGGAATATACTTTGTAAATTGTAGAATAAATGAGTTCAAATTTGGTCACAGACACTTACTGGCTATATTACCCTAGGCAAGTCACTTTACACTGTTTGTCTCAGTTTTTTCATCTGTAAAATGAGCTGGAAAAGGAAAGCCATACCACTCAACTATCTTTACCAAAAAAGCACTAAATAGGGTCACAAAGAGAAGTAACTCAACAATAATAAATTCATCTTTGTAAATGATTTATTCTTGGTTTAGCTATCACTTTGTTAGTTACTTAATTACATGCACACAGGACAATTTTACCAAGAATTTTTGTGTCTGTACCATTTTGTCAACTCAACCAACATGATTTTATCATCAGTGGCAGTGGTGCATTAGATTATTACTTAAATATTTAGAACTATTAACTTAAGAAAAATGCATTCATAAACTCATGGGATGAATACATGAATTTCAGTAAAAATAAATTTCCTGTTCTATCTTCAGGGAAAATAACAACTACCCAGAACTAATTCTTCATTTTTTTTTCTTGATAGAGGGTTTACATACATATTCATATTAAACATACTTTCACATTAGTCATATTATAAAGAAGAACTGTAACCAAGTGGAAAACAACAACAAAGAAGAAACAAAACAAAAAAGAGAAAGAGCAAATACTATGGTTCAATCACAACTCCACCAACAATGCATTAGTGTTCCAATTTTCCCACGTTTTCTCCAACATTTGTCATTTTCCTCTTTTGTCATGATAAGTATGAGGTGGTACCTCAGCATTCTTTTGATTTGCATTTCTCTAATCAATAGTGATTTAGAGCATTTTTTCATATGACTATAGATAACTGTAATTTCCTCCTTTGAAAACTGCCTATTGATGTCTTTTAACCATTTATCAATTGGAGAATGACTTGTATTATTATAAATTGGACTCAGTTCTCTATATGTTTTTAGAAATGAAGCCTTTTCAGAGACACTGGCTGTAAAAATTATTTTTCAGCTTTCTGCTTGCTTTTTAATCTTGCTTGCATTGGGTTTTCTTTTTGCAAAAATTTTTATTTAATGTAATCAAAATCATCCATTTTGCATTTCATAATGTTTGTTATCTCTTGTTTGGTCATAAAGTTTTCCCTTCTCCATAAATCTAACAGGTAAACTATTCCTTGCTGTTATAGTTTGCTTATAGTATCAGTCTTTATATCTAAATCATGTACCTATTTTGAATTTATATTTTTATAAGATGTAAGATATTGGTCTATGCCTAGTTTCTACCATACTATTTTCTAGTTTTCTCAGCATTTTTGTTAAATATTGAGTTCTTTTCTAAATTTATTTATTTTTTAAAATTATTTTTAGTTTTCAACATTCATTTCCACAAGATTATGAGTTACAAATTTTCTCCCTGTGTTTCCCCTACCCCCAGCCCAAGGGAGAGAGCCTACTGAATACTCTTTCCCCCAATCTGCTCTCTCATATCCTCCCCCATACCCTCTCTAACTTTCTAGTAGGGCAAGATGGAATTCTATAATCCAGTCTCAGTAAATCTTATTTTCCAGTTGCAAGTAAAAAAAACAATTTTTTAACACTTGTTTTTAAAACTTTGGTTTCCAGATTCTTTCCCTTCTTCCTGCTTCACCCACCTTCATTGGGAAGATAAGCAATTCAATATAGGTTTAACATGTGTAGCTACCCAAAACGTTTCCATAGTAGTTATATTGTGAAAGACTAACTATATTTCCCTCCATCCTATCCCACCCCATCCCAACTTATTCTGTTTTCTTTTTTTCTTTTTTTTTTTTGAGGGGGAGGCAGGCAATTGGGGTTAAGTGACTTGCCCAAGGTCACATGGCTAGTTTTTGTGTTAAGTGTCTGAGACCAAATGTGAACACAGGTCCCCTGAAGCCAGGGCTGTGCTCCATTCATTGAGCCACCTAGCTGCCCCAACACTTATTCTGTTTTCTACTTTGACTCTATCCCTTTTCAAAAGTGTTTGCTTCTAACTACCCTCTCCCTCAATCTGCCTTCCCTTCTATATTCTCCCCATCTTATCCCCTTCCCCTCTATTTTCCTCTAGGGTAACATACCCAATTAAGTGTATATGTTATTTCCTCCCTAAGCCAAATTCCATTTCCTTTCACCTTTCTGCTCTTCCCTTCCATTGTAACAATATTCTCTTGCCTCTGTTATATGATATAATATACATGCATGCATATATGTACATATATATACAGTCTCATTTGTATTTATATATGCATACACCCTCCTATACATACATAAGCATGTATGTATGCATACATTACTTTTCCATCTGGCCAGTTCAGCTTTTTAAGGCACTCTTCTCCTCATTGGCTTTTTGGGCCTCTTTTGCCATTTGAGTTAGTCTATTTTTTAAGATATTTATTTCTTCAGTATTTTGGGGGGGATTGACTCCTTCTCGAGCTCCTCTGTGGCCTGTAACCAGTTCATATTTTTCTTGGAAGCTTTTGATGCAAGAGTTTTGACTTCATTGACTTCTTCTGTTCCATGTTTTGATCCTTTTTGTCCCCAAGAAATGATTCTATGGTCTGACTGCACTTCCTCTGCTTGCTCATCTTGCCAGCCAATTACTTGACTTTTGAGCTCTTTGCCACAATTGTCAGAAGTTTGAAGAGGGCACCCTCTCTACAGCCATCACAAGCTCTGGCACACTGGCATTTCTCACCCCAGGACCATCACCCAAGACCACAACCCAGATCCAAGCAGGTCAAACGAGAGTAATTACTCTTTGAATGGTCACTTGATCCCACTACAATCTGCTGTCCAGGAGCTCCATAGGCAGCCACACAAGCCACCTCTCACCCCAGGGGCAGGAGACTCACTGCATTCATCCATCACCCAGTTCCAACAGAGTTCTCCACTGACCTTTTACTTTCTCTTTGTCATTTATGGGTTGAGAGGTCTGGAAATCACCATAGCTGCTGGTGATTCACTCTCTTGAAGTCTGTTCTGGCCAGTCTGAGCAGCTGGACAGAGCTCTTCAGGTCTGGGACCACATTGCTCACATGGGACTGTGCTCAGCAGGCAGCTAAGTGAGATAGACCCTCCCTGTTGGGCTGCCAGGCTGCCTTCAGCAGGAGATTGGTTTCTTTCTGTGGGTTCTATAGCCCTAAAATTTGTTTAGAGTCATATTTTACAGGTATTGGAGGTGGTTGGAATAGGAGCTCACCCACGTTCCTGCTTTTACTCCCTAAATAGTGATTTTTTTATCCCAGAACCTGGAGTCTTTGAGTTTATGAAGCAGTATAGTCATTGACTACTGTGTATTGTGTACCTAACCTATTCCACTCATCCACCGCTCTTTTTCTTTGCCAATACCAAATACTTTTGATGTTTTATACTATGTATATACTGTTTTATACTACATATATAAGATTTAGTACAACTAGGCCACATTCCCTTGCATTTTTTTTCATGAATTCCTTTGATATTCTGGACCTTTTCTTCTTCCAGATGAATTTTGTTATTGTTTTTTCCAGTTCTATAAAATAATTTTTGCTAGTTTTATTGGTATGACACTGAATAAGTAAATTAATTTAGGCAGAATTGTCATTTTTATTGTATCTATATTAGCTTAGCCTACCCATTAGCAACCGATATTTTTCCAAGTATTTCAATCTGACCTTATGTGAAAAGTATTTTCTAATTGTTTTCATACAATTCCTGAGTTTCTCTTGGCTGGTAAACTCTCAAATATTTTATAATGTCTACACTAACTTTAAATGGAATTTTTCTTTCTATCTCTTGCTGTTGGACATTGTTAGTAATATCTAAAAAAGAATGATGACTCGTGTGGGTTTATTTTTATCCTGCAACTTTACTGAATTTGTTTATCATTTCAAGTAGATTTTTACTTGATTCTCTTAGTATACCATCATATCACCTCCCAAGAGTGATAGCTTTGTTTTCTCATTGCTTATTCTAATGCCTATAAGTTCTTTTTCCCCTCTTACTGCTAAAGCTAATATGTCTAGTACAATATTGAATAAGAGTGGTGATGATGGACATCCTTGTTTCACCCTTAGTCTTATTGGAAATGTTTCTAGCTTATCCACATTACATATAATGCTTACTGATGGTTTTAGACAGATGCTACTTATAATTTTAAGGAAGACTTCATTTATTCCTATGTTCTCTAGTGTTTTGAATAGGAATGGATGTTGTATTTTGCATCTATTGAGATAATATGATTTCTTTTACTTTTGTTGTTGATGTGGTCGGTAATGCTGATAGTGTTCCTAGTATTAAATCACCCTAGTATTTCTGGAATAAATCTTACCTGATCATAAAGTATTATCCTTCAGATAAGCTGATGTAATTTCTTTGCTAAAATATATTTTTTTTAATTTTTACATCTGTATTCATATTAGGGAAACTGATCTTTAATTTTCTTTCTGTGTTTTCGTTCTTCTTAATTTTGGTATCAGCATTATATTTGTATCATTAAAAAAATTGGCAAAACTCATTCACCTATTTTCCCAGACAGTTTATAAAGTGTTGAAATTATTTTTTTTCTTTAATATTTGGTGGAATTTACTTGTAAATCTATCTGGCCCTAGAGGTTTTTTCTTAGGTTGTTCATTGATGGCTTGTTCAATTTCTATTTTTGAAATGGGGTTATTTAACTGTCTGTTTCTTCCTATAATTCCCTTACCTTCTTCTCTAAGAATCTGGATGCTATACCACTTGGTGCATATATGTTTAGTAATTATATGACTTCATTGTCTATGGTAGCTTTTAGCAGGATGTAGTTTCCTAGCTTCTCTCTTTTAATTAGATCTATTTTGCTTTTGCTTTGTCTGAGATTGGGGTTGCTACCTCTGCTGTTTGTTTGTTTGTTTGCTTTTACTTCAACTGAAGTATAATATATTCTACTCCAGCCTTTTACCATTACTCTCTTTGTAACTCTGTTCTTAAAATGTGTCTCTTTAATGGTAATGGTAATTTGAAGATCTTTCTTGCCCCTTAATAAGCCTAAGGGAATTTGAAGACCTTCTCTGATTTGAAGATTTTCCCTGCCTCCTAATAGCTTGAATGTAATCACATGGAGTCTGTGGTGGGAGGAGTTTGTTGAAGGAAGGAGCAGAGCTTACAGGAAACTGGGAGTCAGAGCAGCTAGATGGAGAGGGAGAGAAGACACACCCAGGGAGACAGGCTTCTGACTGCTGATTTGTGGAAAGGCTAAAGGATGGTGTGGGCCTCTGCTGCACTGTGGTGTATTAACTTCTATGTTGTTATAATGGACTTGGTATCCTAGTGTTGGAATTTTGTTTTCTTGTGTCTGAATAAATGTTTTGCCTCTGTCTTCTATATGTAGAGTCTGTTATATTTTGCAATTGAGAACTATGTCAGCATATTTACAGTCACCATAGGCACTGGGAATGTTGCATTGGCACTACAGTTTCTTGTAAACAACATATTGTTGGATTATGGATCCATTCTGCTATCCGCTTCTCTTTTACAGGAGAGTTCTTCCTATTCACATTCATTATGATTACTATCTATGTTTGTCTCGCCATCCTATTTTTTTCCTCTTCATGCTCTCTCCTTTCTTTTCCTCCTCTCTAGAGTTTTCCTTTCAACCGTTGCCTCCCTCAGTCTGCTCTCCCTTCTATCAGCTGCCTCCCCTTTTCCATTACGACTTCTTTTTTCCCTTCTATCCATCCTTTCCCTTTTCTTTCCCCTTTCCCCTCCTACTTCTTATAGAGTAAGTCATATTTCTGTACCTAACTGATTGTTACTCCCTCTTTGAGCCAAATCAAATGAGAGTAAGCCTCAAACAATGCTCATCTCTTTACCTTCTTTCCCACTACTCTAGTATTTCTTTGTGCCTTTTCTTGTGATGTAATTTGCCCTTGTCTGACTTCTCCTTTCCTCTTCTCCCAGTACAATCCCTTTCCATCACTCAATTATATGTTTTATCATCACATCAAGGTGAACTTATACCCATGCCCATTGTCTATCTATACCCCTTTTAAATGTCATAATAAAGATACAGTTCTCAAGAGTTCCAAGTGTCATCTTTACTTGGAGGGATGTGAAAAGTTTTCCTTTTTTTTGATAATGTTTGTTCTTTCCTGTTTACCTTTTTATGCTTCTCTTGAGTCTTGTATTTGAAGATCAAATTTTCTATTGTGCTCTGGCCTTTTCATGAGAAAATTTGGAAGTCACTTATTTTGTTAAATATACATATCCTCTCATGAAAGATTATGCTCAGTTTCACTGGTAGTTGATTTTTGGTTGTTATCAAAGCTCCTTTGCCTTATGGAATATCATATTCCAAACCCTCCCATCATTTAATTTAAGTTGCTAGGTATGGTGTAATCCTGACTGTGGTTCCACAGTATTTAAATTGCTTCTTTCTGGCTGCTTGCAGTATTTTCTCTTTGACCTGGTAATTTTGGAATTTGGATACAATATTGGTTGGAGGTTTCATTTGGGGATCTTTCTCAGGAGGTGATCAGTGGTTTATTTCAATGACTATTTTGTTCTCTGGTGCAAAGAACTCAGAGCAGTTTTCCTTGGTAATTTCTCTTTTTTTGTGTTTTCAATTTTGTTTTTGCTTTTTGGAGGGGGGAAGGTAGGGCAACAGGTGTTAAGTGACTTGCCCAAGGTTATACAGCTAGTTTTTGTGTTAAGTGTCTAAGGCTGGATTTGAACTCAGGTCCTCCTGATTCCAGGGCTGGTGCTTCACTCACTGTGCCACCTAGCTGCCCATTTCCTTGATAATTTCAGGAAAGATACTGTCCAGTCTCTTTCTTTGATCATGATTTTCAGGTAGTCCAATAATTCTTAAATTATCACTCTTGGATTGATTCTCCAGGTCAACTATCTTTACAGTGAGACATCTCACATTTTCTTTAAATTTTTCATTTTTTTTTACTTCATTTCATTGTTTCTTGATATTTCATGGAGGCATTAGCTTCAACTTACCCAATTCTAATTTTTAAGGAATTATTTTCATCAATAAGATTTTATGCCTATTTTTTTTCCTATCTGGCCATTTCTGCTTTTTGAGAAGATCTTTTCTTCAATGAAGTTTTGTGCCTAATTAGGTCAATTTTGTCCTTAAATGGAGTGGCTAGGTGGTGCAGTGAATAGAGCACTGGCCCTGGAGTCGGGAGGACATGAATTCAAATCTTGCCTCTTATGCTTAACACTTACTAGCCATGTGACCTTGAGCAAGCCACTTAACCCCAACAGCCCTGCCTTCCCCCCTCCAAAAAGAAAAAAATAATAAAAAAATTTTTGTCTTTAAATGTGTTATTTTCTTCAGTATTATTTTTTGCCTCTTTTACCGAGTTATTTGTTCTCTTTTTCATAATTTCTTTCTCTAATTTTTCTAGTTTCTCTAATTCATCATATCACTCATTTCTTTTCCTAATTTTTCCTCTACCACACTTATCTCTTTAACTCTTCCAGGAATGCTTGTTGGTCTTGGGTTCAATTAGCATTTTCCTTTGAGGCCTTATTAGGAGTTGTTTTCACATTGTTTTCTTCTGAATTTATGTCTAGGTCTTCCCTGCCACAGTAGTAGCTATATATGCTCAAGTTCTTTTTTGCTATTGTTATTGTTTGTTCATTTTTTCATTCTATTTTTGACTTTGAATGTCATGGAATTGGTCACAGATCACCTGCAGGTGAAGGGGCACTGACAGAAGTTTCAAACAATTTTCATGCTGTTGTTTTCAGAGCTTGTTCAGGGAAGAGGGGTAAAGGGGTATGTCTGCAAGTATGTCTGATCCTTCCAAAGTGATATAATTGGGGGCAGAGTCAAGATGGCAGAGTAGAAGCAGGAGAACTCTATGAGCTCCCACCATAACCACATAAAATACCTATAAAATATGACTCTAACCAACTTTTAGAGCTCCAGAACCCACAAAAGGACAGAGGAAATAGGCTCCCAGTGAAGGCAACCCACCAGACAGATGGGAAGGGTTCATTGCAGCATGCTGGGAGCTGAAACCAGCCTGAAACTGCAGCTTTAGCTCCAGGGCAGCCAGGGCAAAAGGCTAGAGGCCTCAGGAGAGTGGATCACCATCAGCTGTGGCAATTTCCAGAATTATCAACCCACAAGAACTAAGGACAAAGTGAAAGGTCAGTGGAACTCGGCTAAATTTGGGGGAAAGGAGTGGGCCAGTTGTCTACTCCCAGAGCAAGAAAGCAGCGGAAGTGGCCCCTGCAGCCGCCTCCACATGGCTGCTTCAGAGCTCCCAGCCTGTAGATTGTAGGGGGGCCAAGCGATCATTCAGAGACTAAGTGTTCTTGCCTTAACCTGCCTGGATTGGGATCACAGTCTTGGGTGGTGGTCCTGAGATGTGTGACCAGTAAGCCAAAGTTGGTGGGGGCTGCAGAGACAGTGGCTTCCTAATAGCTCCGGCAGATGTAAAAACCCCAGCAATTTGCGACAGAGCTCTCTCCTCTGAAAACAGAGCTCCATGGAGCCCAAAAGTCAAGTAATTGACTGGCAACATGAGCAGGCAAAGGAAGCAAAGCAAGAACAGCAATCCAACTTTAGATTTCTTTTTGGGGGACAAAAAGGCTCAAAGCATGGGATGGGAGGAAGACAACACAATCAGAATTCCCACTCCAAAAGCTTCCAAGAAAAATGTAGACTTGTTACAGGCCATATAGGTGCTTAAGAAGGATTTTAAAAACCAAATAATAGAAGTGGAGGAAAAATTGGGAAGAGAAATGAGAATGATGCAACAAAATCATGAAAAGAGCCAACAACCCGACTGAAGAAAATAACACTTAAAAAAAAATAGACTAACTCAAATGGTAAAAGAGACCCAAAAAGCCAATGAGAAGAAGAATGCCTTAAAAATCCAAATTTGGTTGATGGAAAAAGAATCTCAAAAGCTCACTGAAGAGAATAATTCCTTCAGAATTAGAGTGGGGCAAATGAAAGCAAATGACTTTATGAGAAATCGAGATACTATGAAACAGATCCAAACAAATGAAAAAATAGAAGGCAATGTGAAATATCCCATTGAAAAAAACACAGACATGGAAAATAGATCAGGAGAGACAATTTAAAAATCATTGGACTACCTGAAAGCCATGATCCAAAAAAGAACCTAGAAATCATCCTTCAGAAAATTCTCAAGCAAAATTGCACTGATATTTTAGAGCCAGAGGGCAAAACAGAACTTGAAATAATTCACCGATCACCTCTTGAAAAAGATCCCAAAAAAGGAAAGTCCTAGGAATGTTAGAGCTAGGTTCCAGAGTTCCCAGGTCAAGGAAAAAACAGTACAAGCTGCCAAGAAGAAAAAATTTGAATGCTGTGGAAATGCAATCAGAATAACACAATATCTAGCAGCTTCTACAGTAAGGGATGAAAGGGCTTGGAATATGATATTCCGGAGATCAAAGGAGCTAGGATTAAAACCAAAAATCACCTACCCAGCAAAACTAAGTATAATGTTTCAAGGGAAAATATGATCATTCAATGAGTTGGAGGACTTTCAAGCATTCTTGATGAAAAAACCAAAACTGAATAGAAAATTTGACATTCAAATACAAGAAGCATGAGAAAGTAAACATGGAAAAGAATTCATAAGGAACTTATTAAAGTTGAACTATTTACATGCCAACATGGAAAAATGATAATTGTAATTTATGAAACTTTTCTTAGCATGAGGATAGGTGAAGAGAATATAAATGTGTGTGTGTGTATAGGTATGTATGTATGTATTCACACACATATGTCTATATAGGAGGGTATATATGCTTATGAATACATATGTGAGTATGTGTATATATGTGTACATAGAGGGCACAGGATCAATTGAATAGGATGGAATGATATTTTAAAAGGTGAAATTGAGAGGTGGGAAGGGAATAGAATGAGAGGAGACAGGGAGAGACAGAATGGGATTAATCATCTCATATAGAGGAGGCAAGGGATAACTGTTATGATGGAGGAGAAGAACAGGAAAGGCAAAAGGGAATGGGTCAACCTTACTCTTGTTGAATTTGGCTTAGTGAGGGAATGACATACACTCTAAATTGGGTGTCTTCCCCTACAGGAGAGTAGGGGAGAAGGGAATGAAAGGAGGGATGATGGAGGGGAGGGCAGGTTGGGGGAGAGGTTGTTAGAAGTAGGGACAGAGACAAAGTAGAGAATAGAACAAGTGGGGGGGGGCGGGATCAGAAGGATGGAAAAATAGTCAGTCTTTCACAATACATCCATTGTGGAGATATTCTGTGTAACTACACATGTACAGCCTGTATTGAATTGCTTGTCTTTCCAGTGGGGGTGAGTGACAAGGGAAGAAGGGAAATAATCTAGAATTTAAAGTTCTAAAATCAAATGTTAAATATACATATATACATACATATGTATGTATGTATATATCATTATTATTATTATCATTATTATTATTATTATTATTTAAGTGCAACTAGGTAATAAGATATACAGGTACTGGGGTGGGGAGATCCATCTTGTGCTACAGGAAAGTCAAAGGGGTGATGGAGGAAGATAAAGGAGAGAGAAGATAGGGGGAGGGGATATTCAGTGGGATCACTGTTTTGGGGTGGGAGTAGGGGAAAGACAGGGAGAAAATATGTAACTCAAAATCTGGTGGCAATGTATGATGTAAACTAAAAATAAACAAAATTTAATAACAATTTAAAAAAGAAAAAAAGAGGTGATTGGTGAAATCTTTGAATTTCTATTTTGCCCTCTGGTTCTAGAATATCAGGGTAATTTTGCTTAATAATTTCTTGCAAGATGGTGTCTAAGCTCTATTTTTTTTATCATGGCTTTCAGGTAGTCCAATCATTTTTAAATTATCTCTCCTGGATCTATTTTCCAGGTCAGTGGATTTTCTGATGAGATATTTTATATTGCCTTTTTTTTTTCATTTATTTGGATCTGTTTTAGAGTATCTTGATTTCTCATAAAGACATTAGTTTCCATGTGCTCCAGTCTAATTTTAAAGGAATTATTCTGTTCAGTGCATTTTTGAAATTCATTTTCCATCCAGCAAATTCAGCTTTTTAAGGCATTCTTCTCTTCATGGGCTTTTAGGGCCTCTTTTGCCATTTGAGTTAATCTATTTTTAAGTTGTCATTTTCTCCAGTATTTTGGGGGATCTCCTTTAACAGACTGTTGACTCACTTTTCCATGCTTTTCTTGCATCACTCTCATTTCTCTTCCCAGTTTTTCTTCCACTTCTCTTCCTTGATTTTCAAAATCCTTCTTGAGCTCTTCCATGGCCTGCGACCAATTCATATTTTTCTTGGACACTTTTGATGCAGGAGTTCTGACTTCATTGTCCTCCTTCAGTTCCATGCTTTGATCCTTTTTGTCCCCAAAAAGATTGTGTGGTCTGACTGCACTTTCTCTGCTTGATCATATTGCCAGCCAATTAATTGACTTTTGAGCTCTTCACCACAGTAGAACTCTGCTTACAGAATGGAAAGGGCTTTGTCTCAAATCGCTGGGGTTTTTGCAGCTGCTAGAGCTACTAGTTGGGTGTCCTCTCTTCAGCCCCCACAAGCTCTGGCACACTGGACACACACCCCAGGACCACCATCCAAGACTGCAATCCAGATCCAATCAGGTTAAAACAAAAGTGATTACCCTCTGAATGATCACTTGGTCTTCCTACAATTTGCAGGCCAAGAGCTTTGGAAGGTGCCATGCTGCAGCAGCTGCAGCCACCAAACCTCCACCACTTCTTGCCCTCAGGGGAGGGGCCAGACTGGGATCTCCAATCCCCCTTCCAACAGAGTTCCACACTGACCTTTTACTATATCTTTGGCATTTATGGGTTTATAAGTCTGGAAACCGCCATAGCTGCTGGTGATTCACTCTCCTCAAGTCTGCTCTGGTTGCTGCTGGTCAGGGCTGCCCTGGGGCTGGAACTGTGGCTTACAGGAGATTATGCTTGGCTCCCTGTACACTGCAATAGACCTTTCTTATCTGCCTGTCAGGTTGCCTTTAGTAGGAGATTTTTTTTCTCTCTGTCTCTTTGTGGGTTCTGTAGCTTTAAAATTTGTTTAGAGGCATTTTTTTTTACAAGTATTGGAAGTGGTTGGCGCCAGAGCTGATGCCAAGTTTGTGCTTTTACTCTGCCATCTTGGTTCTCCTGGCTCGAGAGTCTTAAAGTTCAAAAACACAAGGTGCTGATCTTCAGGACTCAATCCTCGATAATATATAACGATTCTAATAATTTTCTATAAAAATGACCAATCTTCCTAGGATTCATGAATTTTTGCTAAGTTGAAACTTCTAATTGTGATTATAATGTAAAGTTCTGTGCTTGATGCTCTTCTTTTCTCAATATACCTTCTCCCTAGGAGACCTCATAAATTCTCAGATTCATTTATCATCTCTATGTAGTTAACTTCTAGTTCTACATATCCAGTCCTAATCAATCTCCTGAGCTACATTCTCTAATCTCTGATTGCTTTTTGGTAATTTCAAATTGAATGTCTCATTCCAAATTCAATTTTCCCCAAATAGTACTCATTATTTTCTTCCCTACTTCCAACAAACTATAGTTATGAATTTCTCTATTTCTCTTGAGGGCATCAATATCTGTCTAGTCTCCCAGGTTACCGCAGCATTATTCTTGACTCTTCACTCTTTTAATACTATAGCATATCCAATCAGTTGCCAACTCTTATAGTTTCCACTTCCATATTTCTTGCATCTATCACAACTTGACTGAGACTTGAGAACTTCATCATCTCTCACCAATGCCATGCACGAGCAGCTTCCCAAAAGAATGCTACTGTGAACAGCTTTTAAGGCTCTGATTACACAGTATAGTGAACACTGTATTTATTCCATTACAAAGCAAAGCAAACATTCACAAGAAATCACAATACAATATTCACAACATTACATCTTATCGTAGAAAATCAGAATATAGTGTTCACAACAGCTTATCATTAGAATGGCCATGTAGTTTTCACCGAAGTGGTCACAGTATTTAGAACAAAGAACAAAAGAATAATTATCTGATATCCCTAAGGAGGTTTGCCTCCTCACTCAGTCATTCAGTCATCTCACAATACAATAGTCAGTCTTCCACTCATGGGGCAATTGTAGGTTAACTTAATCAAGTCACTTATCTAGCAATCAGTCACTAAGTATCATTAATCACTAAATACAATCATTAGAAAATTACACAAACCCTCCACCCCTTGGTCTCTAGTAAACTTCAATTTCATCACTACATTCAATATCCAAGAAGAGGCCTTTTCTTCATCTTGCTGTACCCAAACCCAAATCCCAGGTCACTATATACCACCTGATTGGTGGCCCACCATTAATCCCCTTTATATTTCTGTCTTTGTCTCTATGCTACACCCTGCAATAGCTTGAAACAGCTTAAGGCACAGTCATGAGTACTGCCCAAGGTGTGGTTCCCTTACCCCTCTCCTTCCTTAATTAGCATTCTGTATACTTTCCCTGAATCACAGTGTACAAGGTTCAGCCTAGGGTTATGGTGCAAGACTATCTTATGTAGAGACCACCCTGCTCTGTTCTGCTGACCAAGCAGGGTCCCCACACCCTTTGCCCAGAACATGACCCCAGCCTGTCACAGGAAGGTTGTGCCCTTGAACCCTTGCACCATATTCCCAAATTAACCCTGAGCTATAGATCTAACCAATGGCTGTTTTTGGCTTCTGTACATCATTGCTTCTGCTAGCTCGCCTCCTTGACTGCGGTTTTTGTGGTTTTAGCTTTTTTAAACAATGCCTATCTCTCCAATGGACACTACCAATTTGAGTTTACACTCTGGTAGTAGGGAGCTTGCTCAATAAATCCACACCTAAATTTACCTTGAACCCAGGTGTCAGCTTGCTCTTATTCTCTGCACAACATTTTTGGAGGCCCCAGGGAAATTTGGGGGTCCTAGAAGCTCCTCTGTGGCCCTAGACCACCCCCTTGGAGACCTGGGCTTGACTAGGTTCTCAGTATCAGCTGGTAGGCATCTTGGACCATTCTGCTCTCCGGGGGAGCTGGCACCTGGCTTGTTCCCAGGGCCTGGAGTTCAGAAAGGCCTAGGACTAGCCTGCCTGTCTGACATTGACTTGCCTTTATTTGGCTCACAGTGGATCTGCAAAATCCTGTGGAGGTGAGTGTTTGCCTTTTTATTTGTTTGTTCCTTCCCATGCCTGTGGAGTTGAATGCTTCTCTTTTTACTTGCTCATTACTTGTGGTGGTTTCATTTTCTGTTGTCTCAGTTTCCTGTGGTTTGGGTAGGGGTTTGGGACCAGACATGGTAACATATTTTAGACTGGATGGACTGGGTGTGAATCTCAAGGAGCCCCCTTCAGGGCTCTCTCCTATGCAAGTGTCTCGATCCTTTTGGATCAGGGATAAGGTGAAAATCTCGAGGATCTCACTCTTGGGACTTCCCCATGTAGTGTCTCTGTCCTTTCAGTCTAAACACACCAACCCCCTGGGAGACCCCAAGATGTTAAGCTTCTCACCAGTCTGATTTGTGGGACCCTCTGTCCCACAGCAGATTTAAATCTCAGGGGCATTTCCTCTGTAGTGTCTTGACCCTCTAGAGATCAGGTATAAATCTTGGGGCTCCATAAATTTTGGCGCCCCTGGCAAGTGTCCTACATCCCACAGTGGGTGAAAGTCTCGGGGGTATTCCCCTTGTACTGTCTTGACCCTCTAGAGATTAGGGGTGAATCTCAGGGCTCTGTAAATGTCAGGGCCCTTGGCAAGTGTCCTGCTCTTTTTATCTATTCTAGCCTGTTGGACACTGTTTCTGTTCCTCTTTTTATTCTCTGCAGTGTAGTGCAAGGGTCATCTTTGTCCTACATAGTCAGCTTAAATGTTTGTTTTGTATTGTCCTGTGCAAAGCAAGTGTCTGTGCATTTTTAAGCAAAAATTGTGTCTGTGACTACATATAGAGTGTGACAGGCTGTGGTTAAAGTGGAACCTCCTCTTTCTCTTACCCCCTTCACTGAGTGGACGGAATTGAGAGAAAGAGAAAATTAGAAACTTTTTAGTATTTAAATTAACAGTGCAAAAATCTTTTTTTTGATCTTTCCATGTTCTAAATCCTGGCCAGATTCAGAGACTGGAAAGAGAAAAAGATGAAAAAGGAAGGGAACCTTTTTTTCCCCTCAGATTAACTACAGGCTGAGGTTGACCAGCCTACCTCACCCCAAAGCAAAGTTTTTGTTTAATGAAATGTGGTTCTTTTAAAATGTAAATTGCTAGGCATTTAACTCCCTCTAGTTTAAAGGTGCATAGAGTAGCATGAAAATTGGGTATGATTATTTGGAATGTAAAGGGATGTAGGCAGTCTGAGCAATGGGTTTGAAAGATTGGGAAAGAGAAATAAGGGCTTGGGTGAAAATGTGAAAGAAAAGTTTGGGAACAGATGTGGGTGGATTGGGGAGCTTTCCCCAACCCTGGGGCATTCTAGTGTAGCATCAGATGATTTAAGCACATTGAGAGGTTTGAGAAAGTTTTGGGATGTTAAGAGAGAGGTTAAAATTGGATGGTTATTGTTAGTAAATTTAAGAATGGAACCGATTATGATGGAAAATATAGATTAAATTAATTGGTTAGAACCAAAGAAAGCAGTTGGTATTTTGGCACAGCATATCTTAAATAATCTGACTATGATATGGGAAATTAAAATATTAAAAAATATAGATATATATTTGTAAATGATATTTTCATTTGGCTAAAAGTATTGAAATCTAAAAATCGATAGTGTCATTTGACCTTAAGAAATTAATTCATTGTATAAACCCCCCGCTAAAAATGTATTGTAAGGATTGTGGTAAACTCCACATCCTAGTAATTTGTTTAATATAATTATAAAAGTGTTTTGGTTTTGGCAAGTATTAAGTACAATGTGTGTTTGGGTAAAAAAACTGGGAAGAAAAATGTTAATTGTGATATGTTTAATAATTTAATGTAAAACTGTAAAGTTCATGCTATGGGATTTGTGTAAGGCAATCTGGCACTAACTAGTTTAAGGTTATCAAATTGGTAATTATCCTCAAATTTTGAATTTCATGTATTGAATATGTGCTTATAACAGTCTTGATTTTTTTTTTTGGTATACAATTTGGTATAAATGCTGCTAAATCCTGGATTCTTTTGTAGGCAAAATATTAGGGCATTTTAATTATGTACAAGATATAAATTTTAAGTTTGTCTTTGTCTTAAAATAAGGGGTTTCCATTAAGATTGTTCTATGAAATGTGCAATTGGTATTGTATAAGTCAACTGTTCATAAAAACATGCTTATGAGAAGTATTTATTAATAACTATGTAAAAAAGATCCTGTAAATCTTCCTCTAACTTTTGTAAAATTTGCAATGGGTTATGTATATCAAAAAGAGGAAAGGGCATCAAGTCCCAGCAAAAAGACTTTTGATGTAAAGCAAAATTCAGAGTGATGTTTAAAATACTGTTTAAGGTTAAAATCTTAAAGTGCACAAAATAAGATTATTGGCCATTTCAAAGTGGTGAAAAAGCAATTAAGTATTATTGCAATTGACTGAATTAATTGTTGGGATTACATCAGAGACATTTTTTAGTTCAGGTAAAAACAAAATTTATTGTGAGCTTATATTAAATAGAATTGTAAGAACAGATTCCTTTATGATTGACTCAAAAATGTTACTCAACCAACATAAAATTGAAAACCTATTTTAAGTTGATTACTGGAGATTGTTACTTAAAGATTTTTTGGGACTATTAATTGGCTATTTCTCTGAGTCTAACTCCAGGTATAAATATTAAGAAGAGCTGCCCAAGCCACTGCCTTATGGTGCCAGACCCTGTAAGTTACAGGCATAAGGCACAAAAGAAGGTCAGGGGAACGACTGTTCTCCATGAGCTGAAGTAGGATTCCCCCGACTTGATTTATGCACAAGCACCTGGCAAATCTCAAGCTTGGCTCAATGCTGCAAGCATGTTATACATCTTGCCTGGAGTTGACATTCTAAAGTTAGGGAATTGTGGTTCCCTTATTATTGTTCTGTCCCTATTCTTGGTGAAAAGCTTCAATAATCAAAAGTTATAGAATTCAGTGGAGGTGCGCCTGTATAAATACAGGTCTTAGCAACTGGGTGGCTGATGCTGTGGCCCTTGCTGCTGCCCTCTCTGGGGCTGCCCCCCCCCCCACCCTGTCACAGCTTCCCCTTTTCTTCCTCGCTGCCTCCTCCTCCTTACTTGCCCTTGGATGATTCCTACACAGCTGAAGAAGGAGGTCTAGATCTTTTTCATTTTCTATTTCCTCATTCTCTACTAGGTCAAAGCAACCCCTGAAGGGCACAGCTGAAAATGGGTAAATATTCTCCTCAATCTTAAGTGAGACTCCACCCAACTTAGAAAGCTTAGCTCTGATGAAAGGGTAAAAAGAATCTAATCTAGGCAAATTCTGGTCCATTATTCAACTAAATATATAGGTGGCTTGAAGGTACATTCCTTTGTCTAGATTGCCATAGGCTGGAGTGGTCTGGGTAGAGATGAATCTCTTTGTCTAAGAGTAACATAATCAAAATCAGGTCCCCTAGTGCCTCATTAGCATAAGTCCACCTCTCATAATATTCATTCTCTCTTTAATTGTTAGCCAGTCTGAGTTGATTTCTGCCAGTCAGGAACACAAACTTTCAAGGGTATTTAAACTCTCAAGGTGTACTGTTGGTTCATCTTTGGTTGTGGTTGAACATCCCTCAGAAGTTACATTTTCAGTAAAATGAGACTGAAACTAAATTGGCCAGTATATTTAGCAAGTAGAGACAAAATTCAACTTTTAAGCACCATTTAATGAAGACTAATGGCAAACTTATGGAGCTAATGACTATGAAGTAAATGAAGTTCTGCTCATTAGAATAAGGATAAATAATTTTAAGAAAGCAACATACAGGTCTTAGGATGATCTCTGATTAAGATTTTGGTGAATTCCAATGAAGCCATGAGAATGAGAGGCTGAGTGAGGAAGAAACTTGAAAACTCTCACTAGGGGATGAAAAAAAATGCCATTTTTCCTATTATTGCTCCTGGGAGATTTCCATCAATTAAGGAGGAGTAGGTGGGTGGCCTTTCACCACTGAGGAACTAGAAAGGTTGCCAAGAGAAGTTCAAATAGCAACTTGATAAGTAACTGTGGCAGTGGCTCCTGAAGGTATACTGTAGCCAGTACTGAGACACCATCTTCTAAAGAGTTGCATGGATGTAAGAGCGCTCTGGAGATAGTATTACTGAATCGGATAAACCAAGTAAAGACTCCACATAAAGATTTAATCACCCTTTGTCCCTTGTTATATGACTGTATCAGGGAATTACTTCCATTTGGCCCAATTAAAATGAATTCTCATTGTAATGCTTGATAGAGAAGTTTCTAAAAGAAATGTTTGATACTTTAGATCTGTCTTCTCCCACTAACCCCGCCCCCCCCACACACACACATACACACATATTCACAGGCTACCATGCCATATGTCTATTCTGCCTTGAGGGCAATTAGATACTATCTTCTTGCTTCAAACTTCAAACTATGGGTCTTCCTTTCCGCATAACTATACAGGCATGGGCTGATCAAATGGTGAAATTTGAGCAGGATATTGTGACAGCTGTGGCTTGGGAAGACACTGCTGTCTGTGAAAATAGATGCTCTGGGAATTTGGGAGGAAGCAGAAAAATGAATATTTTAATATTATTCCTGATACATGAGGTTGATAAGAAAGCAGTTGATGGCCAGGTTACAGGTGTGCTAGTAAAACTGTACAGGAAAACTCAGTACCAGCTCTTTGGTCTTATCCAAGCCCAAGACATCTTCCAAAACCCTTGACATATTTTGATTATTCAAAGGAAGTTACAGAGGGTAGATCATGGTTCTTATGAACCATAAAGATCTATATGAATTCTTTTGGCAACTGTATGCCAGTTATTGTAGGTGAAGCCAAATGGAAACCCTTAGAGTTGCCCAAACCATCCTGTGCAGTTATCATCAAACAATATGGAATCATTAGAGTGATAAAAGATTTTTTCTCTCTAATGATAAAGATAAATGAAGAGGAATACCTGATTATATCAATTTCCTTTACAGTAATCCTGTGTTATCTGTAAGGAGAGAAGGTGGTACCTGATATTTTATTATCATATTATGGGGACCTGTGAAAGTCACTATGCTTATCAACACAGCTATTCCTGTCCTTGTCAATTCCATAGACCAGTCTAGGGTAAGTGTTACTAGGATTATTAACCTCATCACTGCTTTTTTCTCTATTCTTGTGATTAACATTGGTCAGAAGAATTTTAATTTCACCGGGGAAGAAATCCAATGTATGTTCATTATCCATTCACCCCATAATGGCAGGCAGAAACTTAAAGGAGGCTTTTCTTCCTAAGGGCATTGATATATACCACTGCATTGATGAAATTACATTGACCAGACCATAAGGCCATGGTGGCAGAGGCCCTACATCAGATAGTAGCCATTATGAGGGCCAAGGGGAGGGAAATCCTGGAGCCAGGCTTCTCTATCAAGTTTCAGGAATAGTGGGTGGGAGAAAACCAGAGTATTCTAGGCATAGTCAGGAATAAGTTAATAACACTCATTTCTCCACAACCTAAAAGTAATCCTAGACTCTTCAGGTTTTGTAAAATACACATTCCCCACCCATGTATCTTAATAACCACCAGTTATCAAGTCACCTCCCTCTTTCAAGTGGGTTCCAGAATAGGCTACATTGCTGGAATATCCAAAACAAGTCATTTAGCAATCTTGGGCCTCTATAACCATGCAGGTCCCTATATGGGGAGGTTTATGTACATCAATAATAGATTGAGTGAAGTCTTTGATAGGGTCAAAAGGTTGGCCAATAACAAGTGGCTATTTAATATTTGGGAGCTGCTAGTTCTGTGAAACAACCTCTTACTATACTACTTTTGAAAAGTAGTTGCTGGACTAACCCTGGGCACTGGCTGTTACCTAACAAATGACAAAGGTGATCATATAATCACTTTTTGTTCAGAGTAGTCTTTTATGACTTAGGTGAAGCAAAGTAGTCCTTCCAACAAGATGAATAGGGCATAGGAAGCATCTACTGGTTAATGGAAATGATATATTAAAAATCACACTTATGTAGGTCTCTGGTACTCTTCATAAGTATATTGGAGACCTCCAGTCCAAGTCCTGGAACTTTGCCTCTTCTACGAACCTGATAGGACCCCACCTATAAGAACTTATCTCCTAAGTAACAGTAAATGGCTCCATCCACTATGAGAGACATACAAAATGAGATTTCAATGGACACTAATCCAATAAATGATAATACCCTAGACAGTAAGATGGTACAGTGCATAGAACACTGGACTTGGAGTCAAGAAGGCAAGTCCAAAAGCAGCTTCAGACAGTTTTTAGCACCTCAGGTAAGTCATCTGATCTCTGTATGCCTCAGTTTCTTCAACTGTAAAATGACAGTAATAATAGCACATACTTCTCAGAGTGGTTGTGAGGATCAAATAAGAAAATATCTGGCAAGTGCTTAGCGCAGTATCTTTCACATAGAATTTTTGTTTTCTTCCTTCTCTAGACAATGAAAAACCTGGTGAAGTACTTCAATTGGACTGACCTTTAGACTGGATGGCAAAGGACAGAGAAGATCTACACCTGCAATGATTCCTAACCTTGGCCCTGGGATAGACCAAGTGATCTTGGGGCTGGGGAGAAGAAGACTGGACAACCAAAAGTTCTCCCTTTTGGGAGCAGGAAAAATGGAGGAATTTAGTTGATACCTTCCATTACATACAATTTTGTTCATGAGTATGTTAGTTCTCATAAGATAGTAAGCACTAAACAACCAACCTGGAGTCATTATATGGCCAATAGAGGTTGGGAAATGGGTCAATTGCCAGTCTGGATGTTGGCATGGTGATCCTATATTGTGCTGGCATGGGACTATAACTAAGGACAAGATAGTGAACTATTCCTACCCAATACACTTTCTCCTTCCAGTAGGATCTTTTTTCCAGCCAGATCCCACCTAACTTCCTCTCCCCAAACATAAAAAAAAATCAAAATATTAAAAAATCCCCTAAGGACAAGAAGTTTGCCCCTACAATCTGCAGCATCTTCATGCACCTACCTTAGGTGAAGCCTGTTAGTTGGCTCATGTACCCAATCCACCAGAAGTCAGTCTGTGATGAATCAACAGCACCATAAGGAAGGGGAAAGGATCTCTAGTTCAATGGTTCCTGGGATCTAGTCTCTAGTAGAACTTCCCTGATAAGATTGAACTACTTTCAGATATAATTTCAGTTTGCACTCTCCGGTCTTCTTTCCTGTTGCTGCCAAGTCACTTGGGCAATGAGGCATTTGCCCATTCAGAGGGCTTCATACACACTGGAGAAATATCATAGGTCTCCATAATTTGCAGGCTTACTTTCCATCAGAATGGTTCAGACAACACCTTCCATAAAGAACTCAAAAAACCAAATGCATATCAGCATTATTGAGAGATGCCTTGCTTTTTAACAACTTAGAGGAAGTAAAACTATGATATCACTATGATGAATGTTTATTTACTTGGAAGAAAGAGTATCCACTATGGGTGGGTAATAATTCTCAAATGGTGGATAGGGAAGAGAAAGAGTCCTTATGCCCCTGGGAAATTAGTTGACATCCCCTCCACAGAAGGTTCTCAGTGGACAAAGATCATTTTCTCTAATCCTTTCTCATCATTTCTCTAATGTGGTTTTCAGAGAGGGGAAGGTCTTACTTGGTTAACCAAGAAATACCATATAAATGGGAGTCTTGGGAGGACATTTGGAGGAGGAAGAGGAGGAGGAGGAAAAGGATGACTACCATATATACTATTTTAAGGTTTGCAAAGCATTTTACAAATAATTTCTTATTTTATTCTCACAACAGCCCTAAGAAGTAGAAACTGTTATTATCCCCTTTTTACAGATGAGGAAACTAAAACAAGGATAGGTTTAAAGATTTGATTTTAAAGAGTCTAAAAGCCATGGTTGCTAAGAATCCGAGGCCACGTTTGAACTCAGGTCTTCTTGTTGAGTGCTCTATCCACTATACTGGCTACCCTGGGAAGAGACTACATTCAAGATGCTTATGACCTCTCAGTCATTTTACTACAGATGACATTGATATTTGATGGCTGGCCATGTCAGAGTTATCATCTGTGCAATAGTCTGAATATTCCTGGTGCTGCTACTGATTATCATCACCACCTTACATCAGGAAAAGAATCTAGGACCATGCGTGTGATCATTTGTGCTATTTCCCTGATGTTCCTAGTACTGCTCTAGTTCATCATCATCATTTTTTATCAGGAGTTGAACTGCTATTTGGGGCAGTTGGTGTCACAATAGATAGAGCACTGGGTCCAGAGTCTGAGTCCAAATCTGGCCTCAGACACTTACTAGCTATGTAAACCTGGGCAACTCATTTAACCATTTGTCTCAGTTTCCTTATCTATAAAATGAGCTGGAGAAGGAAATGGCAAACTATTCCAATATCTTTCCCAAGAAAAACCCAATAATGTCACAAAGATTCATACACAATTAAAAAAAATTAACTGCTAATTTATGGAATTCTGAAATGGGGAAAATATGTTTGATTTTTTGGATACTCACCAGGAAAGAACACAATTGCAGCAGGAAGTGACGCTTCAATCACACTTTAATAAGACAAAGAGGGGGAAATGGCATAGCTAGTCCAAAGACAAATAGTGCAAAGTAGGGGATATAGAAACATCTGGTATACAGATAGGAATGGAGTGTTGAAAGAAAGCAGACAGGGTGGGGAAGAGAATGGGAAGGGGAAAAGTCACAGAGAGCAGCCATATAAGCACATAACCATAGTACTAAGTAACATAGATACAGATGGAGATGGAAGTGTTCAGAGGAATAAGAGTTTGGAATTTCATTTTTTTATCAAGGTTTCATAAGGTTGGTAGGGATAGACTAACTCATGCATGACACCTTGGGGTTGTCTCATTAACATATTCATATCCTCTCAAACTTCTCAGCAACATTTTGTGTGTTCTGCTGATCTTGGTGAAGATGTCTAGAGCTTATCTTAGATCTACATATCATAGGACCAAAAGGCCTTGACAGCAAGACCTACCTGGCTTCCCATAGCATAGCAAATAGTCTCAGGATGTAATTTTTGGTTAATATATAATATAGTTTGCAAATTATGCTTCTTTGTTCTTGGGGACTGTCTGTATGTGGCTTTCAGGTTCCCCTTTGAAATCCTACTTTCTGCTATTGTTACTTTATATTGACTACTCATAAACTTTGTTATCATACTAACTAGAAGAGGAAAAGGGTTTTCGGTAAGGACCAGAAAAAGATTCAGTTTTAACACAGGAAGTTCATTAGGAACTGCCAAGATTTGACATAACCTAAATGCACCAAACTTTTGAGATCTGATGTTTACTTCTGAAGGCAAAAGGAAAAGCTGAGAATTTTTTACTCTTTTGACTTCCAAAGATTTTCTTTTCCTTGTTTCTATTTATGGTGACTCCTTCATGGGGTAGAGGAACTGTGTATAATTTTCTTTCTTATTTCTTTCCTTCTTTCATCCTTTCTTCCTTAATTCTTAATTTCCTTCACCTTAGCACAGCCTCAACTATGATTATTATTCAGTAAAAGCCATAAATGCTTAGTGATCTGATATTTTTAACATATAATAAAGTTACTTATTTTTACTTTTCAACATTAATTTCTAGAAGATTTTGAGTTTTAAATTTTCTCTCTCTTCTTCTCCAGCCCCCTCCCCAAGATGGTGTGCAATCTAATATAGGCTCTACTTATACATTTAAATTTTCACATTAGTCATGAATGCAAAGAAGAACTGGAACTAACGGAAGGAACCAAGAGAAAGAAGGAACAAAACAAGACAAAAAAAGAAAAGGAGAGCAAATAGTATGCTTTCATCTGCATTCAGACTCCAGAATTCTTTCTCTGTATGTGGATAGCATTTCCATCATTCTGGAGTTGTCTTAGATCCTTGCATTACTGAGAAGAGTTAAGTCAATGTAAGAGTGTTTGACGTCATTAGCCGCTGGGAGTGCACCGCGACAGTCTGGGGATGGAGTAGAGGCCCGCGCATGTCTGTTTGCCTTGATCGTGAGCACTTAGTTCAGCCTTAGGGTTGGAACAAGAATGCCA
>CM053585.1:306526072-306541338 GCA_028646515.1 Pseudochirops corinnae | reverse complement strand
GGAGGCGTGTGCAAAACCTCTGCCTTTTGCTTCTCCACTCTGGAGACCTTTCGGCCGGACGCTTATCTCCCTCTTTCGCAATCCCCCCTCGTGCAGCTGGTGGTAATCCCTCACCTGAGAGCTTTCTCTACACCTCCCGCCCAGCTGCCCCCGGGGCACAGCTGCGGCTTCAGGCCAGGCTGGTTTCGGTTCGCAGTGCTGATATGGTTCCTCGTAGCTGAGCTGACTTTAGTGGGAAATATCTTTGTGTGCTTTTGAAGTTCTAGGATTGGTCCAGAGTCCTATTCCATGGGTATTTTGGGGTGGCTATGTGAGAGCTGCGATATATTGCTGCTGCTATGCCGCCATCTTGGCTCCACCAATAAAGCTTATTTCTAAAACACTTATTTTGTGTTCTTCTAAACAGTTTTATGTCATTTCCTTGTAGATATTTCCCTTTGCCCTCTCCCTTTCCTATATTTACATTTATATAATTATTTCCTGTGTCCCTGATTGTGCAGTTCATTAATACTTTTTGTCTATTCCAAGAAGTATTTTTTTTCTTCTTCATTTATAATGAAATAGCCTTTCTGGATCCGTAAACTCTTTTGAGTTTTAATTTTTCCAAGGAACTTCAAATCCTTTTCTCCTTTTTCAAGACATTGTACATGGAGGCACAGTACTTACTCAGTGGTCTCAGTAAGTACCACATTTCTTCAGATTATGCTGTCATAATGCCTCCATCTCCCATCATGGTCTCTCTCTCCTCCCATGTGAACCTTTTGTAGTGAGAATCCTTCCTACCTCTGAATCAGCATTTCTCCTTTTATATCTTTTCCCTCACTTTTCCTACTCTTCTGTAGATTATTTTCTTCCTAAGAGACTAAGAAAATTATTTTTCCTCCATTGCTCTCTATTTTAGATTAGAGCACATCACATTTCCTTCTATCATCTTTTCTTCCCATTTAAAAATATTCCTTCACATTCTGCAGTTTATATCCACTAAGAAAAAATTGAATGGCCTTGAGACTGGGAGTTCTGAAAGTAGTTTAAAGAACTTGAGCTCTATTCCTCCATTACTCATTTTTCCATTTATGATATACTTTTGCCATTGTCTCTTTGCATGCTAAATTTTTTTAAAATTAAGTTATTTTTAGTTTTCAACTTCCACAAGATTTTGAATTCCAAATGTTCTCCCTCTGTGTCTTCCCTCCTTCCACCCCAAGACAGTGTGCATTACCCCTTCCCCAATCTGTCTTTCCTTCTATCATCCTCCACCCTTCTCTTATTTCCTTCTCCTCTATTTTCTATAAGGAAAGATAAATTTCTATACCCCATTGCCTGTATGTCTTATTTTCCAGTTGCATGTAAAAATAATTTTAACATTGCTTTTTAAAACTTTGAGTTCCATGTTCTCTCCCTTCCTCCCTCCCCACCCATCCTCATTGAGAAGGCAAGCAGTTTGATGTAGGTTATATACATGTGGTCATTCAAAAAACTTCCATAATAGTCATATTGTGAAAGACTAACTGTATTTCCCTCCATCCTATCTTGCCTCCTACTTATTCTCTTCTCTTCTTTGATTTTGTCCCACCTCAAAAGTGTTTACTTCTGATTATCCCATTTGCCTTCTTTTCTATCATTCCTCCTCTCTTATCTCCTTCCCTCCTACTTTCTGGTAGGGTTAGATAGATTTGCATACCCAATTGAGTGTGTATGTTATCCCCTTCTTCAGTCAAAAGTGATAGGAGTAAGGTTCACTCATTCCCTCTCACTTCGCCTCCTCTTCTTCTCATTATAAAAGCATTTTCTTGTCTCTTTTATGTGAAATAACTTATACAATTCTACCTCTCCTTTCCTCATATACATTTATGTATATGTATATGTATATATATATATATATATATATATACATAAATGTATATGTATTCCCTCCAACTACCCTAATACTGAGAAAGGCCTCATGAGTTACAAATATCATATTTCCATGTAGGAAGGTAAGTAGTTCAACTTTAATAAGTACCTTATGATTTTAATTTCCTGCTTATCTTTCCATGCTTCTCTTGAGCCTTAAATTTTCTCTCCAACTCTGGTTTTGATCAAGAATGTTTGGGGGGAAGCTAAGTGGCACAGTGAATAGAGCACTGGCCTTGGAGTCAGGAGGATCCGAGTTCAAATCTAGATCCAGACACTTAACACAAAACTAGCTATGTAATGTTGGGCAAGTCACTTAATCCCAATTGCCCTACCTTACCTTCTCCAAAAAAGCAAAAAAAAAAAAAAAAAAAAAGAATGCTTGGAAGTCCTCTATTTCCTTGAATATCCATTTTCTCCCTTACAGTTTTGTACTCAGTTTTGCTAGGTAGGTGGTTCTTGGTTTTAATCCTAGCT
Source organism: Pseudochirops corinnae (assembly GCA_028646515.1). NCBI lineage: Eukaryota > Metazoa > Chordata > Mammalia > Diprotodontia > Pseudocheiridae > Pseudochirops > Pseudochirops corinnae. The sequence continues at coordinate 306,538,968 of CM053585.1, read as the reverse complement.
CCTTTGATCTCCAGAATATCATATTCAGGTCCCTTCAATCCCTTAATGTACCAGCTGTTAAGTCTTGTGTTTTCCTGACTGTGACTCCACTATACTTGAATTGTTTCTTTCTGCCTGCCTGCAATACTTTCTCCTTGATCTGGGAATTCTGGAATTTGACTGCAGCATTCCTACAGTTTTCCTTTTGGGATCTCTTTCAGGAGGTGGTTGGTAGAGCCTTTCAATTTCTATTTTCCCCTTTGGTTCTAGAATGTGAGGGCAATTTTCCTTGATAATTTCTTGAAAGATGTTATCCAGGCTCTTTTTTTGCTCATGGCTCTCAGTCCAATAATTTTTAAATCCTATCTTCTGGATCTATTTTCCGGGTCATTTGCTTTTCTAATGAGATGTTTCATATTGTCTTATGTTTTTTAATCCTTTTGGTTTTGTTTCATAATTTCTTGATCTCTCATAAAGCCAGTAGCTTCCATTTACTCCATTCAATGTTTTTTGTATCTATATTAAAAATATTTACTTTTAGTTTACAATATTCAGTTCCACAACACTTTGAGTTCCAAATTTTCTCTCCCTCCTTCTCCTCCCACCTCCTACCCAGGGTGACATGCAATTCCATATAGGTTTTATAAATTCCTTCACATTAAACATTAGTCAAATTGTAAAGAAGATTAATAACCAAAGGAGTCAACAAAGAGAAAGAAGGGACAAAACAAAACAAAAGAGAGAGAGAGCAAGTAGCTTGCTTCAATCTGCATTCAGACTCTAGTTCTTTTCTCTGCATGTGGATATGCATTTCTATCATGAGTCTTTTGGATTTGTCTTATAACTTTGCATTGCTAAGAATGGCACAGTCTACCAAAGTTAGTCATCACAGATACAATTGTGTCAGTAATTCAGTACAAAGTTTCCCTGCTTCTGCTTTCCTCCCTCAGCAGCAGTTTATACAAGTCTCTCCAAGTTATCATGTATTCCATGTGCTCCTCTTTTCTTATAGCAAAATAGTATTCTGTTACATTCATATACTACAGATTTTTAACCAGTCCCCAATTGATGGACATCCCTTAGATCAGCTGTTCTTAACCTTTGGGTCATGACCCTTTTAGGGGTTCAATGACCCTTTCACAGGGGGCGCCTAAGACCATCGGAAAACACACATTTCCGATGGTCTTAGGAACCAAGACACTGATCTTCTATTTGTCTCCAGGAGGGTCCTCCCACATGCAGATATGCCCAGATACCCCCAGATATAGTATTAAAGGGTAGTGGCATTAGGGAGGTTGAGAACCACTGCCCTAGATTTTCAAATCTTTGCCACCACAAAAATAGCTGCTATAAATATTTCTATACCTATGGGTCCTTTTCTCACTTGTAAGATTGTTTTGGGATACAGTTGTAGAAGAGGTAATCCATTGCTCTCCAGAATGGTTGGATTAGTGCACAACTCCACCAACAATTTGTTAGTGCTCCAATTTTTCCACATCCTCTCCAGCATTTATCATTTTCCCGTTTTGTCATCTTAGCCAATCTGACTGGTGGGATATGGTGCCTCAGAGTTATTTTGGTTTGTATTTCTCTAATCAATAATGATTTAGAGCATTTTTTCATATGACTATAGATAATTTTAATTTCTTCCACTGAAAACTGCCTATTGATGTCCTTTAACCATTTATCAATTGGGGAATGACTTGCATAATTATAAATTGGACTCAATTCTCTATGTATTTTTAAAATGAGGCCTTTATCAGAGACACTGGTTGCAAAAATTCTTTCCCAGTTTTCCACTTCCCTCCTAATCTTGATTACATTGGCTTTATTTGTACAAAACCTTTTCAGTTTAATGTAATCAGAGTTATCCATTTTGCATTTCATAATACTCTCTATCTCTTGTTTGGACATAAATTCTTCCTGAATCTGACAGGTAAACTATTCCTTGCTCTCCCAGATTGCTTATAGTATATTCCTTTATAGCTAGATCATTTAGACTTTATTTTGGTATGTGGTGTAAAATATTGGTCTATTCCCAGTTTCTGCCATGCTATTTTCAAGTTCTACCAGCAGTTTTTGTCAAATAGTGAAGTCTTATCCCAGAAACTGGAGCCTTTAGGCTTATCAAACAGTAGATTATTATAGTCATTTACTGCTGGGTATTGTGTGCCAAATCTATTCCACGGTTCCACTACTCTATTCCTCAGCTAGTACCAAGTAGTTTTGATGACTGCTGCTTTATAATACAGTATAAAATCTAGTATGGCTAGACCACCTTCCCTAGCATTTCTTTTCATTAATTCCCTTGATAATCTGAGCCTTTTTTCTTCCAGATGAATTTTGTATTTTTCTGTCTGTATAAAATAATTTTCTGGTAGATTGATGGATATGGGACAAAATAGGTAAACTAATTTGTGTAAAATTGTCATTTTTATTATATTTGTTTGATCTAGCCATGAGCAACTAATGTTTTCTGAATTATTTAGATATGACTTTGTGTGAAAAGTGTTTTCTAATTGTGTTGATATAGTTCCTGGGTTTGTTTTGGCAAGTAGATTCCCAGATATTTTATAATGTTTACAGTAACTTTAAATGGAATTTCTCTTTATATTTCTTGCTGTTGGACTTTGTTAGAAATATATAGGAATGCCTAAGATTTATGAGGATTATTTTATATCCTGCTACTTTGCTAAATTTATTTATTATCTCAAGTAGTTTTTTACTTGATTCTCTAGGATTCTCTAAGTATATCATCATATCATCTGCAAAGAGTGATAGCCTAGGCTCTTCTTTGCCTAACCTAATTCCTTTCATTTCTTTTTCTTCTCTTATTCCTACAGTTAACATTTCTAGTACCAACTTTAATAAGCAGGGTGACAATGGACATCCTTGTTTCACCCCTGATCTTATTGGAAATGCTTATTCCCATTACATATAATACTTGCTGATGCTTTTGGATAGATGCTACTTATTATTTTAAGGAAGACTCCATTTATTCCTATACTCTCTAGTGTTTATAATAGGAATGGGTGTTGTATGTTGTCAAATTCTTTTTCTGCATCTATTGAGATAATCATATAACTTCTACTAGTTTTGTTGTTGATATGATTGATTATACTAATAGTTTTCCTAATATTTAACTATCCTTGAATTCCTGGAATAAATTTTACCTGATCAAAGTGTATTATATCCATGATAAGTTGCTGTACTCTCTTTGCTAATATTTTATTTAAATTTTTTTCATCTACATTCATGAGGGAAATTGGTCTATAATTTTCTGTCCCTGTTTTGGCTCTTCCTGATTTAGGTATCAGTATCATATTTGTGTCATAAAATGAATTTTTGAGGGCTCCTTCTTCTCCAATTTTCCCAAATAGTTTATAAAGTATTGGAATCAATTGTTCTTTAAATGTTTGATAGAATTTGCTTGCAAAACCATCTGGCCCTGGAAATTTTTTTCCTGGGGAGGTCATTGATGTTTTGTTCATTTTCTTTTTCTGAGATGGAGTTATTTAAGAATTCTACTCCCTCTTCAGTTAATCTGGGCAACTTATATTTTTTTAAATACGCATCCATTTCACTAAGATTAATTTAATATTTCTCCCTTTCTGCACTGGATTGGAAGGTTTTTATACCCTAGTACTTATTCTGTTTTTGTGTATGTGCTATGTACTGCTGAAAAGAAGGTATATTCCTTTTTATCTCCATTCAGTTTTCTCCAAAGGTCTATCATCTCTACTGTCTATAAAATTCTATTCACCTCCTTAACTTCTTTTTTTGTGTATTGTGAGGATAAATTTATCAAGTTCAAAGAGGGGAAGATTGAAGTCCCCCACTAGTATAGTTTTGTTATCTATTTCTTCCTCTAACTCCCTTAACTTCTCCTCTATGAATTTGGATGCTATATATGTGTATATATGTTTAGTAATGATATTGCTTCCTTTTCAATGGTGCCTTTTAGCATGATATAATTTCCTTCCTTATCTCTTTTAATTAGATCTATTTTTGCTTTTGCTTTATCAGAGAGAAGGATTGCTACCCCTGCTTTTTTAAAAAAAAAATTTTGCTGTAGCATAATATGTTCTACTCCAGCCTTTTACCTTTGCCCTATGTGTATCCCCCTTTTTCAAATGTGTTTCTTTTAGACAGCATATTGTAGGATTATGGTTTTTAATCCATTCTGCTATCTGCCTCTGTTTTGTGGGAGAGTTCATCTCATTCCCATTCACAGTTATGATTACTATCTGTATCTTTCCCTCCATCCTATTCTCTCCCCTGTTTATACTTTTATTTTTCTCTTTTCCCTTCCCCTCCTTAAGAGTTTTCCTTTTGACCACTACCTCCTTCAGTATACCCACCCTGTAAACTCACCTCCCTTTTCCTACCCTTCCCACTTACTACTTCTTCCCTCCCTTCTAACCACCCCCTTTCTTTCCTGTTTCCCCTCTTACTGCCTGTTGGGCATGATAGATGTTTATCCTTAATGAAGTATGTTATTCCCTCCTTGAAGCATAACCAATGAGAGTAAATCTCTTATAATACTCCTCTCCTTCCCTTCCTTCCTTCTATTATAATAAAGTTTTTTGTGTCTCTTCACTTTAGAGTCCTATACTTAACTGATTATGTTATTCCCTCCTTGAACCAAAACCAATGAGAGTAAAGCTCATAAAATGTTCATCTCCCTCCCTTTTTCCCCTCTACTACAATATGTTTTAATGCCTCTTTGTGTGGTGCAATTTACTCTTTTCTGCCTCCTTTTTTCTTCTCCCATTGCAGTTCTTTTGTACCCCTTAATAAGGCTTTTTAATCACTTTAGTTAATTTATACCCTCACCCTCTCCCTATGTATACCCTCACCCTTTTAAATGTCATGATAATTATACAATTCTCAATATTGACACGTATCAGCTTCCTATGTAAGCATGTTATACAGTTTGCTCTTATTGAATAACAAGTTGTGTGTGTTAGTGTGTGTCTGTGTTTTCTCTGTTTACATTTTTATGTCTTTCTTGAATCTTGTATTTGGAGATCAGATTTTCCATTGAGCTCTGCTTTTTTCATCAGGAAGATCTGGAAGTTTCTTATTTCATTGAATGGCCATCTCTCTGCCTCAAAGATTATGCTCAGTTTTGCTGGAAATTTGATCCTTGATTGTAGTGCAAGCTCTTTTGCCTTGTGAAATAACATTCCAATTCCTATGATCTTTTAGTGTAGAAACTGCTAGGTCCTGTGTGATCTTGACAGCAGTTCCATGATATGTGAATTATTTCTTTCTGGCTGCTTGCAGTATTTTATCCTTGTCCTGATAATTCTGCAGTTTGGCTATAATATTTCTTAGAGTTTTATATTTGGGGCTTGTCTGGTGGCTTCTTTTGATAACTATTTTACTCTCTGGTTCTAGGACCTTAGACAGTTTTCCTTGATGATTTCTTGGAAGATGTTGTCCAGGATCTTTTTTTTTTCATCATGGCTATCTAGTAGACAAGCAATTCTTAGATTATCTCTCCAGTATCTGTTCTCTAGGTCTATTCTTTTTCCAATGTGATATTTTACATTTTCTTCTATTTTTTCATTCTTTAGGTTTTGTTTGAATGATTTTGATGCCTCATAGAGTCATTAACTTCAATTTGACTCATTCTAATTTTTAGTCAATTATTTTCCTCAGTAAATTTTAGAGGTTACTTTCTCAAATGTTCAGATTTTATATTTAGGAAGTTATTTTCTCCAGTTAGATTTTGAATCTCTTTTCCCATTTTACTTTTTAAGAACTGTTTACATCAGTGAAATTGTTTTTCTATTTTGGCAATTGTAATTTTAAAATAATTGGTCAATTTGTTGCCTACACCTCTAATTTGGCTTTTAAAATCCTTCTTGAGCTCTTCCAACAATTCTTTTTGGTTCTGAGAGCAGTTCATATTCCCTTTTGAGGTTTCAGATGTCAGTATATAGTCAATGCTGTTCTCTTCCAATTTTGGTTCTTCTTTTTTGCTATAATAGCATTCAATCATTCTTATTTTTCCAATTTGCTTTTTTCCCATTGTTATGGCCTGTTTCCTGGCTTTTAAAGTCAATTTCTGCTTTTGAGGTTCAGAGGGCTCTGACCCATACTTCTTATGCTTGGAGCTAGGGGCCTGGTTTTTGACTCTGTGTTGTGGCTTCTGGATGTCTAGACTGAGACCAAGATCAGGGCTTTCGATGTTTCTCTGTGGATTACTTTTTCTGTTCTGGCTAGAAATTCAATTTTTACAATGCTTATTTCTCTCCTTAACCACTTAGAAATGTGCCATTGTGGTTCTGTAACTACTGCGTCCTCTTTGTGATCAGCTATTGAGGCATGTCTTGCCACCATCACATTACCTTAAAAGCATTAAAAACTTATAGGCTCCCAGCATTAGCTACAACAGCAGGACATCCACGGGCAAGTTAGTCCAGCTCTAAAATAAAATCCAAAATCAAGAATGAGACTGGAAAAATAAAGAAACAGCAACAAAAAAAGAAACCTTACCACAGAAAGCTATTATGATGAATGAAAAGCTTGAGACAAAACTGAGAAGATCATGACTTGAAAACATCTACAAGAAAAGCCTCAAGGAAAAATGCAGATTTGACACAAACCCAACAACAGTTCCTAAAAAAGCTAAAAAAGGAGAAAAAGAAAAAAAGGAAAAAAGAGAAAAAATAAAGAAAATAGATTTAAAAATTTTAAAAAGAGTAGTAGAAGAAAAATTGGGTAAAAGTGAGAGTGATGCAAGAAAATTTTCAAAGAGAATTTATAACTTGGTAAAAGACATACAAAAAATGCTTAAGATAATAAAACCTTAAAAGAGGATTTGGCCAAATGCTATAAGAGGTACAAAACCTCAATGAAGAAAATAATTCTTTAAAAACCAGAAGAGGCAAAATGGACAATGAGGTACAAAAGCTCCCTGAAGTAAATAATTCTTTAAACTTTAGAATTGGGCAATTTGAAGCTAAGGAGTTAGTGAGACATTAAGAAACAAAACAAAGTGAAAGAACGAAAAAATAGAGGAAAATGTGAAATATGGGAAAAAACAAATGATCTGGAAAATAAATTGAGGAGACATAATTGAGGAACTATTGGACAACCTGAAAGTCATGGTTATTATAAGATCTCAGGAGAGGATTCTGAGAAAATGGTGGAGTAGGTAAAAAATTCCAAGTTCTCAAGATTTCCTCCACAAAAGAAATAAAATAATCCCTCAGGGCAAACATAGAGTGCTTAAAAATAAGAGAAGAGGCAGAACAGGGGTCTTCCTAGAACAATTGGAGAAGATTTGAAAAAAAACCAGAAGAGGTTTGGACCCAGTAAAGGGTGACCACCTCTAGCCTAGGGACATTTTAAACAACAAGTGGCAAGTGTTGGGGTTAGCACAGTTGTGAGTCTGCCTTGGCATCAGCAAGAGGAACTTTTGCCCCTGGAACAGTAAGGGTAGTTGGGTGCTGAGGTGGGGAAGATTGAGGACTTCCACTGGCAAAGAACACCAGACTTAATTGTACTGAAGAGATGCAGCAGGGGTGAGAAGGAACCAACACACACCTAATGAGTGCAGAAGCAGTGTGTGTGTGGGGGGGGGGGCACTGCTAACTAAGGGAACCAATTGGATGCTGGAGATCTTGGTTTGGACTCAAGGTCAGAGAGGAGAACAAAAGCAGGAGGACAGAAGCACTATCTCGCATACCCCAGGACTAGAGGTGATTACAAAATTTAAGTTATTTAAAAAAATGCACAGGCAATGAAGAAATAATCCAACCATAGAAAGTTACTGTGGGAAAAGAGAAGATCAGGGTTCATCTTCAGAGGAGGATGATGAAGCAAAGAAACCCTCTTCTACCCCAAAGAGTAATGTCAAGTGGTCACTTGACCAAAAAGGGTCCATAGAAAAACTTTCAAAAAAATACCTTAAAAGTCAAATGAGATAGATTGAGGAAAAACTGAAAAAAAAAATAAGAGCAAAGAAAAACAAGATTATGAAAAGAAAGTCAACCCATTAGAAATCTTAAGGAATAAAATAACTCCTTGAATATCAGAATTGGGCAAGGGGAGGCCAGCAAAATTATAAGAGATCAAGAAAAAAATAAAACAAAATATAAAGAATGAAAAAAGTTAAAGAGAATATGAAACACCTCATATGACAATCAACCAATCTAGAAACAGATCAAGAAGAGAAAATGTAGGAATAATTGGAATAAAAGAAAAATATAATAAAAAAAGAATCTTGATACAATAATACAAGAAATAAAGAAAATTGTCCTAAGGCATTAGAACAAGAGGGGAAAGTAGGAATAGAAAAAATCAACTCATCACTACCTGAAAGAGGTCCTATGAGGAAAACCCATAGGAATATAATAATCAAATCCTGAAATACCCAGGTAAAAGAGAAAATATTACGAGCAACAAGAAAAAATTTACATGCAGCGGTGCCAAACTTAGAATCACAGAAGACCTAACAGTGGCAACACTGAAAGATTACAGATCTTGGAATACTATATATCAAAGAACAAAGGGATTGTCATTCCAGCAGAAAATTTATGCCCAGTATATTTAAACATAATCTTGAATTTTAAAAAATGGGCATTCAATGAATCATCAGACTTTCAGGAATTTATTAAAAACAAACAACAACATAACTTAATAGAAGATTTGACATATGAGATCCAAGAGAAACATAAGGTACATTGCAAAGACCTATTAGAAGGGAACCTCTTGTGTTTTTAAAATATAAAATGTATGTCTAAGATTGTTACTAGTAATTGGGTAGTTCATAAGAAAGATTGGGGTAGATGTGAGCATGATATGACTTCAAAAAGTAAAACCATTCAGGAACAGCTAAAAAGAGTAATTGTACAAATGAGGTGCAAGAGGAAGAATTGATACAGAGGAATTAGATGGGGATGGAGGTCTGTTAGTTCTAAAAACCTATTTTCATCAGGAATGGGTTTAAGCAAGGAAATATACACACACACACATCTAGAAAAGTATAATAGTCTTCTAAATTTAGAAAGAAATAGACACTAAGTGGTTATGGGGGAGATAGAGGAATCTTTAGAGGGGAAGCTGAGGGAATATGTTAAAGGGGGATATAGAGGGGTGTTTAGGTTAATGGGAACGGGAGGATAAGGGACAGATCTTTAGAAAGGAGGGTGAAGGAATAGGTCAAAAGGGAGCATGAAAGGGTGTTTTGATTTATGGGAATGGGAGGATAAGGGAATGTTCATTTCAGAGTGTATAGGTTAGGTAATAGGAGGGAAAAGTAGCATATATAGAAGTAAAGTAGAGGAGTCAGGAGGGATTGGAAATAAGAGATATACACAAACATAAAAACAACAATTAGAGGCAGAATCTGTTAGGGAAGGCCATATATTCTATATGTATGTATATATATGTAGTTTTATATATGTACACATGTATGTATGTATCTATATATAAATATAACCATGATTAATTGAAGCCTCTGGGGGGAGTGGTAGGGGGAAAGAGAAAAAACAATAGAGTATAAAAAGTGTACAGTAGAGAACAAAAAAAAACTATAAGAAAGATGAGAAAAGATGGATAGCTTTCAACATAATGCACAGTATTTAATATATAGGCTTTCTTGAAATGGAAATTTATTATATATTTTTATTCTTATGTTCTGCTGGTCTCATGACATTTTTTTCTTATTTTATATTTGTTTTAACATTTAAGTTTATAATGTTTCTTTTTCTTTTCTTATTATGTATTTAAGTTTTAATAATAATATTTTATTTTCAGGGAAAAAAATATAAGAACTCAGGTTTCTTAGAACTAGTAGGAAAAATATAAATGGAAAGAATCCATGATCAATGTCTGAAAGACATCCCCAAGTGAAAACTCTCAGGATGATTATAGACAAATCCCAATGTTCCTAGGTAAGGAGAAAATGTTGAAAGTAACCAGAAATAAATTCAAGGTCCATGAAACCAGTCAGAAGCACACCAATTTAGCAGCTACATAGATTTAACAGCTACAATGATAAAGGGTGGACAGCTTGGAATTTGATATTCCAGAAGGCAAAGGAACTAGGAGTATAAAAGAGATTAACCTGCCCAGCAAAATTGAGCATAATCCTTGGGCAGGGTGTGTGGTGGGGGGTGGAGGAGAAGGAGGGAGATGAATATTTAATGAAACAGAGGACTTTCAAGTATTCATGATAAAAAGATTGGAACTAAATAGAAAATTTGATTTCAAATACAAGACTCAAGCGAAACATAAAAAGGTTAACGTGAAAGATAAGTCATAAAGAACTCAAGTTTAAACTAAGTATATTCCTATAAAGGAAGATGATACATATATCTCCTAAGAATTTTATCATTTTTAGGGTAGGTGGATGAACTCTACAAAAGAACATGGTATTGAACTCATTATGTTGAGATGATTTTAAAAAACGAGGGGATGAGAAAGAGGGTTCCTTTGGGAGAAGGGAGAAGGCAGAGGAAGAATGGGAAAAATATATGACATAAAAGAAGTGTACCAGGAGTACTTTATACAGGGAAGAGGAAAGTGGGAGGAGGGAGAGCTGGCAACATTTAAACTTTAAACTTTACTCTTCCTCTCATACATTACAGATATAAAGTGTGTGTGTGTGTGTGTGTGTGTGTGTGTGTGTGTGTGTGTGTGTGCATTCACACAGTTGGGTAAAGACATTCATCTTACCAAAGAAGGAAGTAGTTGAATGGGCTAAGAGAAAGTAGAGTGAATAAGAAGGAAGACAGATTAAGAGATTTAATGGCACAAAGCAAAAAATATTGTTGAGGTGAGGACTGGGTGAAAAAGAAAAGGAAAAATAGGAGAAAGGAAAGAATGGAAATAAAGTTAGTGATTATAATTGTGAATATTAATGGGATGGACTCACTCATAAAGTGGAAGTAGATAGCAGAATGGAGTAGAAACCAGAATCCAACAATATGTTTACAAGACATATACAAGACAATATACATTACAAGACATACTTGAAACAGAAGGACACAGAAAGAACTAAAATAAGGGGCTGGAATAGAATCTGTTTTACTTTAGTTGAAGTGAAAGGGAAAGGGACCTAGTCATGATCTCAGACAGAGTGAGAGAAAAAATAGAGCAAAAATTACTTAAAAGTGATAATCAGGGAAAGTACATTTTGCTTAAAGGTACCATTGACATTGAAGTAATATCAGTAATGAACATATATGCAACAAATGGTGTAGAAACCAAATTTTTGAAAGAAAAACTAAATGAGTTGCAGAAGGATATAGAAATAAAATTATACAAATGGGAGATTTCAACTTTCCCCTCTCAGACCTAGATAAATCTTACCAATAAAATAAATAAGATAAATGTTAAAGAGATAGATATAATTTAAAAAAAAATAGATACTATAGATTTCTGGAGAATATTGTACAGCATAAAATGAGGACACATATTTTTCAGCTAAGCATGGAAACTTCACAAAGCTGACCAGGTAATTAGGCATGCAATCTTCACGAATATGTGCTGCAAAGCATAAAACAAGTGTATTCTTTTCTGATTATAATGTAACAAAAATTACATTCAATCCAGGTCCTTTGTGATATAAATCATACGTTAAAAAGAAACTTAATAGCTTAATCCTAAAGGATGAATGGGTCAAAAACACATCATGGAAATAATCATTGATTCTCCTAAAAATAATGACAATAATGAGACAACATGCCAAAATTTGTATGATGCAGCTCAAGTAGACCTTAGGGGAAAATGACAGTCTTTTAACACTTACATTAGTAAAAGAGAAAAAGAGTAGCTCAATGAAGTGGTCATATAATTAAAAAAACTTAGACAAATATCAAATTTAACCCTCCAATTAAACACAAAAATAGAAATTCTGAAGATCAAGAAAGAGATTAATAAAATTGAAAATTAAGAAAAGTTAAATTAGCTTGTTTTTTTAAAGAAAGAAGAAAACAAAATGAACAGTTTCAAAAATGAAAAGTGAATGCACCACTGATGAAATTCATCCTCGAAATCTTAACAGGTTAACAAAAGAGGAAATAGAATGTTTATTTATTTATTTAAAATTTTATTTTAGACTCAAATGCCAGAATATAAATACAGAATAGAGAAAAGAAACAAAAAACACATCATAAACTTAAATATTGGAACTTAAAGACAAAATTAGATAATTTTTAAAAAGTATGTTGTGTGCATCAGATGAGAGGATTCAGAATGTGTAACAATAAATTTTCATTTCAAGAAAGCCTATATAATAATACTCATTGTGTTGAGAATTGTCTCTCTGTTCTTTGCTTCCTTGCGAGTTTTCTTTTGTTCTCTGCTGTACACTTTTTTACTTTGTTTTTTTTCTCCAACCGTCCTCTGCAAAGGCCGCAATAAAGTTTAGATATGCTTCTTTGTAGCTACAAATATATACATACCATCACCCACCCCCAGAAGGTTTCAATAAAGTTTAGATCTGTTTCACTATAACTCTAGATATATACATAAATATAGACACATATACATATTTTAGACCAGCGGTTCTCACTCTGTGGGTTATGTTCAATTTGTAACAATGAAAATACATCCTGCATATCAGATATTTACATTACGATTCATAACATAGGCCAACCATAAATTTATTTTCATTGCTACTTACAGTTATGAAATAGCAATGAAAATAATTTTATGGTTGGGGTCACCACAACATGAGGAACTGTATTAAAGGGTTGCAGCATTAGGAAGGTTGAGAACCACTGCAGTTTAGACATATGCTTTCCCCAAACTAATCTATTTCTGATCTTTGTTTTTATGTATGTGCGTATCTCTTTTTTCCTATCCCTCCTGCCTCCTTGACTTTACTTCTAGCCATTACCTTGCCCTCCTATGACTTGACTACCCCCCCTTCCAAGGATCCCTCCCCTATCCTC
>CM053585.1:306505206-306525972 GCA_028646515.1 Pseudochirops corinnae | reverse complement strand
CCCTCCCTATGCCCCTACCATTTTATTTCTTCTCAATTTAGACGACTTTTGTACTCTTCTAAATATGGATGTATTGTTTCCTTTTAAACCCATTCCAGATGAAAGTAGTTTAACACAACTACCAGTCCTCTCCCATCTAATTCCTCTGTATCATTTCTTCCTCTTGCACCTCATTTGTATAAAATAATTACTCTTTTAAGCTGTTCCTAAATGGTTTTCCTTTTTAAATTCATATCATACTCAGGTTTGACCCAATTTTTCTTATGAGCTACCTAATTAGTGATAAGAATCTTAGACATTCACTCTACATTTTACGTGTATAAAAAGCAAACAGTCTGTCCTTATGGACTCCTTATAAAAATCAGTCTTTGTTATGTGCCTTATATTTCTTTTGGTTCTTGTATGTCAACTCTTCTATTAAGTTCAGGATTTTTTAAAACAAAGTCTTGAAAGTCTGGCTTCAAATGTTCATTTTTTCCATTCAGGATAATACTTATCTTTGCAGGGTATGCCATTTTTGGTCAGAGCCCCAGTTCTTTTGCTCTTTAGTATGTCGTGTTCCAAGATTTGTGGTCATTTAATGTCTCTGTTGCTAGGTCTTGTGTAATTCTCATTGTTTCACCATCCTATTTAAATTGTTTTAATATTGATGCTTTTAATATTTTTTCCTTGAGCTGAGGGATTGGGGATTTGACTCTGATATTCCCATGACTTTTTCTCATCGCATCTCTTTTAAGTGGTGATTGATGGATTTTTTTTCAATTTCTACTTTTTCCCCTTGTTCTAATGCTTCAGGACATATTTCTTTAATTATTTATAGTATTATTGTATCCATATTCTTTTTTTGACCATGATTTTCAGTTAGTCTAATTATTTTTATATTTTCTCTTCTTGATCTGTTCTCCAGATCTGTTGTTTTTCTTGTAAGATATTTCACTTTCCCTTCTATTTTTTCATTATTCATGTTTTGTTTAATCATTTCTTGATCTCTTATAATTTCACTGGCTTAATTTGCCATATTCTAATTTTCAAGGTGTCATTTTCTTCCTTGACATTCTGTATATCTTTTTTAAATTGGTTGACTTTCCTTTTGTACCTTTCTTGTTTTTCTTGGATTATTCTTTATTCTTTTTTACTTTTTCCTCCATCTTTGTCGTTTGATTTTTGAAGTCTTTTTTTAAGATCTATGAATTCTATAAAGTAGGAAAAAATGAAGTCTTTCTTAAAATGATAAACAATATCTATCTAAAAGCAAAAGCAACCACTATTTTTAATTATAATAAATCATAAGTTGTTCCAAGGAGTAAAGCTAGAATTTAGTCCATTTTCACAATTATTAATTAATATTGTACTAGATATACTAGCTATACCAAGAAAGCAAGAAAAAAAATTAATGGAATATGCAACAAGGAAAGATAATTATTTTTGGAAGAAGATGTAATGAGAACCATAGAAAATCAACAAAAACTAGTTGAAAGAAAAATGCTAGCAAAGTTGCAGTATTATTAATTAATCCACACAAACCATCAGCATTTCTTTGTATTACCAACAAAACCTAGCAGGAAGATGTAAAGCCAAGCACAATCAGCTTTCCAGAGTACTGCTGCTGTGAACAGCTTTCAAGGTTCTGATTACACAGCATAGTGAACAATCTATTTATTAAATAACAAATCACAGCAAAGCATTCACAGAAAATCAAGGTACAGCATAGACAATGTTACCACTTATCACAGAAAATATAGCATTCACAACAGCTTATCATAAAAAATGGCCACATAGTTTTCACCACACTGGTCACAAAGTTTTAAACAAAGAACAATCATTTATTAACTCAATCATTCAATCATCCTTAAGGAGGTTTGCCTCCTTAAGAAACACAAAAGTACAATGGTCAAAGTTCTCCACTCATGGGGCACACTAATTTAACTCAGTCATCTATCCAGTCATTAATCACCAAGTACCTTCATTTAATCACTCAATCATTCAATCAACTCAACCATTCAATCATCCTTCATCATTGACTATTCAGTCATCAGAAAATGACCCTCCATTCCTAGGTCACTAGTAAATTTACAATTTTTCAGTCAGTATACAGTACCCAAGTAAAGTCTTTCAGCTTGAGTTGGGGTGGTTTCTCAGATTCCCTGGATCCCCTTTCATGGTCCCAGATCCTACCTGCATTAATGAAACTGTCACCTGGGTTCAAAGGCAGACAGCTCCCAGGTCTTTGTCCATCTCTCTAGGCAATCTCTGTTCCATGCTGAATCTCACAGCTTCCAGTCCACCTCAAATCCTTCATAGTCTCTGTTTCTGAGAAGTCAAATTTCAACAAAGCTACAAACAGGTTCATGCAAAGTACCAGCATCACAATCATGCTTCCTCAGTCTTCAGCAGCTTCTCTGGCCCTTGGAAATCCTCAGCAGCCTTAGCCACTGTGGCTGACCTCTTACTGGCTCTTGGAAATCCTTAGCAGCTCAGGCTGGCCCTTGGACTCAGCAGAAGTTTCAGCTGATTTCCAAAATCAAAATAACTCCATACAGGTTTTCAAAATCAAAATCATTCTCCTCATCCTGGGGTGGGGGTGGGGGAAGGTTTCCTCTTCAGCCTCCCTGGTGGCAGCAACTTCTGCCTCCACTGACTTTCCCTCTCTGGGGGCTTTTCCTTACATACAGTATTGCCCCTCCCTGTTCAGCCCCTTCTTGTTACATCAGCAACAGGGGGTCACACCTTTTGTTTCTTTAACAGAGGCTTGATTAATTACTAAGTGCTAAGTACCTGTTACCTTTGCCAATACAAAGGGATCTTCAAATTCAAATTATATTAACATTACAAAAGAGACAAATTCCATTTAAAATAATAATAGACAATATAAAATTCTTGGAAATCTGTTGACATGAAACACTCTGGAAATATATGAACACAATTACAAAGTACATTTTACCTGAATAAAACAAAATTAAAAACTGGCAAAATGATAATTTCTCATGGGATTGGTTGAGCCAATATACTAATTCCAATTCTACTTAAATTAATTTACTTTTTAAGTGCCGTGCCAAACTGAGAAATAATTATTTTATACAACTAGAAAAAGTTGTGAAATCTATCTGGAAGAGCAAAAGTTCAAGGATATCAAGGGAATCAATGAAATATAAAAAGGTAGGGAACTTAGCACTATCAAATTTCAAATAAAGTGCTAATCATCAAATAATTACATACTGGCTAAGAAATAGAATGGTGGATCAATGGAATAGATTAGCACACAATATACCATAGTAAATTAACACAGTCATCTAATGTTCTGTAAGCTCTGAGAATCAAGATTTGGGAGCAAGAACTCACCATTTGATGAAAATTTCTGAGAAAACTGGAAATAAATTTCTCAGAAAATAGTCATAGACCAACATCTCACATTGCATGACAAGGTCAGGTAAAAATGGGTACTTGATTTTGATGTTTAGGACTGTTTAAATAAATTAGGGAAGCATGGAAAAAAACTTTACCTGTGAGATCTATGGATAAGGGAAGTGTTTATGATGAAACAAAAGATACATAGGATCATGAGAAGTAAAGTAAATAATTTTGATTGCATGAAGTAAAAAAAAAAGTTTTTGCACAAGTTAAACCAATGCAGTAAAAATTACGAGGAAAGCAGAAAGTTGTGAAAAAAAATTTACATTGTTTTTCTTATAATGGCCTATTTTCTCAAACACATAGGAAACCAAGCTGTATTTATAAAAATAAGAGCCATTGCTCTATTGTCAAAGTATATGAATAGATTACCAGTTTTCACAGAAAAAAGTTCTCTAAATCACTAATGATTACAAAAATGAAAAATTTTTCTTTTTTTAAAAATTTTATTTTAGTAGATCTGTTTATCTACTTTTAGTTTACAACATTCAGTCCCACAATCCCTTGAGTTCCAAATTTTCTCCACCTTCCTCTCCTATCCCTTCCCCCACTCCATGGTGGCATGTAATCTGATATAGGCTCTACAAATACCTTTGCATTAAGCATTAGTTTGGTTGTAAAGAAGAATAATAACCAATGAAGTGAACAATGAGAAAAAAGGAATGAAACAAAACAAAACACAAAAGAGAGAGAGCAACTAGTTTGCTTCAATCTACATTCAAACTCTGTAGTTCTTTTCTTTGGATGTGGATATCCATTTCCATCATGAAACTTTTGGAGTCATCTTGTAATCTTGCATTCCTGAGAGGGGCCCAGTCTGTTAAAGTTAGTCACCACAAATATAATTTTGTCAGTAATTCTGTACAAAGTTTCCCTGGTTATGCTCTTCTCACTCAGCATCAGGTCATATAAGTCTCTCTAGGATATTATGAAGTCCATCTGATCCTCATTTTTTATAGCACAATAGTATTCCATTACATTCATACACCACAACTTGTTTAGCCATTACGTAATTGATGGGCATCCCCTCAATGTCCAATTCTTTGCCGCCACAAAGAAAGCTGCCATAAATATTTTTGTTGATATGGGTCTTCTTCTCACTTGTATGATCTCTTTAGGATATAGTCCTAGCAGTGGTATTTCTGGGTCAAAGGGTATGTACTTTTTTTTTTTTATAGCCCTTTGGGTATAGTTTCAAATTGCTCTCCAGAATGATTGGATCAGTTCACAACTCCACCAACATGCATTAGTGTTCCAATTTTTCCACATCCTCTCCAGCATTTGTCGTTTTCCTGTTTTGTCATCTTAGCCAATCTGACTGGTGAGATGTGGTACCTCAAAGTTGTTTTGATTTGCATTTCTCAAATCAACAGTGATTTAGAGCATTTTTTCATATGCTTATGGATATCTTCAATTTCTACCTCTGAAAATTGCCTGTTCATGTCCTTTGACCATTTATCAATTGGAGAATGACTTGTATCCATATAAATTTGACTCCATTCTCCGTATATTTTAAAAATGAGGCCTTTATCAGAGACACTGGTTGCAAAAATTTTTACCAATTTTCCACTTCCCTCCTCGTCTTGGTTACATTGGCTTTATTTGTACAAAAACTTTTCAGTTTAATGTATTCAAAGTTATTCATCTTGCATTTTGTAATGTTCTCTATCTCTTGTTTGGACATAAATTCTTCCCTACTCCATACATCTGACAGGCAAACCATTCCTTGCTCTCCCAGACTACTTACAGTATATTGCTTTGTATCTAGATCATGCACCCATTTAGACTTTATTTTGATATATGGTGTAAGATATTGGTCTATGCCCAATTTCTGGCATACTTTTTTCCAGTTTTCCTAGCAGTGTTTGTTAGAAAGTGAGTTCTTATTCCAGAAGCTGGAGTCTTTGGGCTTATCAAACAATAGATTACTATAGTCATTGACTACTGTCTCTGATGTGCTTAATCTATTCCACTGACCTACTGCTCTAGTCCTCAGCCAGTAAAATGTAGCTTTGATGACTGCTGCTTTATAATACAGTTTAAAATCTGGTATAGCTAGGCCACTTTCCCTGGCATTTTTTTTCATTAATTCCCTTGATATTCCTGGACCTTTTATTCTTCCAGATGAATTTTGTTACTTTTTTTTCTAACTCTATAAAATGATTTTTTGGTAGATTGATGGGTATGGCACTAAATAGGTAAGTTAATTTAAATAAAATTGTCATTTTTATTATATTTGTTTGACCTTGCCATGAGCAACTACTGTTTTTCCAATTATTTAGATCTGACTTTATTTGAGTGAAAAGTGTTTTGTAATTGTGTTCATATAGGTCCTGGGTTTGTTTTGGTGGGTAGATTTGCAAATATTTTAATAATGTTTACAGTATCTTTAAATGGAATTTCTCTTTCTATTTCTTGCTGTTGGACTTTGGCAGAAATATATAGTAATGTTGAGAATTTATGTGGGTTTACTTTATATTATGTAACTTTGCTAAATTTATTTATTATCTCAAATAGTGTTTTACTTGATCCTCTATGATTCTCTAAGTATATCATCTGCAAAGAGTGATAGCTTAGTCTCTTCTTTACCTAATTTAATTCCTTCAATTTCTTTTTCTTATCATTGCTACAGTTACATTTCTAACACCAAATTTAATAAGAGGGATGATAGTGGACATCCTTGTTTCACCCCTGATCTTATTGGAAATGCTTATCCCCATTACATATAATAGTTGCTGATGGTTTTTGATAGATGCTACTTATTATTTCAAGGAAGACTCCATTTTTTCCCTATACTTTCTAATGTTTTTAATAGGAATGGGTATTGTATTTTGTCAAAGGCTTTTTCTGCATCTATTGAGATCATCATATGGTTTCTTCTAGTTTGGTTGTTGATATGATTAATTATACTAATAATTTTCCTCATATTGAGCCATTCTTGAATTCCTGGAATAAATTACAAAAATGAAAATTAAAACAACTTTGAGGTACCATCTCACACCCCTCAGATTCTTTAATCTGAAAGAAAAAGAGAAAAACAAATGTGGAGGTCATGTGGGAAAATAGGAACACTAATATTCTCTAGATAAACAGGTCAAACCTTTCTTTAGAAAAATTTGGATCTTTGTCCAAAAGGTTATAATATTGTACATATTTTTGTCCCAGCAATGCCACTACTAGGTCTATATCTCAAAGAGATCAAAGAAAAGAGAGAAGGATTTCTTTGTACTAAATATAGCCACTCTTTCTGTGGTGGCAAAAAAATTAGAATTTGTGGGTATGTTCATCAATTGTGGAATGGATAAACAAGTGGAATTATATGATTATAATGGAATGATAGAATGTTATATGAAATGATGAAGGGGATGGTTTCAGAGAAATTTTGCAAAATAATATAAATTAATGCAAAGTAAATGAATGCAAAATACAAATGCCTGTTGTATACAGTAACAATCATATTGTGATGCTCATCTGTGAAAGTCTTAGCTACTCTAATCAGTAAAATAATCCAAAGCAATCCCAAAGGGCTCATGATGAAGAATGCTATCCACCTCAGAGAGAGAACTTATGAACTCTTAAAGCAGACTGAAGTATACTTTTCCCAGTTTCTTTATTTTTCATCCTTTTTTCCAACATGACTAATATGGAAAATATTTTGCATGACTTCACATGCAAAATAGATAGTATATTGTTTGCCTTTTCAATGGGTGAAGGAGGGACTAGAGGGAAAGAGACATTTTCAAACTCAAAATTATTAATTTTTCTCCAAAAAAGAGTTAAATTGAAATTATAAAAAAAAAATCTGCCCAGATAACTTAGAACCAAATGGAAAGATAGAAATTGATAGAATTTGCCAATCACCTTCTGAAAGAGATCCCAAAATTAAAACTCCAAGGAATATTATAGCCAAGTTCCAGAGCTCTCAGATCAAGGAGAAAATTCTGCAACCAGAAAGAAGCAATTTAAATAAACAAAGAGCCATAGTCAAGATCTCAGACAATTCAATAGCTATCTCTTTAAAGAAATGTACAGTTTAGAATATGATATTCTGGATTATGACTAAGAATAGCCTACTCAGCAAAACTGAGTATCACCCTTCAGTAGGAAAAAAATGGATATCAAATCAAATCAATAACTTTGAAGCATTCTTGACAAAAAGAGAAGCATAAAAATGAATATGAAAGAAAAATCATAATGGGTTAATAAGGTTAAACTATTTATATTCCCAAATAGGAAAATGATTCATGAAACCCCTAAGAACTTTATCATCATTGGTGTAATATATACAAACATATACACACTTGTGCATGTGTGTGTGTGTTTGTACACATATACATACACACACACATGGATTTAAACTAGATCTATGATTTCATTGGTATAGCCAGCTACTTGGATGAGGAATTTCCCTGTGCCAATTCAGATCTGTACCTTCTATGAAACATATTTTTATAGAGCTGCTCAGACAACTGAAATTTTGGTGTTCAACTTCAGATCTATGACATTATGCTGTCTCTCTGCTTTTCTGATAAGATTACATTTTTTTTTTTGCTTTTTGGAAGGACATTTGGTTTTAAGTGACTTGCCCAAGGTCACATGGCTAGTAAGTGTTAAGTATCTGAGGCCAGATTTGAACTCAGGTCCTCCTGACTCTGGGCAGGTGCTGTATTCACTGCACCACTTAGCCACCCTGATAAGATTACATTTTAATTTGGTTTTACATTTTCCTATTGATTTCAAAACTTCAGAGTGAAGTGACTACTAAAGTTTAAAGGGATTTGGGTATGTTTTTTTTTTCTTTTGGGTATTTTTAACTCTACTTCAATTTTTTTACTTAAAAATAGGGACAAAAATAAGAGTCAGTATCACTCAATAGTTGAAGAAAACATTAGAATCCCCTCTGTTCCCCATATACAATGCTGTCAGACTTCAGAATGAAACTTGCCTGCTCTTATGTCATAGGTATGATTTTTTTAAAAAGTAGCATATAAGTCCCTCCCCCTAAAAACCTTCCCCAGATTTCAGGTACTCTTTGGGTCACCATTCAGTAAAACCATAGGTTATGAGCTCTGATTAATACACGAAATGTCATTAATCCAGTGAGAAGGGACATAGAGTTCATAACAAATTAAGTAACAAAAAACATCCCCCTATGTCCATAGGAACATAGCCTTACACTGATTATCTCATTATCAGTAGTATAGGAATACTCAAGTTGAGAATAGGTGTGAGTAGAAAACACACATGGAGGGAACATACATTTTTTATGGGAAGATATAATGTGGATAAACACATGCAAGGAATATATAATGACCACATGTAAAGAGGCTACTAGTATACGGGTGATTCTTCTGGGTACAGGTTTGGGCACACTAATGCATCATGGACATCTTCTATCTACATATTCTCTCACCTGGAAATGTCATGAGCTACTGTAAGTTTAATTATCATCTTTCTGTAGATTGCTCACCAGTCTTTCTCCTGAGTTTCAGTTATATATCAGTACCTACCGTTTAGCCATTTCATATTGTTTATTTTGAAGATTGTGTTAGCATCCCATAACACTGTGATGTAAGCATATTTCTAAAACTAAGAAAAAGAAGGGGTGACAAAGTATTCCAGAGTAGCTCTCTTCAAAACTGATGCATTTGACATGGAAGAAGTGGGTTGAACTCCTTCATAGTCTGGTACCACAAAAAGACAAAATATATCAGAACAAATCAGATATACCAGTATCCCACATGGTGAAAATGTGTCAATGCAGATGCCTGTGATTATTAATGTAGTGAAGCAATGAGTAAAATTGAAATGAACTGAAGATATAAGTGTTTTTATTACATGACAGGAATTAATCCTAAGAAATTATAACAAATATAAATGTACTTAAAAACATTCATAAGAATTCATTATATGATTTATTCATATATTACAATAAATGCTATCATTATGAAAAATATAAATAATAGATGTTTTTTACAGAAAAGAACTTTTAATCATTTTTGTTAATAAGTAACACGTTAAAGAAAACAATATCAACCAAGCAGGACAGTCAAAAAAATACATTTCTAAACCCATATTAGACAAAATAAGAATGGAAACTGAAAATTTATTTACATTTGAAGAGAAAAACTGATGAACCTAAAGGCATTGAAATCTACATTTTACACAAATTATAGAAGTCCTACCTAATAATGAAATAAGTGGTAAAAAGAATGCTGATGATTTGAATGAATTTGAAAAAGCTGTGGAATGGAATTTCAAAAAAGCTATTTTAAATTTTATTGCATGAATGTAACTAATAGCCATACCATACCAAATCAGAGTAGTTTTTAAAAAGTTATTTGCTAAAATATTTCTGAAATAATGCACCTTTTCACAATTTTTATAACCACATTTCAGGATCTAATCCAACAAGTATGATGTGACCACAGCTATGATAAGGACTGAAGAATTAATGGAGGACATGTATCAGAAACCATTATGGCAAAGATGGCTTAAGAAAACCTAAAAAAAGACAAATGTATGATTAAACTTGTGAAGTAGAAAACTTGAATGCAACACAGTCCAAAGAAAAGGAAACATGCAATTTGAACCTAGAAAAAATAGTCTACCAGAAGTTAGTAGTTCCATACAAAATCTATGATATGCTTAATGTGGAATTTTATAGTACAGCTATAATAAAACAAGCTATCAACCATGCAATGCATTCCATAGCCACCCCAGAAGTGGAACAAATGCAGTCACAGGTTTGATGTGAACCTATACCCAGCCAAGGTAAAAAATTGTTTTCTGCTGGCCCCCAGGACCACAGTATACCATTATTCACCACCTTACTACTCCCATGACAGTCTTAGAAGATGATAAATATTAATTACCATTGATTTAATTAATCAATAACTGAAAACAGAAGTCAAACAGTTAAAAGAATTAAAGATGAACAAAGAACAAACTAACATCACCTATACTATAAGGGTGTGAGAAGTAAAGAAATTAGAGAAGAGAGGGAACTCTTGAGGAAGGAATATATGGGAAATTTCTGGTTGTATGTAATCAAAAGGATTCCAACACAGTGAAGTCACAAATTATATTTAATTCTAAAAAGAAAGCTTATGTACCACTAATATAATGAACTATGAGATCGTTATAAGAAAGGAGGTAATAGCTTCATTCTCTGAAAAACAGAAAGTGGAAAATTTTTATGAGAGATATAATTTTTGTTTCAACTGATTCATGAATTACTAGCAAAGCATATTAGTATCCTCTTCTTAAACAATCATGATCATTTATTTTTTAACAGATTACATTCCATATTTATTTACAAAAGTATCGAATATAGGACAATTACAAATTATTCACTTCTTATATCGTTCAATAAGTATAGAAATACTTAAAAGAAAATTACACATTGATTGAAGAATAAGGAGTATGCCAAAAAATCCCAGCAATGCACAGAGCAACTCATTATTGATTCAGGGACTATTAAACAAGCTACCTGACACCTCTGGTTATGACCCAATGTGAAAGCTGAAGGAGATCCCAACTTTTTATAATATACTCTAGCAAAGGTCTAAAAAAACATCAGATAGAATAATGATCAAGATGACCAATGGAAGACAGCTAGAACATAACTCTTTACAATCCTGAATCACACAAATAGAAAGAAAGCTGTGGGACCTGTAGAAGTATAAGTCAGAACTAGTTCTGAATAGTTGTAACTGAAGCCTGTGTTTGCCCTAAATGAGGCAAGGGTATGACCCAATGCGTCAGTAACCAGTGTGAGCTCTGCTAATCAGGTCCTGAAGCAAAGGCAGGTCTTAGTCTTAGGCTGCTAGAATTAAAGTGGGGGTAGTGAGCTAGCTTCTTGTTTATTGTGTAGGGGACAGGGTGAAGTAGTACCCATTTGACAAAGTCAGGCCAAAGATAAAAATGACTTGACCACACGGACTATGAAAAAATTAAGCAAGAGATGAAAATCTGAAATCAGAATTTAAATTAGTGTGTTAGAGGGAAAAAAGTTAGAGGGACTATCTTAGAACAAAAATCCATGATCAATAAGATATATGAATACTAATGTCAAAAGACATAAAAATTAGAAGAACATTTAAGGTATCTAATATTGAAAACAGCTAATTAGAAAAATAGCTTGAGGAGAGATAAATGAAATATAATCAGAATTTTCTCAGATAGGCAGCATTGTTTTCTCATGGGAATTTTTGTATCAACACACAGGACTGGTCGGAGGCTAATATTGGGTGGGTTCATTTGAAGTATAGTTCATGTCTGGAAGAATAGTTGGGTGGGAGAAAGGGAGGGAGGGAGAGAGAGAGAGACAGAGACAGAGACAGAGATAGGTTCAGAAGTTCAGAGACTGGGTCATTCAGGTCTGACACCAGGAACCAAATCATCTCTACTCATTAAAAAAACAACAACAGCAACAAAAAACAAACAAAAATTCTGATGTGAGTATCTAGAATGCACTGAAGTTTAATTTTTACTAGTATTTTTAGATCAGCAAAGATCTGGAAGGTTTTACTCCCTGTTCCAACCTCTACTGAGTGAAAAAGAGATTTTTTTTGTCCTTTCACTTTCTTTATTTCTGTAACACAAACCCTTCACTAGCTTTATTAATTATAATCCCTCTACATGCAGACACAAATAACAATAACAGATATGAGTTAGAGAGAAATTATTCTTAGACAAATCAGTAATTGGAAACAGCTTTAAAAATAGAAAATATAGTGTAGAAAATACCGATAAGATACAAGAAAAAGGATAATGGGGGAGAGAAGTTCTAATACTAACATATTTTTTTTCTCCCTGGGTAGCATCTAGAGTTTCATCCACAACATTGGCACCATGGTAGGAGGGAGAAAGATATGCCTTCTCCTTAGGTTTCAGGCCCTTTTCCTACCAGCAAAGAAAGTCTGAATGACCAATTATATTCATCCCCAGTGTTTAGAATTTTGTGGTTCCTTGCAAAATCTGTGATATGCTTAATGTGGAATTTTACAGCACAGCTAAAATAAAACAAACTGTCAATCATGCAATGCACTCCATAGCCACCCCAGAAGTGGAACAAATGCAGTCACAGGTTTGGTGTGAACCTATATCCAGCCGAGGTAAAAAATTGTTTTCTGCTGGCCCCCAGGACCACAATATACCATTATTCACGATCTTACTCCTCCCCTGGCAGTCCTAGAAGATGGTAAATATTAATAGCCAGATAAACTCCCAGCCCAGCACACTTTGAAACACTCCTTGAAGACTGTAAACTTCAATATTCATCTGTCATGACTAACAATATCCCATCCCCTGAATCTCTTACTATATCTATATTATTAATCACCAGGCATAAAAGATTATTAACAACTCTTTTTTCACTCTAATTTTATTTATTTTTATTCTCAAAAAACACCAAACGAAAAGGCATTTCCATATACTTTATAGAACAGGAGAATTCGTGAAACTATGAATCTCTACTATTTAGCAGTTGATTTTCTTTTTAAATATATGTTTTATGTATAACTTGCAAAATAATCCTGATTATTTCTGATACCTTATGATTTTCCTTCTATTCTTTTCTCATTTTGGAAGGGAGAGGAGGAAGCTGTCCATAATTTCACTCTACTTTTCATTGCAGCATCTACTCTCATTAAAAGCAAAGAAAAATAAAACCAATATAAGAAATGTACATAGTCAAAGCAAAGTTCCTTATTTTCCATGTTCAATAAGATGTTCCACTGTACGTTTTGAGACTATCATCTTTATGTCAGGAGGGGAGTGATATGTTTCATTTCCAATGCTGTGAAATTGTGGTTGGTTCTTACATTGTACAAATTTTTAAAATTTGTCTAAGCTCTTTTTCTTTGCATTGTTGTTGTTACTGTTGTCTAATAATTTCCCTGCTCCTTTTCATTTTAAGCTGCATTAGTTCATAGAGCTCTTCCCAAGCTTCTTTTAAACTTTTATAATTTCTTATAACACAATAACATTTCATTAATTCACGATTTGTTTAGCTATTCTCCAGTTGATGGCAACCCCATTAGTTTCCAGTTCTTTGCTACTCAAATGAGTTAAGAAATCTAAGGACCTACCTCCAGATACTATGCCAGGTACAGGAGATACAGAAAAGCAAAAGTCAATTCCTGCTTTCAAGGAACTTAAAATTTAATGAGGGAGACAGCAAAGAGATATATGCAAGCAAGCTACATACAAGACAAGGAAGAAATAGTTAAGAAAGGGAAAGCAACATTAAGAGGGATTGGGATACATTTCCTGTATAAGATGAAATTCTAGTTGAGATTTTAAAAAAGTCAGGGAAACAAGTAGATGGAGATGAGGAGGGAAAGCAATCTATGCATGAGAGATAGTGAGAGAAAATGCTCAGAGCCAACAGATGGAGTGTATTGTTTGTGGAACAGCCAGAAAGTCAGTGTCATTGGATCAAACGGTATGTGGTGGAGAGTAAAGTATGAAAAGACTGGAAAGGTAAGAATTAGGTAGGTTATGAAGGGCTATGAATAACAGGATTTTGTATTTGATCGTGATTGTGATAGAGAATCATTGCAGTTTATTGAAGTTGGTCTGACATAGTCACACCTGTGCTTTAGGAAAATCACTTTGATGGTGGAATAAACTATGAATTGGAGCGGGAAGAGACTTAAGGCAGGCAAATCCATTGTTAGGCTACTGTAATAGTCCAGAAGTGAAGTAATGAAGGTTTGCACCAAAGTAGTGTCAATATCAGAGGAGAGGAGAAGGCATATTCAAGAAATACTATAAAAGTGAAATTGACAGGCCTTGGTATACATGGGGGATGAGTTATAGTTAGGAGTTGAAGATGACCCTAGGTTGTTAGTCTGAGGGACTAGGAGGATGGTGCTGCCTTCTACAGTGATAGGAAAGATAGAAGGAGAGAGGGTGGGGGAAAAATAATGAGTCCAGTTTTGAGCCTGGTGATTTTAAAATGTTTATTGAATATTAAGTTCAAAATGCTGGGAAGGCAGTTAGAGATGCAAGATTGAAGGTCAGCACAGGGCTGCAGAAGAATAGGTAGATTTGAGAAGGTATTTATGGTAATTATCCCATTTCAACCCAAAATCTTCTATCCACTGGGTCCTCTAGAATCCCTGCTCTATAGTGAACAATCTCTTTATCTTAGGCCTTTTTTGTGTCATATTTTTTCCATCTACTAACCCAGAGGTTCTCAACCTTTGGGTCGTGACCCCTTTGGGGTCGAATGACCCTTTCACTGGGGTCACAGGGTGGCCTAAGACCATCGGAAAACACATATTTCCCATGGTCTTAGGAACCTCCTCTATCTGTCTCCAGGTGGGTCCACCCACATGCAGACACGCCCACATATGGCTATTAATGGTCGCAGCATTAGGAAGGTTGAGAACCACTTTATTAATCCTAAATGAGACCTTTGATGACAATACATCTCTGGATATCTTATTCAGCACTGTCTGTACCTTCTCTTAAGTTCTATTGGTCTTGGGGGATTATCAAAATACTCCTTGCTCTCATTCATTTCCCCTCCTCTTTTGAAATCTACTCAGCTGTCCATAGATTTAATTACCATCTAAATACCATTTAATTACCACTACTACATAAAGTCGTATAGAGGAAGAAAAGAAGAGAGATCAGGACAGAATTCTGTGGGACACTTATGGTTAGAGGCTCCAGCAGAGGAGGTCAAGAAGTGATATGACAGAGAGAGAACCAAGAGAAAGCGGTGTTCCACAAACTGTAGAGAAAAGAGTATCAGGGAGAAGAGGGTGATCAACAGTGTCAAAGACTGCAGAAATTGTTTGATATATCAGACAGAATGAGGATTTTGTGAAGGCCATTGGATTCAGCAATTAAAAGATTATTTCATTGCTAACTTATTACCTATTGTAAATAACTTTTTCAAGTTTAGCTACAAAGGGCAGAAGACATATGGGATAAAATTTAGTGTGGATGAAAGGATCAAGAAATGCTTCATTTTTTCAGGTTGGGAGAGACAAGGGTTTGTTTATAGGAATTAAAGAATGAGTCAGTAGATGGAGAAATATTGAAAATAAATGATAGAGTGGCAATGAGAGAGGGGAAATCTATTGAAGAAGATATGATAGAAAGAGATGAGATTATTTGATGAGATAGAGTTTAGATTTGGTAAGGAATAAGGCCACCTCATCATGTGAGTAAGGGGTAAAGGAGGAGATAAAGGCAGAAGGCAAATGATTGATGTAAGATTAGGAACAGGGGAGAAAGGAAAATTCATGGCAAATGGCCTCTTATTTTGTAAAAAGTAATAAATGTTTTATTAGTTGAAGGAATGGGGAGAGGGGAATCCATGGGAAGTTTGAGAAGGGTTAAAAAGATTTGGAAGAGCAACTCTCGAGTAGGATGGTGAGTTGATAAGGTAACAAGTATATAGTAGCATTGTCTAGAAACAATAAGGATCCAGTTGAGGTTGCACGCTTTGTAGTGGACACATCCAAGATGGTTATGAGATTTTCTCAATCTTTATTCAGCAGGACATATGTAGGAGCAAAGATAGTGAATGATGGAGGTAATACAAGGTTGAAGTGCAATCAGCACAACAAGGTGATTTAGGATTCAATAAAAGAGGATAATGGAGAGTTGATTTAGCTCAAAAAAGGATCAACATGGGGAAAACAAGGGAGAGCAACCAGAGAGACGACCTAGCAGAGAATCAAGGGATTGGAGGTCACTGTCCAGATTTTGGAAGGATTTGGATTAGGTTTTGGAAGAGAGAGATGTTAAAAGCCATTAGATTAGAAAATGTTCATCACCAGAAAAAGAGCTGCCATAAATATTTTTGTACTTATGTGTCCTTTCTTTGATCTCTTTGTTGTCTTTTGTAGTGTATTGCTGAGCAGAAGAATATATGTAGTTTAGTTCATAGGTGGGAAACCTGTGACCTTGAGGCCAGATACAACCCTCTAGGTCCTCAAGTGCGGCATTTGACTGTCAGTCAAAGGGACACACTTGAGGACCTAGAGGGCCACATCTGGCCTCAAGGTCACAGGTTCCCCACGCCTGGTTTAGACACTTTTTAGGACTGCTTACAAATTGCTTCCTAGAATGACTGGGTCAATTCACAGTTCCATCCATCATACGTTAATGTTTTCCAAAAACACTACAATATTTGTCATTTTCTTTTTTGTCAACTCTATCAATCTTATGGATGTGATAGAATCTCAGAATTCCTCTAATTTGCATTTCTCTAATTACTAGAGACAGCAAGATAACTCAGTGGATAGAGTGCCAGGCCTGGATTTCAGGAAGACCTGAGTACAAATTTGACCTCAGACACTTAATAGTTGTGTGACCCTGGGCATATCACATATTCAGTTTGCCTTAATCCTCTGGTGAAAGAAATGGAAGTCACTCTAGTATCTTTGCCAAAAAACTCCATGGACAGCATGGGTATGACTGACAACAACAAATCATGAATGATTTGGAATTTTTTTTATTTCCTTATTGATACTTTAGAATTCTTGCTTTGAAAACTTTCTATTTCTCTAACTCCCTCTCTCCATTCATTGCTATGGTTAATCCTACTCTACCCATATCCCATTTCAACTCAAACGCTTCAATCCACTGTGTCCTCTAGAATTCCTACTTTATAGTGAACAAGCGTCTCTTTATTCTAGACCTTTTTGTCACATATTTTTTTTTCCATCTACTAACTCCACATGAAACCTTTGATGACAATACATCTCTGGATATCTTACTCAGCACTGCCCATACCTTCTCTTAAGGCCTATTGGTCGTGGGAGATTATCAAAATATTCCTTGCTTTCATTTGTAACCCCTCCTCTTTGTAAATCTACTCAATCAAATTTTTCTCCCAATTCACATCACCTTGGCTATTATTGTATATGGTTTCCAAATTACAAAGCCATACCAATTATACATACATTATGAATTGATGTTATCCCAACTTCAGCTGGACCCTCACTGCAATGAGGAAGTATTTTCTTTGTTCACCATACTTTACACTCTATTTCTTATCTTCATGTTTTTGCAATGGTCCTCCCTAATGTCTGGAATGCATTGACTCCTCACCTCTGCCACATAGAATCCTTCTTTCTTTTTTTGAGGGGGGGGCATTTATTTATTTTTGGTTTTCAACATTCATTTCCACAAGATTTTGAGTTCCAATTTTTCTCCCCATCTCTCTCCTACCCCTCCACCCCAAGATGGTAGGCATACTGATTATCCTTTCCCCTAATCTGCCCTCTCTTCTATCACCCCCACACTTCCCTTACCACCTTCCCCCTTATTTTCTTGAAGGGCAACATAGATTTCTATACCCCATTACCTGTACATCATATTTCTTGGTTGCATGTAAAAACAATTTTTTTAAAATTTGCTTTTAAAACTTTGGGCTCCAGATTCTCTCCTTTCTTCCCTCCTCATCCACCCTCATTGAGAGGACAAGCAATTCAATATAGCTTATACATGTGTAATTATGCAAAACATTTCCATAGTAGTCATATTGTGAAATTCTAACTATATTTCCCTCCATCCTATCTTACCTCCTATTTATTTTATTTTCTCATTTAACCCTGTCCCTTTTCAAAAGTGTTTGCTTCTGACTAGCCTCTACCTCAATCTGCTGTCCCTTCTATCGTACCGCCTCTTATTCCTTTCCCCCCTACTTTCCTCTATGATAAGATACCCAATTGATTATATATGTTATTTCCTCCATAAGCCAAATTCAATGAGAATAAGGTTGTTCCATTCCCTTTCCCCTCCCTGCTTTTCCCCTCCACTGTAAGAGCTTTCTCTTGCCTCCTTTGTGTGAGATAATTTACCCTATTCTATCTCTTCCTTTCTCCTTTTCCTCTTTCACCTCTTAATTTTACTTTTTAGATATTACCTCTCCATAATCAACTCACCCTGTGCCCTCTGCCTGTGTATTCATATATACATGTACACGTATATATATATTCGCTTCAACTATTTGAATACTGAGAAAAGTCTCATGAGTTACAAATATTATCTTTACATGGAGGAATGTAAAGAGATCAACTTTGAAAAGTTCCTTATGATTTCTCTTTCCTGTTTACCTTTTCATACTTCTTTTCCTTCTTGTATTTGGAAGTTAAATTTTCTGTTCATCTCTGGTCTTTTCATCAAGAATGCTTGAAAATCCTCTATTTCATTAAATGTCCATATATTCTCCTAAAATATTATACTCAGTTTTGCTGGGTAGTTGATTCTTGGTTTCAATCCTAGCTCCTTTGACCAATGGAACATCATGTTCCAAGCCCTTTGATCCCTTTATGTAGAAGCTGCTAGATCTTGTATTTTCCTGATTGTGTTTCCACAGTACTTGAATTCTTTCTTCTTGACTGCTTGCAATATTTTCTCCTTGACCTGGGAACATTGGAATTTGGCTATAATATTCTTAGGAGTTTTCTTTTTGGGATCTTTTCCAAGAGTTGATCGATGGATTCTTTCAATTTCTATTTTACCTTCTGGTTCTACAATATCAGGGCGGTTTTCCTTGATAAATTCTTGAAAGATAATGTCTAGGCTCTTTTTTGTTGTTTTTTATTTTATTTTATTTATTTATTTTTAGTTTTTGACAGTAATTTCCACAAGATTTTGAGTTACAATTTTTTCTCCCCTGCTTTCCCCTACCCCGACCCCAAATAGCAAGCCTGCTGAATATCCCTTCTCTCAATCTGTTCTCTCTTATATTCTCCCCATCACTCCCCCACACAACTTTCTTGTAGGGCAAGATGGATTTCTGTACCCCAGTGCCTGTTTATCTTATTTCCCAGCTGCATGTAAAAGAACAAATTTTTTTAAACATTTGTTTTCAAAACTTTGAGTTCCAAATTTTTTCCTTCTTCTCCCCTCACCTGCCCCCACTAGAAAGATAAGCAATTCAAAAGGTTGTACATGTGTAATTACACAAAACATTTCCATAGTAGTTATATTTTGAAAGACTAACTGTATTTCCCTCCATCCTATCCTGCTCCCACACTTATTCTATTTCCTCCTTTGACCCTATCCCATTTCAAAAGTGTTTGCTTCTAACTACCCCCTCCCCCAATATGCCCTACTTTCTATCATCCCCCTTCTTATTCCCTACCCCTCTATTATCCTATAGGGTAAGATACGCAATTGAATGTTCATGTTATTCACTCCTTAAGCCAAATTCAATGAGAAAAAGGTTGTCCCATTGCCTTTCACCTCCCTGTCTTCCCCTCCATTGTAAGTGTTCTCTTGCCTCTTTTATATGAGATAATATGCCCTAATCTCTGTCTCCCTTTTTCTTCTCAATAAATTCCATCTCACCTCTTAATTTTATTTTTAGATATCATCCCTTCATGTTCAACTCATCCTGTGCCCTGTTTCTATGTATACATGAACATACATATGCCCACACTAACATATATATTTATATACACACACTATCTTATACTTACCTATACATGTATATACATATATATATTTCCTTCAACTATCTTCATATTGAGAAAAGTCTCATTAGTTACAATTATCATTTTTCCATATAGGAATGTAAATAGTTCAACTTTAATAAGTTCCTTATGATTTCTTTTTCCTGTTTACCTTCTCATGCTTCTCTTGCTTCTTGTATTTGAAAATCAAATTTTCTGTTCAGCTCTGATTTTTTCATCAAGAATGCTTGAAAGTCCTCTATTTAATTAAATGAATATATTTTCTCCTGAAGCATTATACTAAGTTTTGCTGGGTAGGTGATTCTTGGTTTTAGTCCAAGCTCCTTTGACTTCCAGAATATCATATTCCAAGCCCTTGATGTAGAAGGTCTTGTGTTATCCTGATTGTGTTTCCACAGTACTAAAATTATTTCTTCTTGACTGCTTGCAGTATTTCCTTCTCAACCTGGGAATTCTGGAATTTGGCTATAATATTCCTAGGAGTTTTTTTTTTTTAAGGATCTTTTTCAAGCGGCGATTGGTGAATTCTTTCCATTTCTACTTTGTTCTCTGGTTCTAGAATATCAGGGCAATTTTGCTTGATAATTTCTTGAAAGATGGTTTCTAGGCTCTTTTTTTGATCATGGCTTTCAGGTAGTCCAATAATTTTTCAATCGTCTCTCCTGGATCTATTTTCCAGGTCAGTGGTTTTTTCAAGGAGATATTTCACATTGCCTTCTATTTTTTCATTTGTTTGGATCTGTTTAATAATATCTTGATTTCTCATAAAGTCATTTGCTTCCATTTGCTCTACTTTAATTCTGAAGGAATTATTCTCTTCAGCAAGCTTTTGAGATTCTTTTTCCATCTGGCAAATTCAACTTTTTAAGGTGTTCTTCTCCTCATTGGCTTTTTTGGCCTCTTT
>CM053585.1:306491844-306504706 GCA_028646515.1 Pseudochirops corinnae | reverse complement strand
GTTGACTCTCTTTTCATGATTTTCTTGCATCATTCTCATTTCTCTTCCCAATTTTTCCTCCACTTATCTTATTTGGTTTTCAAAATCCTTCTTAACCTGCTCTATGGCTTGTAACAAGTCTACATTTTTCTTGGAAGCTTTTGGTACAGGAGTTCTGATTGTGTTGTCTTCCTCCTGTTCCACACTTTTATCATTTTTGTCTCCAAAAAAGGAATCAGAAGTTGGATTGCTGTTCTTACTTTGCTTCCTTTGCCTGCCTCATGTTGCCAGTCAATTACTTGACTTTTTAGCTCTGTGGAACTCTGCTTCCAGAGAAAAGCACTTTGTCCCAAATTGCTGGGGTTTTTGCTGCTGCCGGAGCTATTAGGAGGCCACTGCAGCTCCCACTACCTTTGGCTCACTGAAAATTGCACCCCAGGACCACCACCCAAGACCATGATCCTGATCCAGGAAGCTTAAGGCAAGAGCACTTAGCCTCAGAATGATTGGTTGGCCCCCCCTGCAATCTGCAGGCCTAGAACTCTGAAGCAGCCATGTGGAAGAGGCTGCAGGGCTGCCACTTCTGCTGCTTCCTTGCCCCTGGAGACAGTTCAGCCTGATCCTCTCCCTCGAATTTAGCTGAGTTCCACTAACCTTTTACTTAGTACTTATTTCTTATGGCTTGATAAGTTTGGAAATCACCACAGCTGCTGTTGATCCACTCTTCTTTAGGCTCCAGCTGTGGCTTGTCCTGGCTGCCCTGGGGCCAAGCTGGAGTTTCAGGTTGGGTTGGTTTCAGCTCCCAGCGTGCTGTGATGAGTCCTTCCTGTCTTGCCTGCTAAGCTGCCTTCAGTGGGAGATGTGTTTTCCTGTAATTTTTTGAGTTCTTGAGCCCTAAAATTTGTTTAGAGCCATATTTTATGGGTATTTGAGATGGCTATGGGGGAGCTGTGTTGTTTTTCTGCTTCTATGCTGCCATCTTGTCTCCATCTCCTGCTCCTAAACGAATCTTTTTCTTTTTTTTCAGAGGGGCAACTGGGGTTAAGTGACTTGCCCAAGGTCGCATGGCTAATGAGTGTGTCAAGTATACAAAGCCAGATTTGAACTCAGGTCCTCCCAACTCCAGGGCCAGTGTTCTATTCACTAAACAATTTTTTTAACAAAAATTAAAAAATTTTTTGGAATTCTGGTCCCTTTCCTACCCCATCCTTGAAAAGACAAGCAATTTTATGTATTATACATGTGTAATCATGCAAAACATTCTCATATTAGTCATATTGCAAAATAAAAGATGCCAAAAAAAGTATAATAACAAAGTTTTTAAAAATATACTTCAATCTGCATTCAGACTCCATCAATTCTTTCTCTGGAATTAGATATCATTTTTCATGATGAATCCTTAGGGATTGTTTTGGATCATTGTATTGATGAGAATTAGATAATCACAGTTGATCATTGTAAAATATTATTATTATTGGGTACAATGTTCTCCTGGTTCTTTTCATTTCATTTTGCATCAGTTCATGTAAAACTTCCCAGGTTTTTCTGAAAGCATCCTGCTCATCATTTCTTATAGCACAATACCATTTCATTACAGCCATATTCATGTAAATCTCTGTAATTTCCAATTCTTTGTCAGCAGAAAAATAGTTCCTGTAAGTATTTTTTGTATTTATAGGTTTTTGTCTCTTGTTGTCTTTGGGAGTTTGTACCCAGTAGTGGCATCGTTGGTGAAAAGGTATGCAAAATTTTTTTAGCCCTTTGTAACTAATTCCAAATTGTTCTCTGGAATGATTTGATCAGTTCAAGACTCCATGAATAGAGCATTAGTGTCTCTATTTTTCCATATCCCCTTTAACATCTGTCATTTTTCTTTTCTGTCATGTTCACCAACTAATTAGTGCAATGTGGTACCTCAGGTTTCTTTTAATTTGCAGTATTGATTTAGAGCATTTTTATATGACCGTAGAAAGCTTTGATATTTTCTTCTGAAAACTGCCTGTTCATGTACTTCAACCATTTATCAATTGAGAAATGAATCATATTCTTATAAATTTGAATCAGTCCTACTTGAGAAATTAGGTCTATCAGTGGAACTTATAAATTCCTCTGCCTCCTTTTCCTGCTTTCCTTCTTATCTTGAATGTATTGTGTTTTATTTGTGCAAAATCTTTTTAATTTGATGTTATCAAAAACATTCATTTCGCATCCTATAATGCTTTCTTTCTCTTATTTGCTCATAAATTCTTCCCTTACCCATAAATTGGATGGATAAAATATTACTTGGCCTTATCTTGTTATATGGTGTTATTTATTGGTCTATATCTAATTGTTGCCAAACTTCTTTCCAGTTATCTAAGCAATTTTTGTCAGATAGTAATAGCTTGTCACTGAGGTCTTTGTATTTGTCTGACACTAGATTGGTATTGTCATTTACTTTGTGTTGTGTACTTACTCTATCCCACTTATCCACCACTTTATTTCTTAGCCGGTACCAGATTGTTTTGAATATTACTGCTTTGTAATACATTTTGAGGTCTGGTACTATTAAGCCACCTTCCTTCACATTTTTAACAATTG
The DNA here is from genome assembly GCA_028646515.1 of Pseudochirops corinnae. Taxonomy (NCBI): domain Eukaryota; kingdom Metazoa; phylum Chordata; class Mammalia; order Diprotodontia; family Pseudocheiridae; genus Pseudochirops; species Pseudochirops corinnae. The sequence goes on along the minus strand of CM053585.1, from coordinate 306,502,147 downwards.
ATTCTATTGATATTCTTGATCTTTTGTTCTTCCAGATGAATTTAATTATTATTTTTTTGGCTTTATAAATTTTTTTTTAATAATTTGATTGCTATGGCACTGAATAAGGTAAGTTAAGTAGAATTGTCATTTTCATCATATTGGCTTGGCTTACCCATGAGCAATTAATGCTTCTCCAATTGTTTAGGTATGACTCTATTGGTGCTAAAATATTTTGTTATTGTGTTAACATAGCGTCTGGGTTTGCTGTGTCAGGAAGACAACAAACTGTTTTATATTGTCGATGGTGATTTCAAATGGAATTTCTCTCCTTTCTTCTGACTTGTGTTAATAGTATATAAAATACTGATGATTTATGTGAGTTTATTTTATATCCTGAAATTTTGTTAAAGTTGATGATTTTTTTCAATTTTTAAAATTGATTCTCTAGTATTCACTAATTATATCATCATATGATCTGCTAAGAATGATAATTTTGTTTTTTCATTGCCTGTTTTTATTCTAATTTCTCTTGGTTGTCCTATTACTATAAACAGCATTTCTAATCAAATATTGGGCAACAGTGGTGATAACACACATATTTGATTCACCTCTGATATTATTGGGTAGGTTTCAAGTTTATCACCATCATAGAAAATGTTTGCTATCAGTTTTAGATAGATAATGCCATTTATTTCTGTGCTTTCCAGTGTTTTTAATAGAATAGGTGTTATAGTTAATAAAAAAAACTATTCCTGCATCTACCATCTTTTTTTTTTGTTATTGATATGGTCAATTATGTTGATAGTTTTCCTAGTATTAAGCCAGTTCCGCATTTCTGGTATAAAACCCACTTTGTTATACTATACAATTTTTATGATATATTGCTATAATCTCCTTTTTAGAATTTTATTTTAAAAAATTTACATCATATTGATTTAGAAAATTATCACATGGTTTTCTTTCTCTGTTTTTGTTATCCCTGGATCAAAACCGTATTTGTGTCATAAAAAGAATTTGGTAGCCAAATAGGTAGGTACTTTACTTATTTTTTTTTTCAATAGTTTGTATAGCATTGGGATTAATTGTTCCTTAAATGTTTGGTAGAATTGATCATCTGGTCCTGGGGATTTTTTCTTAGAGAGCTTATTGATGTCTTTTTCAATTTCTTTCAAAATAGCATTATATAAGTATTCTATTTTTTTCTACTGTTAATCTGGGTGTTTTACATTTTTAAAAAATATTCATCCATTTCATTTGGACTGTCAGTTTTAATGGCATATAATTGGGCAAAATAACTCCTAATGATTGTTATAATTTCATTTTTATTGTCCATGTATTCACCCTTTGCATTTTTGTTGCTGGTTATTTAGTTTCCTTTTTAAAAAAAAAATCAAATTTCTCTATGGTTTATTTATTTTACTTTTTTTAAAAATAAAATTATCTCCTAGTTTTATTTATTAGTTTTTATATTTCTTTTGCTTTAAGTTTCATTAATATCTTTTTGATTTTCAGGATTTTTATTTGTGTATAATTGAGGATTTTACATTTTTCTTCTAGTCTTTTTCAATTGCATGCCTAACTCATTGATCTGATTCTTTTATTTATGTACCCATTTAGTGATATAATTTTTCCCCTAAGTACTGCTTTGACACCATCCCACAAATTTTAGTATGTTGTATTATTGTTGCCATCGTCTTTAATTAAATTATTGTTAATCTGATTTGCATGTTGGGTGATTTGATGCATATAGTTTACTATTGATATTTCTTCATTGTCCATGGTTCCTTTGATAAAGATTTATTTTCCATGATAATCCTTTTTAATTAGGTTATTTTTACTTTTGCTTTTTCTGATGTCATGATTACTATCCTTCCCTTTTTACTTCAGTAGAAGCATAATAAATTCTGCTCTAGCCTGTTATTTTAACTCTTTAGTGTCATTCTATTGCATCTGTTTCTTGTAAACAATATCTTATTAGATCCAGGTTTCTAATCTATTCTGCTATCTGCTTTCCTTTTATGAGTTATTCTCATTCCCATTCCCAGTTATATTACTAACTGTTCATTTCCCTGTCTCTCTGTCACATGTCCCTCTACTAAAGTCTGTTCTGCTTCTAGCCACAGCCTTTCTTTATCTACTCTGCATACATATGTTTTTCTCTCTAAACCAATTAGGTGAGAATGAAGTTCATGTGTTACTTACTCTCACAATTTCCTCCTTCACCATAAAAATTCTTCCTTGTGAACTTTTTTTTAAAATTATCTCCTTTGTTATTGATTTTTTTGTTTATTTTTAGTTTATAAGATTCAGTTCCACAATCTCTTTGAGTTTCAGATTTTTCTCTCCTCCCTCCCCTTCTCTCCATGGCAGCATGCAATCAAGTAAAGGATCTGCAAATACTTTCACATTAGATATTAGTCTGGTTGTAAAGAAGGGTTGTAACTGATGGAATGAAGAATGAGAAAGAGAAAACAAAACCAAACATGAAAAAAAGAGAGCAAGTAGTTTGCTTCAGTCTGCATTTAAACTCCATTCTTTCTAGATCTTTCTCCAAATGTAGACATCTCTTGCCATCATGAATCTTTTGGAGTTGTCTTATAACCTTGTGTTGCTGAGAAGAGTCCAGTCTATCAAAGTTGGTCATCACACATATGTTGTGTCTGTAATTGTGAACTAATTTCTCCTGGTTCTGCTCTTTTTACTTAGCATCAGTTCGTATAAGCCTCTCCAGGTAATTATGAAGTCCATCTGCTTCTCATTTCTTATAACACATTTACAATTCCACCAACAAAGCATTAGTGTTCCAATTTTTTCCAAATCCTCTCCAGCAATTTGTCATTTTCCTGTTTTGTCATCTTAGCCAATCTGACCAGTGAGATGTGGTACCTCAGAGTTGTTTTGATTTACATTTCTTGCATCAATAGTGATTTAGAGCATTTTTATCATATGTGTATAGATATCTTTAATTTCTACCTCTGAAAATTGCTTGTTCATATCCTTTGACCATTTATCAATTGGGGAATGACTTGTATTCTTATGGATTTGACTCAATTCCTTTTATATTTTAGAAATGAGGCCTTTACCAGAGACACTGGTTGTAAAAATTCTTTCCCAATTTCCAACTTCCCTATTAATCTTGGTTACATTGGCATTGTTTGTACAGAAACTTTTCAATGTAATGTAATCAAGATTATACATTTTGCATTTTATAATGCTCTCTAATTCTTCTTTGGTCATAAAGTCTTCCCTTTTCCATAAATCTCACAGGTAAACTATTTCTTGCTTTTCCAGATTCCATAAAGTACCAGCCTTTCTGCCTAGATCATGCACCCATTTAGATTTAATTTTGGTGAACACCATTAGATGATGGTCTGTGCCCAGTTTCTGCCATACTATATTCCAGTTTTCCCAGAAGTTTTTGTCAAATAGTGAGTTCTTAACCCCATAATTGGGGTCTTTGGGTTCATGAAACAGTAAATTACTATAGTCATTGACTACTGAGTCTTGTGTACCCAATTTATCCCATTGATCCACAACTCTATTCCTCATCCAGTACCAACTAGTTTTGATGACTGTTGCTTTATAATACAGATTAAAATCTGGTATGGTTTAGCCACCTTCTCTAGCATTTCTTTTCATGAATTCCCTTGATATTCTGGACTTCTTGTTCTTCCAAATGAATTTTGTTACTATTTTTTCTAGGTCTATAAAGTAATTTTTTTGGTAGATTTATTGGTATGGAACTAAATATGTAATTTAATTTAGATAAAATTGTCATTTTTATTACATTAGCTCGACCTAGCAATTGATGTTTTTCCAATTAGTTATATCTGACTTCATTTGTGTGAAAAGTGTTTTGTCGTTGTGTTCATATAGGTCCTGGGTTTGTTTTGACAAGTAGATTCCCAAATATTTTATAATGTCTACAGTAACTTTAAAAGGTATTTTACTTACTATCTCTTCTTGTTGGACTTTATTAGAAATATATAGGAATTTTGAGGATTTATGTGGGTTTATTTTATATCCTGCAACTTTGCCAAATTTATTTATTGTTTTAAGAAGTTTTTTTTACCTGATTCTCTATCATCTGCAAAGAATGATTGCTTAGTCTTTTCTTTGCTCAATTTGATTCCTTTCATTTCTTTTTCGTCTCTAATTGCTACTGCGAACATTTCTAGTACCAGATTGAATAAGAGGAGTGTTCTAGTTTATCCCCATTACAAATAATATTTTCTGATGGCTTTAAATTGATGCTACCTATTATTCTAAGGAAAACTCCATTCATTCCTATACTTTCTAAGGTTTTTATTAGGAATGGATGTTGTATTTTGTCAAAGGCTTTTTCTGTATCTATTGAGATAATCATACGGTTTCTGCTAGTTTTATTATAGATATGATCAATAATGCTGATGGTTTTCCTGATATTGAATCACCCTTGCATTCCTGGAATAAATCCTACCCGATCAAAATGTATTATTCTTGTGATATGTTGCTGTAATCTTTTTGCTAATAGTTTATTTAAAATTTTTGCATTGATATTCATGAGGGAGATTGGTCTATAATTTTCTTTCTCTGCCTCGTCTCTTCCTGATTTAGATATCTGAACCATATTTGTGTCATAAGGAGAATTTGGTAGGACTCCTTCTTTATCATTTTTCCCAAATAGTTTGTAGAGTATTGGGATCAATTGTTCTTTAAATGTTTGATTGAATTCACTAGTAAATCCTTCTGACCCTGGAGATTTTCTCCTAGGGAGTTCACTGATGGCTTGTTCAATTTCCTTTTCTGAGATGGGGTTATTTAAGTAATTTACTTCCTCTTCAGTCAATCTGGGCAACTTATATTTTTGTAACTATTTATCCATTTCACCAAGATTGTCATATTTATGTTTATACGATTGGGCAAAATAATTCTTAATTATTGTTGTAATTTCCTCTTCATTTGAGGTAGATTCACCCTTTTCATTTTTGATACTCCTAATTTGGTTTTCTTTTTTCTTTGTTTTTTAAATTATATTGACTAAAGGTGTATCCATTTCATGGTTTTTTCCATAATACCAGCTCTTAGTTTTATTTATTAGTTCAATAGTTTTCTTAATTTCAATTTTATTAATCTCTCCTTTGGTTTTCATTATTTCTGATTTATTTAATTGGGGATTTTTAATTTTTCTAGCTTTTTAAAATGCATGCCCAATTCATTGGCTTCCATTTTCTCTAATTTATTCCTGTATGCATTCAGGGACATACAGCTTCCTAAAAGAACTTTCTTTGTTGCATCCCACAAGTTTTAGTATGATGTCTCATTATTGTCATTCTCTTGAATGAAGTTACTGATTGTTTCTATAATTCCTTGTTTGACCCACTCATTCTTTAGGATTAAATTATTTAGTTTCCAATTAGTTTTTTGTCTATTTTTCCATGGCCCTTTATTGCATATGATTTTTATTGCATCGGTTTGAGAATGACGCATCTAATATTTCTGCCTTTCTACACTGATTGTGAAGTTTTTGTGCCCTAGTACATGGTCAGTTTTTGTGTATGTGCACTGTACTGCAGAGAAGAAGGTACGTTCCTTTTATCCCCATTCAGTTTTCTCCAGAGATCTCTCATGTCTAGCATCTCTAAACTTCTATTTGCCTCCTTAACGTCTTTTTTGTTTATTTTGAGGTTAGATTTATTAAGTTCAGAGAGGGGCAGATTGAGGTCCCCCACTAGTACAATTTTGCTATCTATTTCTTCCTCTAATTTCCTTGACTTCTCCTCTAGGAATTTGGATGCATACCATTTGGTGCATATATGTTAAGTAATGATATTGCTTCATTCTCGATGGTATGTTTTAGCAGGATGTAATTTCCTTCCTTATCTCTCTTAATTAGATCGTATTTGCTTTTCCTTTATCTGAGATAAGGATTGCTACCACTGCTTTTTTTACTTTAGCCGAAGCATAATATATTCTACTCCATCCTTTTACCTTTACCCCAAGTGTATCCCCATGTTTCAAATGTGTTTCTTGTAGACAGCATATTGTAGGATTGTGGTTTTTAATACATTCTGCTCTCTGCCTTTGTTTTATGGGAGTGTTCATCCCATTTACATTCACAATTATTATTACTATCTGTGACTTTCCCTCCATCCTATTCCCTCCCCTGTTTATATTTTTGTACCTTCCTTTTCCCTTCCCCTCCTTAAGAGTTTTTCTTTTGAGCACTGCTTCTTTCAGTATTCCTTCCCTGTGTCCCCCGCCTCTTTACTTACCCTTTCCCCCTTGCTACTCTTTTCCTCCCTTCAAACCACCCTCCCCCTTTTACACCTCCCATTACCCTTCCTACTGCCTGTAGAGCACAATGGAATTTTATACTCCTCTGAGTATGTTATTCCTTCCTTGAACCCAAACCAATGAGAGTAAATTTCATACAGGGCTGCTCTCCCTCCATCCTTTCCCTCTATTATAATGAGTTTTTGTGTCTTTTCATATTAGGGTCCAAAACTTAACTGATTATATTGACCCCTCTTTGAATTAGAACCAATGAGAATAATGTTCATATGATGCTTATCTCCCTCCTTCCTTCCCCTCTACTTTAGTATGTTTTTGTGCCTCTTACTGTGACATAATTTACCATTTTCTTCCTAATCCTTTCATTTTCTCCCATTATAATCCTTTTTTCCCCTTAATATGGTTTTTTTAATCTTCAGATTCATTCATTTATATCTACACCCTCTATCTACTTATTTCCCTTTTAAGTGTTGCAATAATTTTATAAATTTCAAAATTTATGATTATCAGCTTCCCATATAGGGATGTAAACAATTTGCTCTTATTGAGTTCCAAATTATGTGCATGTTTGTGCATGTGTGCATATGTGTGTGTGTATGTGAGCATGTGTTTTCATTGTTTACTTTTTTATGTCTTTCTTGGGTCTTGTAAATGGAGATCGAATTTTCCCTTGAGCTCTGGCTTTTTCATCAGGAAAGTCTAGAAGTCCTTTATTTCATTAAATGACCATCTCCTTGCCTGAAAGATTATGCTCAGTTTTGCCGGGTAGTTGATCCTTGGTTGCAATACTAGCTCTTTTGCCTTATGGATATCAAATTTCAATCCCTCTGATCTTTTAATGTGGAAGCTGCTAAGTCCTATGTAATCCTGACTGTAGTTCCACAGTATATGAGCAGTTTCTCCTTAGCTGGTTGCAGTATTTTCTTCTTGACCTTGTAGCTCTGGAATTTGACTACTATATTTCTTTGAGTTTTCAATTTGGGATCTCTTTCAGGGGAAGTCTGGTGAATTCTTTCAATAACTATTTTACCCTCTGATTCTAGGACCTCAGGACAGTTTTCTTTGACAATCTCTTGGAGGATGCTCTCCAGGCTGCTTTTTTTTTTTTTTTTATCATGGCATTCTGGTAGACTGATAATCCTTAGGTTCTCTCTCCTGAATCTGTTCTCCAGGTCAGTTGTTTTTCCAGTGAGTTATTTTACACTTTCTTCTAATTTTTCAAGATTTATGTTTTGTTTGACTGACTCTTGATGCTTCATAGAGTCATTAGCTTCAATTTGACTGATTCTAATTTTTAGCAAATTATTTTCCTCAATTAGTTTTTGAATCTCCTTTTCTATATGTTCAGTTTTTATTTTTAGGGAGTTATTTTCTCCAGTTAGATTTTGGACCTCCCGTCTTATTTCTCCAATTTTACTTTTTAAGGATTTGTTTTCTTCAGTGAGACTTTTTTCCAATTTGGTCACTGTACATTTAAATTTATCTCCTACTTCTCTAATTTGGTTTTAAAAATCTTTCTTGAGGTCCTCCAAGAATGTTTTTTGGGCTCAAGACCAATTCACATTTCCTTCTGCAGTCTCCAGTGTGAGTATAGAGTCCAGGTTGTCCTCGGAATTTGATTGTTCTTGCTCACTGTAGAAGGATCATATGGTTCTAAATCTTATTGTTTCCTTCTTCCCCATTGTGATTGACTATGTCCTGTTGTTTTAGAGTGGATATCTGCTTCGAATGTATGGCACTTCTCCGGCTGGGAGGTAGGCGTTGGTTGTTAACTTTGTAAGCTGTAGCCTCTGAGTGTCTAGACTGAGGATAAAGCCAGAACTCTCAATGTTTCCTCTGAGTTACCCTGATGCTCACAGAGTAACCTGTTGGGGAGGGGTGGTCTGTCTACTTCAGATTTCCACCTCTGTGTCGCTGGGCTACAGCTCAGGCATGCTCAGCAGCTGGAGGCTGGCAGGGCTGGTGTCTGCAAATTCCCCTGGTGGTGCTAAGGCACACCTGGGCTTGTGTTGTTAGTGCTTGCTGGTTCCACCCACCCTGGGGTTAGAGCCAGTGCTGCCTCACTTCCCCCTTTCTCAGTGACTTCCAAGCCTGAGGCTGTTTTCACTAATTCAGAATTTTACTCTGGGTGGGACATTCATCTCTGGGTTCTCTGGGTCAGGGAGGGGGAATAAAAGCAACTAGGTTTTATTCCACCATCTTGAGTCCTTGAAGTTCAGGTTTGTGATTTTTAAATATCCAGGCTGCAGGCTGGTAGCCCCAGGAGAAGCTGCTGTACCTGCTGCCAGACCTGCATTTTCTCTTGCCCAGCTCTGATGGTCCTCTGTCCTGTAGTGAGACAACTGCAAATTGCTCTTGGGGTGGGTGAGTCAGCTGTCTGGGGCTCCTTCTCATTCTGCTGTTGTCTGCTCTCAGATCTGTGTTGGTGCATCCCCTTTATGCTCCATGTTCCACCTGTTCAGACCTATACAGACACTTTCCTGGGCTTTGAATCTGCCATACTCTGTCTACCAGTGATTTCTGTCACTCTAAACTTTGTTCAAATTCACTTTTTAAAGTTTAGCGACAGGATTCTTGGAGGAGTTTATAAAAGTTACTGCTTCCTTTTTGCCATCTTTTCTCCACCCCCATACTTCTTTGTTGTGAGGTTATTTTCCCTTTCTTCTCTTTCCCTTTTCTCTTCAATCATCCCTCTTTCTCATCCATTTTTTTATATCATCCCAGTATAATCAACTCACTCCCATACCCTTTTTCTATGTAGAATTGTTTTGACTGCCCTTAAAATTTTAACATTTTTAGAAGTAACGTGCATCATCTTCTCATATAGAAATGTAAACAGTTTAACTTTACTGAGTTATTTTTTTATTTCATTTTCATGTTCACCTTTTTATGCTTCTTGAGTCTTAAATTTCCATTTAATTCCATTCTTCATTTTTCAAAATTCATTTTTTTACTAATTTCTAGTCACTCTTCCTCCAATTTTAATTTTAATGTTTTTTATGAATTTATTTCTATGTTATTCATTTCTGTGGAAAAAATCCTTCACCTCCAGTTTGAACATCTTTTCATTCTGCTTATTTCTCTCTTTATCTGTTCATCCAAAGTTTTGCACATTTCCCTGAATTTCTTATAGCTTTCATTCCTTATAGCACACTTACATTCACTTGTCTCAGTTATTTTTTAGCCATTCCTCAGTTGTTTGAATGACTTTATTCCCAATTCCTTGATACCACTAAGAGTGCTACTATGGTTGTATTGGTATATAAGGGACTTCTTTTTTGTCGTTAACTTCTTTGGGGCATAAACTTACCAGTGGGTATCATGGTTTCTTGCATAATTTTAAATTGATTTACAAAATGTTTGTATCTCTGCCATCACTGTGCTTTACACTTGCCTCCAAAATTGTATTTTTTTCTTGCCTTTGACAATTTGAAAGGTGAGAGCTTTCAGAGTTCTTTTAATTTACTTTTCTTTTAATCATAATCTGAGGTATGTTTTCATATCATCATGTATAGGTAGATATAATTTTTAAAACCGTTTTCTTCTGACCACTTATAAAGGAAGAGCTTTTGTTATTGTTTATTTGGGTTGATTTCTTAAAAAAACTTTTATATCAGACTTTTACTAGTGATACTTAATACAAATATTTGTCAAACTATGTTTGATTATTTTCCCCATTATCATTGAGTGTATTAATGAAAAAGCTTCTGAGTTTTTCAAAAATAACATTTTATTTTTTCTCATATTACATGTAAAATTCTTTTTAACGTTCATTTTTTTTTTTTAGTTTTGAATTCCATATTCTATTCCTTCTTCTTTTGCTTCGCCTTATCCTAAAACAATTAGCAATCTGGTTCAGGCCATAGATGTGAAAACATGTAAAACATTTCCATTTTAGTCATTTATGCAAGAAAATTCAAACAAAAAAGAAAGAAAAAAATAAAATGAAAAATACTCTGTTGCAGCCTATATTCAGACAACATCAATTTTCTCTGGAGGCAGACTGCATTTTTCATCATGCGTCCTTTGGGATTATCTTGGATCATTG
>CM053585.1:306466370-306486344 GCA_028646515.1 Pseudochirops corinnae | reverse complement strand
TGTGGAGCTCTGCTTCCAGAGGGGAAAGCTCTGTCCCAAATCGCTGGGGTCCTCCCAGCTGCCGGAGCTCTCAGGAAATTGCTTGGTCCCTCCCCTACTTCCGGCTCACTGAAGGAAAAAGGACCACAAGACCAAAGCCCAAGACCGTGATCTCGACCCAGGCCACTCAACGCGATATCACTTGGCTTCTGACCGATCACTTGGTCCTCCTGCAGTCTGCAGGCTGAGAGTGCTGAAGCCACAATGTGGAGGCCAGTGCAGGACCTCCGCCTTTTATTTCTCAGCCCTGGAGGCAATTTGGCCAGACCACTTTTCTCCCACGTCCTTGCAAGTTCCACTGACCTAGTTCTGTATACTGCCACAGCTGCCGCCAATCCACTCACCCAAAGCTCCAGCTGGGGCTTGGCTCCTCTCGTCCAGCCTCTCCCGGGGCACAGCCGCGACTTCACGCCAGGCTGGTTTCTGTTCGCAGTGCTGATGTGGTTCCTCATAGCCGAGCTAACTTTAGTGGAAAGTATATCTGTGTGCATTTTGGAGTTCTAGAATGAGTTTATAGTCATATTTTATGGGTATTTTGGGATGACTATATGAGAGCTTCGATATGTTGCTGCCATACACTGCCATCTTGGCTGGAAATAGCCTTATAAGCCTCCATAATGAGCTAAGAAAACAGGCAAAAATGCCTGAAATTTGAGTGATACTTCACCCTCATTTAAGCATAGCTTAACTCTCATGTAAAGTCCAAAGTAAAAAAATAGGCTTGAAAAATTAGCAAGCAACAAAGAATCTGACATAAAAATCTACTATAGTGCCAGAGAAGGTCAAGAAACACATTCAAAGGAAGACAGTGACTTAAAAAGAACTATAAACAAACCTTCAAAAATTTTTAAAATTATTCAGTTAATTTTTAGTTTTCAACATTCATTTCCACAAGATTTTGAGTTCCAGATTTTCTCCCCATCTCTCCCCTCCCCACCCGAAAATGACATGCATTCTTATTACTCCTTCCCACAATCTACCTTTCCATTTTATCACCACCCCCCTTCTCTTATCCACCTCCCTTCTATTTTCCTGTATGGCAAAATTGATTTCTATACCTCATTGCCTGTATATCTCATTTCCCAATTACATGTAAAAAGATTTTTTACATTTGTTTCTAAAACTTTGAGTTCTAAATTCTCTCTTTTCCTCTCTCCCGACACACCCTCTTTGAGAAGGCAAGTAATTCAATATAGGTTATACATGTATAGTTATGCAAAACACTTCCATAATAGTCATGCTGTGAAGGACTATGTTTCTCTCCATCTTATCCTATCTCCCCATTTATTCTATTCTCTCCTTTCACCCTGTCCCTAATCAAAAAGTTCTTGCTTCTGATTACCCCCCCCCTTCAATCTGCCCTCTCTTCTATCTTCCCCACCCCCTCTCTTATCTGTCTCCCCCCTACTTTCCTGTAGGGTAAGATAGATTTCTATACTCAGTTGAGTGTGTAATGTTATTCCCTCCTTAAGTCAAATCTGATGAGACTAAGGTTCACTCATTCTTCCCACCTGTCTTATGTGTAATAATTTAAACCTATTCTATTTCTCCATTTCTCCTTCTCCCAGTACATTCCTCTCTCACTCTTAATTTTATTTCTTAGGTCTCATCCCTTCATATTCAACTCAACCTGTTCCCTCTGTCTATGTATGTATGTATGTATGTATGTATGTATGTATCTATCTATCTATCTATCTATCTATCTATCTATCTTCCCTCCAAATACCCTAATATTAAGAAAGGTCTCATGAGTTACAAACACCATCTTTCCACATAGGAGTGTAAACAGTTCAATTTTAATAAGTCTCTTGTGATTTCTCCTTCCTGTTTACCTTTTCATGCTTCTCTTGAGTCTTGTATTTGAAAGTCAAATTTTCTATTCAGGTTTGGTGTTTTCATCAAGAATGCTTGAAAGTCCTTTATTTCATTAAATATCCATTTTTTTCCCTTTGAAATATTATACTCAGTTTTACTGGGTAGGTGATTGTTGATTTAAATCCTAGATCCTTTGACCTCTGGAATGTCATATTTCAATCCCTCTATTTCCTTAATGTAGAAACTGCCTGATCTTGTGTTATACTGCTTATGTTTCCATAATACTTGAATTGTTTCTTTCTGACTGCTTGCAATATTTTCTCTGACCAGGGAACTCTGGAACTTGGCTACAACATTTCTAGGCATTTTCCTTTTGGAATCTCTTTCAGGAAGTGATCTGCAGATTCTTTAAATTTCTGTTTTGCCTTCTGGTTCTAGAATTTCATGAGAATTTTCCTTGATAATTCCTGGAATGATAATGTCTAGACTCTTTCTTTTTTTAAAATGGTTTTCAGGTAGTCCAAAATTTTTTAAATTTTCTCTCCTGGATCTATTTTCGAGGTCAGTTGTATTTCCAATGAGATATTTCACATTGTTCTATTTTTTCATGCTCTTGTTTCTGTTTTATAATTTCTTGATTTTTCACAGTGTCATTAGCTTCCATTGGCTCCATTTTAATTTTTTTCAAGAATATTAAAAACAAATTTTATTTTTTTATAAGAACAATTTTACTGCCAAAGTGAGTCAATGATATCAAATGAGGGCTGTCATTTTCATTAAGACAATTTTATTTCTTGGAAGAGCTATTCACAGGTGATCTCAGAGTATTTATCAGCACCCTGTCCAGAAACAAGTTATCAAACCGAAATCATAGGTTTCCTCTTTCTATTAGTTGTGTTCCAGGAGCACCTCAGCCATGAAGAATTTGCCCAAGTTCTGTGCAGTGAACTCTTTGATGTTTTGGTGGTAAGCGTAAATTTGGCCTTCAATGAGGAGTGAATCCATTCTGGCAGGAGGCTGAGGAGGTTTGAAGAGTTTGGACACATCCTCTTCAAGTAGAGGAGGTTCTCCTCTGCTCTGGCTCTGCAGATTCTGCTGCTGATGGCATTTCTGATACTGATGTTTCTGTTGCTGCTGCTTATTGGTGTTTCTCATATAGGTATTATATATAACGATATCATGGCTCATTTCACCCACTCTGTCCATCAACAATTGCAGACTCTTCCCCAGATGATTACTGCTGGCTAGACTGAGCAATTCATGTTTATCTGCCACAGCTGATTTCTTTTTGAGTTCCCACATTAGTATGTTGATCAGATGTGAATTTTTAATTATAATTGGCACTTCTTCAAACATGTACTCAAAGGTGATATGTGCCTTTTTCAATGCTTCAGGAGAAAAATCTTTCTCTTTACAAACTTCCATCAGCTTAGGAGTAGTCAGCCTGTATGCCTTGAATGATAAAGACCCTTGAGCAGTTTTTATGGGATCATAAATGAGAATTACAGACTCTTCAATTGCATGTTGGTAACTGAATTGAGAATCCAGGAGAGCACGGGTGACAAAAGAGCCATAATATGTAGACTGGTACCAACCAACATGAAGATGATCAATATTTACATGACAAAGACTGTGCATCATTTCATTCTCATATTGGACTTCATCAAAATCAGCATCATCTTCTGTGTGTTGGGGAAAGGGAAAACAATTGATGATTTCAAGCCTGTCTTCCACCACCAGACCTAAAAGTACTCCCTGGACAACTTCATTCCCCTGTCCTTCATCTTGGTAATGTTTAATTATTTTCAAAACAACCAGTCCGTTGATCTGCACTTTTTTCACAGCTGAATCTACTGAGCCACCTTTGTCTTTTCCTTTGCCCAAGGCTGTGTTGGTTGTAGAAGTCAAACTGGTGGAGCCAGAGCTGGTACCTTCTTTATGGGATGCTATCTTCGTGGAAGGACCAAAGGAAAGAGCTCCATCATAATTTTTAAGTAATTATTTTCTTCAGTGAACCTTTGGACCTCCTTTTCCATGTGTCCAATTCTGCTTTTTAAAGTATTCTTGCTCTCATTGGTTTTTTGGATATCTTTTGCCATTTAGGTTAGTAAATTGTTAAAGGTGTTATTCTCTTCAGTATTTTGGGGGAGTTTCCTTTAGCAAGTTGTTGACTTTTTTTTCATTATTTTCTTGTTTCAGTCTCATTTCTCTTCCTAATTTTTCATGTACCTCTCTTGCCTTATTTTCAAAATTCTTTTTGAGCTTTTGCATGGCCTGAGACCAGCTCATATTTTTCTTGGACGCTTTAGAAGTAGGGGCTTTGACTTTGTTGTCTTCTTTTGCTTGTATGCATTGATCTTCCTTGTAACCAAGGTAAGATTCTATAGTTTGAGCTTTTTCTGCTGTTTGCTCATTTCCCAGTCAATTCCTTGACTTTCTAACTCTTTGTTAAGGAAGGACTTTGTTTACATTGTAGAGGGTGTACTTTCCAAAATTTCAGGGGTTTTGTGCAGTGTTTTCAGGGTTACTTCTAAGGACCTATAAATTTTTAGTTCTTCCAAGGTGCTATGATCAGAAGAGAAGTGTTTACTCCTCTCCTGGCCTGCTCTGGGCTGTGAGAGACTACAGTCACTCTTTTCTACCTTAGTACTGTAAGGAGTATTCCCTCTCTACTACCACCACAAGGTGTCACACACCAGCACTGCTCCTCACTGAGGGCCACCACCAAGGACTGCTATCCAGATCCAAGCACAGGCAAAGGAAGAGAATCCTGCCTCATGATCAGCAACGAGATCCCTCCAATCCTCTTCTGATCAGCAGCTCGATATCCCCGCTATCTGTGATCTGAGAACTCTGGAAACAGTTGCTACCACTATTGATGCTGCCACCTTGGGTCTGGGGCTTTACCATACTCCTCTCTCACCCAAGTCTGACAGTTCTTTCCTACTGACCTTCTAAGTTGTCTTTTGTGTTTGTAGGTCAAGAAGTCTGGAAACTGCCACAGTTGCCAGTGATTCAGTCCCCTGAGGCCTGCTATAGATTTTCTGGGGCCCTGATCTGTGCCAGCATGTTTTGTGCTGGTCTGTGCTCCTCTTTTAGACTGGTACAGCAGATCTTTCCTGTTTACCTTAAAGGTTGTCTTGGGCTGTAAATTTGTTTCACACTGTCATTTTTTTGGTTCTGTTGCTCTAGAATTTGCTTAAAATGATTTTTTTGAGGTGTTTGGAGGGGTTTTCAGGAGAATTCAACAAGTCCCTGCTTTTATTTTACCATCTTGCCCCTGCCTCTACCTAAACAAATCTTTAAAGAAAAATGTATTTTGCTCACAAGTCCAAAAAAATTCCTAGAGGAATTAATTAAAGACATTCCTAAAAAGAATAAAATGACTTTTAAAAATCATGTAAAAGTATTGGAGGAATAATTGGTGGAAGAAATGAGAATAAAGGAAAAAAATATGAAAAGAGAGCTAACACCTTGGTAAGTGAATCACAAAAATACTGAAGGAAATATCTCCTTATAAAATAGTATTGACTAAATTATCTAACAGCTAAAAAATGTCACTGAAGAAAATAATTCCTTAAAAATCAAAAGTACCCATACTACAAAAGTTAGCTATAGCAATAAGAAAAGAAAAAGAAATGGAAGGAATTGGAAAGGCAATGGGGAAACAAAATTATCTCTCTTTGCAGATGATATAATGGTATACCTAGAAAACCCTAGAGAATAAACTAATACATTATTTGAAATAATTAATAATTTCAGCAAAGTTGAAGGATAAAAAATAAACCTACATAAGTCATTAAATTTCCATGTATGTCCAACTAAGTATAGCAGCAAGAGATAGGAGGAGAAATACCATTTAAAATATTTAGACATAATATAAAATATTTGTGAGTCTTCTACAAATTATGTAAGTATAATTGCAAAACATTTTTTACAAAGTCAAATATGAACAAATGAAAAAAAATATTAATTGCTCATGGTTAAGCCAAGGCAATAAAAAGAAAATGACAATTCTCCCTAAATTGTTTATTCAATGCCATACCAATAAAACAGCTGAAAATTATTTTATAGAGCTAGAAAAAATTATCTGTGTCCTCTGGAAGGACAAAAGGTTAAGAATATCAAGGGAATCAATGAAAAAAAATGAAAGAAGGTGGTCTAACTGTACCAGATCCCAAACTGCACTATAAAGTTGTAGTTATCAGTTATCTGGTACTGTTTAAGAAATAGAGTGATGGATCAATGGAATAGATTAGGTACACAGTAAATAACTGTAAATTATCATAGTAATTTAATGTTTGTTAAACCGAAAGAGCCAAGTTCTGGTAAAAGAACTTTTTGACAAAGACCTCTAGGAAAATTGGAAAATAGTTTGGGAGAAACTAGAAATAGACCAATATCTCACACTGTTTATAAAGATAAGTTCAAAATAGGTACATTATTTAGAAATAAAAGGTGATATCACAAGCAAACTAGATAAGCATGGAATAATTTATTGGCCAAATCCATGGATAAGGGAATAATTTAAAACCAAACAAGAGGCAGAGACCATTACAGGATGCAAAATGGACAATTTTGGTTGTATAAATTAAAAAAAAGTTTTTGCACAAATAAAACCAAAGCCACAAGATTACAAGGAAAGCAGAAAACTGCCTCATCCCTCAAATATGTAGAGAATTGAATAAAATTTAAAAGAATAAGAATCATTCTCCAATTGATAAGTGGTCAAAGCATATCAAATCATAGTTATCAGTAGTTGTGAAAAAATGTTCTTTATTACTCTTGATTAGAAAAATGCAAATTAAAACAAATCTGAGTTCCACCTCACATCAATAGGATTGCTTAATATGACAGAAAAGGAAAGTGATAAATGTTAGAGGCAAGCCCAAAGGGCTATAAAACTGTGAATGCCCTTTCATCAGCAAGACCACTATTTGATCTGTATCCCAAAGAGATCAAAAAAGGACAATGTGACCTATTGGTTGTTTTCAATTAAATTAAATTTTCTTTTGGTTCATTTTAAGTTCCAAACTGTCTCCCTCTCTCCTTTTCCATCCCTCAGTAGAGAAGGCCACCATCTGATGCAGATATATATGTGAAACTGTGCTATGCATACTTCTATTTATCACTTCTTTCTATAGATGTCAATAGCATCTTCTTTTATAGGTTCTTTGTCATTGATTTGAACATTTTTAAAACTCAAAATAGCTTAGTCATTCTCAGTCACTCATTAAACGATATTGTTGGTACTGTATACAATATTCCTTTGGTTCTGCTAATTTCATGGTTCATTATTTCACGCAAATCTTTTCTCTTCAAATCTTATAGCACAGTAGCATTCTATCACAATCCTATATGACAACTTATTTAGCTATTCTGCAATTGATGGGCATCTCCTCAATTTCTAGTCCTTTGCTGCATTAAGAGAACTGCTATCAATATTTTTGAACATATAGATTCTTTTCCTTTTTCCCTGATCATTCTGGGAAACAGACCTAATAGTGGTATTATTGGTTGAAAGGGTGCACACAGTTTTTTAATTCTTTGTGCCTAATTCCAGTTTCTTCTTCAAAATGGTTGGATCGGTTCACAGTTCCTATAGTATAATTATGTTCTAGCTTTTCCACATCCCTCCAACAGTTGTTATTTCCCTTTCTATCATTTTAGGTGTGAGATGATGTCTCAAAGTTTTTTTAATTAGTATTCTTCTGATAAATTATGATTTAGAGCATTTTTTATATGAGTATAAACACTTATGTTTATGTGTATGTGTTTATGTGTATATGTATATGTATGTGACTCATATTCTCATAAACTTGACAAAGTTTTCTATATATTTGAAATATCGTAGTGCAGAAAAGTGTCAGCAAGACCCAGGTATAAATTTAAATGTGGATTTATTCAAGTACGTGACTGTTTGTAGTATGGACTCAAATTAAACATCCCAGAGCAGGGGCAGGGTTTTAAAGACAAAAACCACAAAGTAATGATCTGATCTATGCATAATCAGGAACTTACAGAAGCAGAGAAAAGCAATTGGTTAATATTCAGTTTAGGGCCTTATATGGAATATTGCTAAGTTTTGATTTCCCAGAACAGGATGGGTGACTGTGACTTGGGAAGTTTTCCAGGAATATTATTTGGGCAGTTCTTTGTGGCAGGACTCCACTTCCATGAAGAAGGGAGCATAAAATGGTGAGGACTGTGACAAGATGGAGGGTGACTCAGGGTTAGGTAGAATAATATAAACACTTTGTCTTAGAAACTGTCATTAAAATTTATCCCTCAAAACACATGGAAATTACTTGCACAAGTTTTTAAGACATGGAAGAAATTAGGGTCTTTATTTGTGGAGTACCAAAAGTAATTGAATCAGTGATCCACAATTTTTAAATAGAAATATCATAGTCAGAGGAGGAAAACAATGTTCCCAGTTACCATTTTTAAAGAGAAAATCTGCTTCATAGCCAGTTAACATAGCTGAAGTTTTCAATATTAAAACATTTAATATAGTATTATAAGTCATACATTTAAAGTTGAAAGGGAAATTCATGGTCTTCTAGTTCAATTCTTTCATTTTACAGATGAAGACACTCAGGTTGGGGACTTCCAGCCAAGGTGGCCACCTAAATGTGAAGTAGATTACCCAACTCCCAAATATCTACTTCAGCAAAAATCTGAAAATTCTCACTACACTGCAAAATGATCAATAAATCCCTTGAGAAATGAAAGTAAGTGGTTCTTCTCCCCCAAAAAAGTGAGCTAGAAAACCATAGGTAATAGAACAGTGAGTCATTAGCAAAGCCAATGCTAGTAAATGCAAACTACTAACCTCCCAATATGATAAAAAATGAACCAGAGATGTGTGTAACTTGTAAGACTGTGTTGCAGAGGTAGTGAAGATGGAAGGCACAGTTGGTGTAGAAGGTGGAAATTAGTGCAGAAACCCATGGTGAGACCAAGCAGTACTGACCACTGTATGCAAAAATGCAACAGAAGGCTGCATTAGCTTAAAGGAATGTTAAGTATTTAAATGTTGTTCACAGATCATTAATATTTTGAAAATCATTTTACTTTCTGAAATATCTTATGCTTCAGTCTTCTTTGAGTAAGGCAATGTGTTTTCAGTTAAAAAAAGTGACTTTTGTTTTTTAGAATTTCACTATTATTATTCCTTTGAGGAATAAATGGGAAATTGCAAATTAAGTATACTTTTTCTTGATTTTTTTGCAGTATGGATAATATGCAAATGTTTTGCAGGATTTCACATGTATGATCAATGCATTGTCTACTTTTCAGTAAGTGGGGAGGGGTGGCAAAGAGGAAGGGAATATGGAACTCAAAATTTAAAAAGAAAAGAGTAAATAAATAAATAATATGTTTTTTTTTAAATTAATGGGAGATAAGGATTGCAGCTTATCAATGACTTCTGAACACGATTAACCAGTGGTTGCAAAAATACCTTTCAAATCTTTAAATTAATTGACAATGAAGTGTTTGACTTTAGATGGACAGCTAGTTGGCACAATGGATAGAATATTGGGCCTGAAGACTCATCTTCCTGATTTCAAATTTAGCTTCAGATAGTCTCTAGATGTGTTACCTTGGGCAAATCACTTAACCCTGTTTGTCCCAGTTTCCTCATTTGTAAAATGAGCTGGAGAAGGAATTGGTAAACCATTCTAGTATCTTTGCCAAAAAATCCCAAATTGGGTCATAAAGAGTCAGACACTACTGAGAAAACTATTGAACAACAACAACATCAATTGTTTGAATTTACAGATTGATGTTTTTATATATTATGTTTTTTTGATATGAAAACTCAAAAAATAAACTGAGTGACAGGCATTCTAGCAGCATTATTTTGTCCAGAATTTGGCAAAGAACACAAAGTTATATTGAGAGGTGAGGGTTGACTCAAATCAATATTCTGTTTTTTCAGACTTGATGAAAGTGGGCAACAAAATGAGGTTTACTTATTCACATCATAGAAAGGACATGCAACAAAGATATCATAGCACTTAGCTTCGGGGAATCCATGGTCTTCATCACTAAAATCTGAGTAGGCTAAAGGTTGCCTGAAACCTTCATCAAACAAGGTGAAGCTCGAACCTTAGTCCACTTAAGCCCATGAAACCTTGGGGATTACTTTGTTGCTTTTCAAGGAAAAACTAGCTTTACTAGTGTTAAGGGAAAGGGCTAGCATATAGCTCCTACTGTTGCAGTTTAAACTCTGGGACACCAAAAACTTTTAGCGTTTCATGATGTGCTATGATAGAATGGTCTCAATGAAATCAGAGTCAGACCACCTCTAATCCAAGTACAGGCATTTATTGAGATTGACGCCTCTCATGAAATGGGCTAAGTTCCAAAAGGAATCAGCAACTTCAGAGAAAGCAAGATGGATTTTTATAGGGTAAAGATGCTGATTACGCAATCAAAATTTATATAGAACATAGGAATATGATTCATTTGAAAAGGCAGAAGGGTTTGTTTAGGGATTAGGTAATGGACTAGGTGTTCCAGTGACAGTGGAACTGCGCATGTGATTATTCACAATGCTACAGAAAAAACCCATTTGGGAGAGTACATATGTATGATTATGATATTTTAATAAGTCTCTCTACATCATAAGTTTACTCTAGATCAGTTCTTTGCTATTACTCCCCAAGTGCAATACTTAGGGAAAGTCCCTTCTATTGTTTTGGGATCCACATCTTGCTTGGGCATCCTGATAGTGCTGCTTTCTGATTGGCTGACTACTGTGCCCCTGTCTGAGACTAGATGGATGTGGTTGTGGTTGAATGCATGGATACACCTGCTGTTTCTGTGGGAAATATGAAGAATGGATCTGGGGGCAGTGCCTGGCTAGAGGAAGTGACTGAGTTCTCATCATGTGGATACAATTGCTTTCTGTGAAAACTATGAGATGTTCTAGTGAGCAGGAAGGCATATATGAAGAAGTTAGGAAACTGATGTGGGGAGCTAGATAGGTACAGGGGGACTGCTGGTCAGTGGGGCCTGTAATGAAGCTAAAATATTAGGGACTGGGTTAGCTCCTTTAGTATTCCATCTCTACCTCACAAAAATGGTGAGATTCTGCCTGTTCATCTTCTAAATTCTCTAATTTTTCTCTAAATCCTCTAATTTTGGGAGGACTTAGAAAAATACACCTATTTGTGAAGTGAGGCTATAAGTACAAATTCAGTTTAATCATCTTTGTTGTATACTGAATGCATAAACTGAGGATAATATAAAGTGCAAAATATGACATGTTAACAACGTAAGCTATTCTGGACAAAACAGTGATGCACTAAGGATTTTATTTACCTATCAGAAGTGTGAAGAGAATTGTGATTTTTGTAATGATTGATATGATATGTGCAATGAATATACTAATAGATTAGATTTTTCAGAATTGCCTCTCTTGTCAGTCAGTCTTACCATACAGCTTGAAAGGTTAAATGAAACCTTTGACTATGTTCACAATCGCTGTCATCCTTCTATCTGTGTACTTGAAGTAAAGTGAATAAAAAACCTGTTGCCATAACAGAACTCTGGTCCTGTGATCCATCAAGTAATGATCCCCAAAGACTGGACTCCTATAGGACTCCAGAATTGTGTTGTCTTCCATTTGTGAGTTTTTCATGGGAAACTAATCAAGTCTGAGAAAACATTGTTTGTAACCCACTTTCCCCCTTCCTTTCCACTTGAGATTTATGTATATAAGCTCTATTTTCACTTCAGCAAGGTAGAATTCTGATCAGGAGAACTCTTGATTTGCAAATCTGTTCCTCATAATTTAACTAATTAATTAAATGACTACCTGATTACTGGCACTTTGTCTCTGGTCTACTATTTCTCAGGTCATGCATGATATGTGGAAGCCTTATCAAATGCCCAAGGGCATTTTGATCAGTTGTAAAGTAAGATGTTTTGTCTGTTAGTCTATGACAGAAATCTATTTGTTCTAATGGACAGTTTTACATAGTCAGTGCTGATACCCAGAAATACAAAGAAGACTCACACAATATTAAGGTCAAAAGAAACCTTATGTATCAAGTGTAGAATCTTACTCTACTGCAAAATCCCTAATGGTTTTTTAATATTTTTTTAAATACTTTTGAACATTTCCAATAATGTGCTGTTGTTTTTTAGTTATGTCCAACTCTTTGTGACCCTTTGTGTGGTTTTCTTGGCAATGATACTGAAGTGGTTTGCTATTTTCTTCTCCAGCTCATTTAATAGATGAGTAAACTGAGATAGACAGAGTTAAGTGACCTGGTCAGGGTAACAAAGATAGTAAGTGGATAAATCCAGATTTTAACTCAGGAAGATGTTTTCCTGTCTGTGAGTCCCACATTCTGTCCACTGGAACATATAGCTGACTAATTTTCACAAGATTATTTATTTCATTGCCTAGTTATTTTGTTTTGATTGTTGTTGTTGTTGTTGTTGTTGTTAAAGTTCCTTTTTACAGAATAATTTTAAATGTAATTCAGGACTGGACTAGTCTCTAACCTGTGGGTAGCCAGAGTCAAATAAATCAGGCCAGAGGCGAAAGAGTCGAGAATCAAATAACAGTTTAATTTCAAAGTCAGGAAAACACTTGTGAGCAGAAATCTACCTTCCAGAGAAGGAGGGCTTATGGCTTATGACAAATGTAGGATTTTAAAGCATGCAAACCACAAAAGCAATGGCCACAAAACAGTCATTATTAGGTCTTGAGTAAACAATTTCCACTGTTGGCATTTTTGGATGATACAGGTGCTCTTGGGTCCTGCAGGAACCATCTAAGTTATTAGAATCTTTGAGCCTTGTGATTGTCTCAGGTCATTAGTATCACTGAGCCTTGTGATCGTTGTTAAGTAGGGTACAAAACCAGAGTTAGCATGGTGGTAACAGGAGTGCAGCACCTGGTTTGGTTCATTTAGCAGTTACAAGCACAGGGATTGTTCAGAGTGTGAGGAGATGTGACTGATCACTTTCTTCTACAGTATGTCAGCTGCAGCCTCAGTTTTTAGGCCAGGATCTCCTTGGAAATAGGAAAGTTCCAACAAATCTAAATCATTACACATATCATATAAGATCATAAATCCAAAGATACCATTTGCCAGAGAATGAGATCATTCAGAGGGTGAGCACAACGGATTGTTGTTATGGCAAGTTCAATCCTCTTATTGGACCTTAGCTCTGGAAAACAGAGTATCTCTTAATATCTTGACATTCCTCCCTTTTGGTCAAAGAAGAGAAGGGGTCTGAAATAACTTCTATCCTTATGGACAACAAAGGAGAGGCAGATAAATCAAGATGCCATGAGAGGCTGCACAAAATGTTGCCCTGGGAGCTAGTTCCTTGAGGGGACCTATCAGGCAAGTCTGTCACAGGTATCATTGATGGCCGTTGTTTTGGTGCAATAAGAAAAGAGAGGGGAGCCAAGAAAATGCCAATACATGCTTGAATCAGGGCCTTGACAGTTGGGCACATAACAAAAAAGAAAGAGGAAAAAAAAATCCTTAGATATTATATTCATCCCTTTTCCAGAATCTTGGAATAGCTATCTCATTTGGATGTCAGCTGCTTCTGGTTCTGTAGTAAATGAACCTTGAGGTCCCTGGAGGATTTTGTCTTCCACTCAGGAGCAGGGGCTTTCCTCAGATGATCCAAGAGTACATACTCACAGGTTTGGCATTTATGGGAGTAGTCACAAGGAACTGGTAGGGATTCTTAGAGGAAACTCCTTGTATCATTCTTTGCATCTGAGTTTCTGGTTAGCAGCATAAGATAGGTCCTTAGTTAAGAGTCTCCAAGCAACACATAGAGATGATCCAGTTTCCCCAGCTACACAGGGCTAGATTCAAACAATAAAATAAAATTTTTCTTACAGTTCCCATAATTTATAATTACATTGTCAGGTACAGATCAAACTACTTAGAAGTCTCATGATGCATTATTTCTGAGAAGACAGATTTAAAAGTCACCAAGGTAAAGAGAAAATTTAAACATAAACATCTTAAAAGATCAAAGCAATACAATAGTTATCACCCATATTAACTAACTGCGAGTCTCCTTGTATTCTAGGGGCCCATTTTCAATATCCATTTAATTAGCACATTTTGGGTCCCTTATGTTTTATGTAAATATCTTTTTCTTCTCTTATGGTGATTGCTAGGATTTCCAATCAACATTCAATAATTTTGGTGAAAGTGGACTTCCTTGTTTCACACCTGATCTTACTAGGAAGGATTCTAGCTTATCCCCACTACAAATAATGGTTTCCGACGGTTTTAAATAAACATGATTTTTTAAAAAAACAATTTAAGAAAAACTCCATTATATTTAAAAAAAAATAAAATAGAACTGAATGTTATATTTTGTCAAAAAACTTTTTTTCCCCTAACTGGCTGCATTTTAAATCTTTCAAGATAATAGAATCTAGCTCACAACACAAACATGACACAGATATTTAGCATTTTACAAAGATACAGACAAAACAAGACAGATATAAGCGGAAATAGTTCAGCTGAAGTACACAGTTGAAATTTTACAGAGGCTTACAGAGAGGCCAATTAACAGAGTTGTACAGTTAAGAAAGGATATCCTTACCAGAGAGACCTTAGACAAATTGGATTACCTGAGAGACTTGGAGTTTTCCTTACAAAGAATGGAGAGCTCAACCAAAGAGAGAGCTCAGAGGATTGGAAGAGGGACAAGGGCAAAGGACTCACCAGAGGAGAGGTAGAGGTTGGACTCCAGAGAAATAAATCTCCAATGGTGCCTAGTTCACTCCCATTTGATATCAGAGAATCCAATGACCCAGTTCATCATGCAATCCCATTCCTGAAGCTAATTAATGTCAGCCACACAGAACTAACCTCTAATCTAATGGCCAGAGCTGAACAAGGCAGGCTAGAGAGAGAGAAGTCAAGAATCAAACAGAAGTTCTAGTGGGGGGTAGGGGTGGGAAGATCTCAATGCTATAGCTATTCAGTAAGCTCTAGCCCTCACAGTGAGGGGTCAGAGCAACAATGTGACAAATTTGATTAATAGAAGCACTTCACAACCAGAAACAATTCTGGGATTTTGCTGCAGCTGTGGTCATCCAAAGGGTGAGCACAGAGGATTGTTATTTTGCCAATTTCAGGGTAAAGCCTGCTTGATGGACCTTAGTTCTGGAAAATAGGGTGTTTCCTAAAATCGTAACATTTTTAATATTGAACAAAATGTGGCCTCTCCATTGGTTGTCCTAGTTCTCTCCTGTGGAGTAACATAGAAAATATTTGTTATGCCTATGTTAGGTATCTTTTGTTAGAAGTCATTAGTTCCTTTAACTGTTTTTGATGTAACATGGCTTACGTGATCAAGCAATCATAAATTTGAAGCTGGAAGAGACATTATAAAACTATAAGTTTTATGCACTTCAATCATCTCATTTTCCAAATAGAGAATGAAAAGTATAAAGAAGTGAAGTATCTTGTCCAGAATCACACAACTAGTTAGCATTTGAGGTAGAATTTGATTTCCAGTCTATTAGGTTGATTTGACTTCTTATTTTATGGGAAGATATTATGGCAGAAGAAGTATGAAGTGAATGTTAGGATTCGAGCTGGTTAAGTTTAGCAGGTTGAATAGGGTTGCAGGGATCCTAGATGACCAGCACTGCAGGGACACATTTTGATAGATCTGAGATCTAGACTACCAAACCCTAAGTCCCAGAGATAAATTTCCAACTTTTGGAAGAACAAGACAGTTGTAACTGGGTGATCATTCTTTACTTTCTTATCTTTAAAGGGGAGGGGGGGGGAGGGCATTAGCTTAGAATTATATTTGTCTGTAACACAGCAGCCTAAAGGTCTTATACACTTGAGAATTAAACCCACTTTCTCTGGTCCTTCCAGATAGGAAGCTGTCTGTCTCAGATTAGCATAATTTTGTCCAATTTAGCTCACCTCTCTCTAAATGCTTATTACACAAAAGACAATCATGAGTAAAGGGCAAACATATATCAAAGAAAGAAGTAGTTATATAAATTATATAGTCAAGTTATATTGATTAAATTAAGCCATAAGACTTACAAGGTTTAAGAGGGAGACACAGAGATTCTTTTTTTAAATTTTAAATTAATCAATTTATTTTCTTGTTTACATCACTCACTTCCACAAGATTTTGAATTACAAATTTTCTCCCCATCTTTCCCCTGACCCACCACCCCAAAACAGCTATCTCACTATATAGCCCCTCCCCCAATCTGCTCTCTCCTATGTCTTCCCCCATCTCCCCTTTGATGTTCTGGTAGGGCAGGATGAGTCTCCCAACCCCAGTGCCTGTATATCTTAATTCCCAGTTGCAAGTAGTTAATAATAATAATAATAATATGTGTACATATATATTTTTAACACATGATTATAGGACTTTAAATTCTAGATTCTTTCCCTTCCTCCCTCATCACCCACCACTACTGGAAGGAGAAGCAATTCAATACAGGCTGTACATGTGTAATTATGCAGAATATTTCCACAGTGGACATATTGTGAGAGACTGATTATATGTCCCTCCTTTCTATCCCACCCCTCCCTTGTTCTATTCTCTACCCTGACCCTGTCCCTTTACAGAAGTGTGTACTTCTAGCAAACCTCCCCCCCCATCCTCCCTTACCCTCCATCATCCCACTTCTTATCCCCATCTCCCCTACTCTCCTGTGTGGCAAGATACCCAGTTTAGAGCTTATGTCATTCCTTTCCTAAGCCAAATTCAAAGAGAGTAAGGTTGACCCTTTCTCTTTTGCCTACCTGTTCTTCCTCTCCATTGTAACAATTATCCCTTGCCTCTTCTATATGAGATGATTAACCCCATTGTGTCTCTCCGTGTCTCCTCTCATTCTAATCCTCTTCCATCTCAGAATTTCATCTTTTAAAATATTGTCCCTTCCTATTCAATTGATCCTGTGCCCTCTATGTACACATATATACACATACTCAGATTTGTGTTCATACACATATATGTAAACTCTCCTATATAGACATATGTATATATATATACGTATATATACATTTGTATTCCCTTCACCTGTCCTCATACTGAGAAAAGTTTCATAAGTTCCAATGATTATTTTTCTATGTTGGCATGCAAATAGTTCAACTTTGATAAGTTCCTTATGATTTCTTTTCCATGTTTACCTTCTCATGCTTCTTGTATTTGAGTGTCAAATTTTCTTTTCAATTCTGGTTTTTATGTTTGAAAATCCTCCAGCTCATTGAATGGCCATATTTTCCCCTAGAACATTATACTCAGTTTTGCTGGATAGGTGACTCTTGGTTTTGATCCTAGCTCCCTTGATCTCCAGAATATCATATTCAGGGCCCTTCGTATCCCTCAGTGTAGAAGCTGCTAGAACTTGGGTTATTCTAATTGTGTTTCCACAGTATTCAAATTGTTTCTTCTTGCCTCCCTGTAATATTTTCTCCTTGATCTTGGGTCTCTGGAACGTGGCTATAACATTCTTAGGAGTTTTCTTTGGGGATCTTTTCCAAGAGTCTTTTGGTGAATTCTTTCAAGTTCTATTTTGCCCTCTGCTTCTAAAATATCAGGGCAATTTTCTTTGAGAATTTCTTGAAGGATGATTTCTAGGTTCTTTTTATGATCATGGTTTTCAGGTAGTCCAATAATTTTTAAATTGTCTCTCCTGGATCTATTTTCCAGGTCAGTGGTTTTTTCAAGGAGATATTTCACATTACCTTCTATTTTTTTCATTTTTTCTGGATCTGTTTGGTAGTATCTTGATTTCTCATAAAGTCATTTGCTTCCCTTTGCTCCACTCTAATTCTGAAGGAATTATTCTCTTCAGAAAGCTTTTGAGATTCTTTTTCCATCTGGCATATTCGACTTTTTGAGGCATTCTTCTCCTCATTGGCTTTTTGCGCCTCTTTTGCCATTTGAATTAATCTATTTTTTAAGGTGTTATTTTCTTCACTCAGGTTGTTGATTCTCTTTTCATGATTTTCTTGCATCCTTCTCATTTCTCTTCCCAATTTTTCCTCCACTTCTCTTATTTGGTTTTCAAAATCCTTCATAAGCTGATCTATGACTTTTAGGCAGTCTGCATGTTTCTTGGAAGCTTTCAGTGTGGGAGTTCTGACTGTGTTGTCTTCCTCCCATTCTGTCCTTTGATCCTTTTTCCCCCAGAAAAGGATTCTAGAATTTGGTTGCTGTTCTTACTTTGCTTCCTTTGCCTGCTCATGTTGCCAGTGAATTATTTGATTTTTTTTAGCTCTGTGGAACTCTGCTTCCAGCGGGGAAAGCTCTGTCCCAAATCACGGGTTTTCACAGCTGCCAGAGCTATTAGGAGGCTGATGCAGCCTCCGCCAGCTTTGGCTCACTGAAAATGCACCCCAGGACCACCACCCAAGACCACAGTCTGGATCCAGGCAGCTGAATGCAAGAGCACTTAGCCTCTGAATGGTCACTTGGCCCCTCTGCAGTCTGCATGCTGGGGGCTCTGAAGTAGGTACGTGGAGGTGGCTGCAGGGCCACTGCTTCTGCCACTTCCTTGCCCTGGAGGCAGTTTAGCCAGACGGCTTTTCTCCCATAAATTTAGCTGAGATCCACTGACCTTTCACTTAGTCCTTGTTTCTTACGGTTTGGTAATTCTGGAAACTGCCACAGCTGCTGCTGATTCACTTTTCTGAAGCCTCCAGCTGTGGCTTTTCCTTGCCACCCATGGGGCCAAGCTGCAGTTTCAGGCTGGGCTGGTTTCAGCTCCCATTGCTGCGATGAGCCCTTTGTGCCAAGCTGCCTTCATGAGATGTGTTTTTCTGGATTTTTCTATGAGTTTTGGAGCCCTAAAATTTGTTTAGAGTCATATTTTATGGGTATTTGAAGTGGCTATGTGTGATCTGGGAAACCTTGCTGCTTCTATGCTGCCATCTTGGCTCCGCCTCCAACACAGAGGTTCTTGTGAGTGATTCAAAATTCATTTTCTACATCATTTTTTCCTGTGTGTCTTCACTAATCAAGATTTAGGAGTCATATCTTTTTATTCATATTCAGCACATAGTTCTCAGGGCTGTCTTCAAGGGAATAGGCCAAGTCCATCTTGGTGGAGTGCTTCATTTGAAGAAGTGATAATCTAGAGAGACTTCTATGTATTTGGACTAGCTACATTTAAGACAAAAGTTGAACTTTTGGGAGAAAATATTTGGCATAGATTGAGTATATTTGAAGTATGAGGTCCAGGTTCAGATCCTGGCCCATATTCTACTTCCCACATTGTAAGATGAGCAGAATCAAGATTATATAAATTGATTTAAAAGGATTAAGAAGTAGTAAGGAATATTGAAGAGGATTAGGGTTATAATCCAAAGCACTAGACTAAAGAAAGATAAGATTATATAGTTGGGAAGATAACATTAGAAAAGTAAGTAGAAGCCAGTTCTGACTGTGTTGTCTTCCTCCTATTCCATCTTTTGATCCTTTTTGTCCCAAAAAAGGATTCTAGAGTTTGGTTGCTGTTCTTACTTTGCCTCCTTTGCCTGCTCATGTTGTTAGTGAATTACTTGATTTTTTAGCTCTGTGGAACTAATTATAGGGCTAAGGATCTTACAAGAGTATATTGGATAGTAGGGCAAATTGGGTTAAAAGGCTAGAGATTTGTGCAAGACTGAAGTGGAGGTGGATGTGGCTATATCTGTGGAGTTTTTTATCATTATTATTATTTTTTAAACTTTATTTTAGTTTACATCATTCATTTCCACGAGATTTTGAGTTACAAATTTTCTCCCCATTTTTCCCCTACCCACCACCCCAAAATAGCCATCCCATTGTATAACCCCTCCCCTAATCTATTCTCTCCTATGTCCTCCCGCATCACCCCTCTGACTTTCTGGTAGGGCAGGATGGATCTCCCTACCACAGTGCCTGCGTATCTTAAGTTCCAGTTGGATGTAGTTAATAATAATTATAATTATATATATATATATGTATAAACATTTGATTAAAGAACTTTAAATTCTAGATTCTTTCTCTTCCTCCCTCATCACACACCCCCACTGGAAGGACAAGGAATCAAATACAGGCTGAACATGTGTAATTACGCAGAACCTTTCCACAGTGGGCATATTG
>CM053585.1:306438631-306465870 GCA_028646515.1 Pseudochirops corinnae | reverse complement strand
TAATCTATTTTTTAAGGTGTTAATTTCTTCAGTCAGGTTGTTGACTTTCTTTTCATGATCTTCTTATTTCTCTTCCCAATTTTTCTTCCGCTTCTCTCATTTGGTTTTCAGAATCCTTCTTCAGCTGATCTCTAGCTTTTAGGCAATCTTCATGTTTCTTGGAAGCTTTTGGGGCAGGAGTTCTGACTATGTTGTCTTCCTCTCATTCCCTGCTTTTTTTTTTTTTTCCCCAAAGAAGGAATCTAGGGTTTGGTTGCTGTTCTTACTTAGCTTCCTATGCTTATTCATGGCTGGCCTATCAGAGATTTTTTTAGCTCTGTGGAACTCTCCTTCCAGAGGGCAAAGCTCTGTCCCAAATCACTGGGGTTTTCCCAGCTGCTGGAGCTTTTTGGAGGCTTCTGGGGCCCTCCCCAGCTCTGGCTCACTGAAAATAGACCCCAGGACCGCTACCCAAGACGGTGATCCAAATCCAGGCCGCTCAACACAAGAGTGCTTGGCCTCTGAATGATTGCTTGGCCCCCCTGCAGTCTGCAGGCCGGGAGCTCTGAAGTGGCAATGTGGAGTGCAGGACCTCCAATTCTTCCACTTCCTTGCCCTGGAGGCAGTTTGACCGGACCTTCTTTTCTCCCACGATTTTTAGCCATGATCCACTAACCTTTCACTTAGTCCTTTTTTTTTTTTTTTTTCCTTTTTTGGCTTGATAATTCTGGAGACTGCCACAGCTGCTGCAGATCCACTCTTGTGTTCTTCCAGCTGCAGCTCAGCTCATCCGGCTGTTCCCAGGGCCAAGGCACCATTTCAGGATGGGCTGGTTTCGGATTCCAGCCCTGAGATGGTGCCTCCTGGCCGACCTACCTTTAGTGGAAAGTATATTTGTTTTTTTAGAGCATTTTAGAGCTCTAGAATTTGTTTAGAGTCATATTTTATAGGTATTTTGAAGTGGCTATGTGGGAGCTGCGATACTTTGCTGCTCCTACTGTGCCATCTTGGCTCCACCCCCCTATCTGTGGAGTTTTTGAGACAAGGAAAGAAATTTGAGTTTTGCTTATGGTTGACAGGTTTTTAAGAATTGATAATTGAATGTGAAAAGTTTAAATCAGGTTTGACAATTGAGGATTTGAAGAAAACAGGATAGAGGTGCCAATTCCTTTAGCGTTTTTAATAAATAACACTGAAAATCTCAATTATTATGAAGCATAATGGAAATTTTGCAATGACTTGCCTGGAATATGTGATGGTTATACTTCTGCCACAGTTGAGGAGTGGAACAACTTAGAAAAGGAAGGCAGTGAAGATATTTCACCCAAAAGCTGCAGGCTTATCCCAGGTAGCAAAAACAAAACAAAAAAGGTTCTGTAATTTTACAATAAAGGTGAATAAGTACACCGAAGTCCACTTCAGGTCTCCCTTTTAGGGAGTTTATTTTAAAATTATGAGAGGGGAGATTCTGATAAGATGTTGGAATAAACAATGTGAAATATATCCTCAAAATGAACTTGAGTGGTAGAAATAACCAAGAGTTGAGATAAAACAGTTATCTGCCTTAGACAACTTGAGAGAACTTTAGGAAAGACCTGACCTCCTGGGTGGTGGTTTGACCTAATTGAAGTGAAAATACCTCTGGGCAGATATTGCTTAATCAATAGGCAAGAAGTACTGGATGAAGCAGTGTCAGCTGGCAGCTTCAGCTACAGTCTGGGGTCAGGTCCTAAAGACTGTGTTGGGACTCCCAAAACTTGTCCCCTCCTTTCATTAACATACAGAGTGAAAGGTTTTTCTAAATTGAGTAGAGTTAATGTCAGAGTGGTGGTTAATTTAGTTTTCAAAGTCTCAAAAGCTTTAGTCTGGTTGGGGCTTCACTCTAGATGGTGTCTAGAATGTCAGGATCTTCAGCAGAGTCATAAAGGGGTTCAGCAATAAGACCAAAATTAGGGATCCAGAATCTGCAAAATTCAGCTATGCTTAGAAAAGTGCAAAGTTGTTTCTTATTGTCTGCAAGAGAGGTAGTGAGGATTGCTCTTTTCCTCTCTGAAGTTAAGGAGTGAGAGGTGGGCATTAGTTTGTGGCCCAGATACTTTACAGTATAGCATCTTATCTGAACTTTGTTCAAAGAGACCCACAGCCTCGAGTACCCAAGAAATTAAGAGACCCTGAAGCAGAAGGCAAAGAAGCCTCCTGGGTGGGGCTACAAATGATAATACCATCTACATACTGAATTAACCTGCTATCTGCTTGTTCCAGGTCCCTTAAATCTCTTCCCAAAGCCTGGCCAAATAAATGAGGGCTATCCTGAAAACCTTGAGGCAAGACTGTTCATGGTAGCTGGTGTGTATTTGATTTCCCAGTGGGTGTCCATTCAAAAGTAAAAATAAATTGTGATCTTGTGTGAAGAGGTATATAGAAAAAAAAACAACAACACATCTTTGAGATCCAGGGTGTATAGTATATGGGTTAGGGACTATAAGGTATATGGGAATAACAGCATTGTTAATAGCCCTGAGATCTTAAACCATTCCGTATTCTCCATTAGGCTTTTTTTTTGGGGGGGGTGGGGGAAGGATAGTGATGTTAACTGGGGACTGGCAAAGGACAAGGATTTGATACTTAAGGAAATTTTCAATCAATGGTTACAGTTACTTTCAGGATTCAGGCTTAATTGAATATTGCTGTTGATGCGGGAACACATCAGGGTCCCTGACTGGGAGTGGCATGAGTAGCTCACCCAGGAATTTCCTGATCTCAAACAATTGGTTCAGCTGTCTCCCACACTTCCAGGGAAACATGAGGAGATGGTGAACAGAGGAAAAAAGGATGGGAAGCTTAACTAAAGAAAATTGGCTCCCCATTTTCACCATCAGTTTCCTCAAGGGCATGGGGCAAGAGGAGATGATAAAGAAAGAGTGCTCAAATAATACATCTTTAAATAGACAGGGAAGCAGGTATGTCTTGAGATATCCCTTAATTTTCCCTTTGATACCCGTGACCCAGCAGCTTGAGGGGCAAGTAGGACCAGAATAATTGGTTAAAAGAGAGAACATACCTCTCATATCTATTATAAATCAGGTAGCCTTATCTTCCATCTTAATTTTTGCCCAGGGTTTGGAAAGAAGTAGAGAAAGTGGGAATACCACCAAATCCCAGGCTTTCCCATCATTCTGATTCTTGAGGAGACTGGAGGACAAGGTATTAGGAAGGAGTTCCATCACTTCTCCAAACTTGGGGACGATCCTTCTTCCAGTGTCCCTCCTGGCCATATATCTTGGGCTAAGTCCCAGAGGCATCAGTCCTGGGGACTCCCTTGGGGGGGGGAGCACCCTGGAGGAGCATTCCTTGGATGACTGGTCCTTCTTGTGGCATAAAAAGGAGGTTTCCCTGCTTCTTGAGTAACCAGGAATGCAGTTGGGTCTTTCCCATAACAGTGGTCAAGAATTGAACCTGTTCTGTGGCTCTAGCCCTTTCCCTAGGTTAACTCTCATCTGCTGCAACTAGGTCTCTGTTGGTAAAGACTCCAAAGGCCATCTCCAGTAATTGGACTTGAGGTCTTTGGGGTCCCATTGCGAATTTCTGCAATTTCCTCCTAATATCTGGGGCACACTGACTAATGAAATACATGCCAAAGACTGCTGCCCTTTCTATAGAGTCAGGATCTAAGTTAGTGTACTTCTTAATAACTCCTGCTGTTGCAGTTTAAACCCAGGGATGCCAAAAAGTTGTTGTGGTTTAAACCCAGGGACTCCAAAAACTGTTGAAGTAGGGGTTCTGCCCACCCCAAAACTGTTGCGGTTTCATGATGTATTGTGGTGGAACCTTCTCAAAGAATTCAGAGTCAGACCACCTCTAATCCAAGTATAGGCATTTATTGAGATTGACGCCTCTCATGAAGCAGGCTAAGTTCCAAGAGGAACCAGCAACTTTAGAGAAAGCAAGATGGATTTTTATAGGTTAAAGATGCAATTACATAACAGAAATTTACATAGAATAGAGGAATATCATTGATATTAAAAAGGCAGCAGGAGTTTGTTAAGGGATTAGGTAATGGAGGAGGGGTCCCATCTATGGTTCAGTGGTTAAACATTTTGGTCATTCTGACCTCCAGCTGGCTAGCTATTGTGGTCCTTTCTGGTTAAGACAAATAGGTAAGTACTGTGGTTCTGTCTTGGGCTAGATGGATGATGTGATTGTGATTGAGTACAAGAACACACATGATTCTGTGGAAATGGATCTGGGGGCAGTGACCAGGTAGAGGCAGTAGCTGGGTTCCCATCACATGGTCACACCTGCTGTTTCTGTGGGAACTAAGAGTTCAGGGACACACCTGTTGTTCCAGTGAGCAGTGAGGCATATATGAAGAAGTTAGGACACTGGTGAAGGGTTAGGTAGGTACAGTGGGCCTGCTGTTCAGTGGGACCAGGCCTATAATGAAGTTAGAGTACTGGGGCTGGGGGCAGCTTTATTAGGATTCCATCATTCCCCTCTGTAATGGTACTGGGATTTGAAGATCTTCCATGCTTCTTGAACTTGCTGACATAGCAGGAAGGGATGGAGCAAGAGGAAGCCAGAACCAAGCTAGCATCCGTGTCAGGTGACTGGAAGTAGTGGCAGAGGCAGTGACTATGGTTGCAGTGTGAACTCCTTTTTACCTTTAGCCAGCCAGTATCTCTGCCAGGGACAGGAACTGCAGGGGGGTAGGGAGGAAGGGCGGGGCCGGATCTGCTAGGAGTAAGCTGCCTGGATGCTGAGCAGTTGTCATGAGTGAGGAGAGGAAGATCTTTGCCTGAGGTAGCCTGTCCTGTTTTGAAGGCTTGAGAATGTGGGTGTTTCCTACTTTAACTACATGTGCCAACTTCATAACTACTGTGTTGGCTTTGACTTTCTGGTTTTGGGACTCAGTTTTCTGGTATTTAAACAAGTGCTCTAGCTATATTTCTCATGTAGAGAGCCTGCTCCATTTTGTGATTAATAACCATATCAACATACTTATAGTTACTGTAGGCATTGTGAATGCTGCATTGTTTATATATTTGGCGATGAGGGTGGATTCACAAAATGTCAGGCCTCTATTTGGAAGCAGGAGGGCTGTAGAGGGAGAAATGGCTATCCCAGGATGGGAGGATTTGCCTTATTCCTCTCTAGCCAGAGAATGAGCCAAAAGCACAGGGCCCTGTGAAAACTGGGAACCAAGGCTGAAAGGGGGAGAACCCAGAGGTTTAGAAAGATGTTTGCAAGGAATACCCATAGAACCAGGTAAAGCACTGGCAGGAGTGTGCAGGAGAGGTTGGGTCCTGCTAACAAGTTATTACCTTATGTGTAAAAGTAGAGATAAGCTGCTGGAGGAAAAAGCTCAGATGGCTAGGGAGTTGGCTGGTTTGCCTGATAATTCTTCTGTGTCACAGCATTCAGAAGAGCAAACTGCAGGGTCCCAGGTGGAAGAGCAAGCTACTGTTCATGTAGCTAAAAGGAAGCAAAAAACTAGTAGAAGGAATGTACATGCAGCTTTTGTACAGGCTGGACAGAGTTGCCCAGACAGCTGCCAGGAGAATGTGTATGAGGAGAATGGAACAGGGTTAGCCGTGGAGTCTTCTAATGTAGAAGCTCTCCCCATACAAAGAAGAAGACAGGAGAACCGCCAGGGCCAAACAGAGTCCAGGGAGATAATTGAGGATTTCACTCAACAGAAGATTACTGATATATTGAGTAGATTCACCCAAAGAATAGGAGAGTCTTTAGTGTCTTGGATGGTAAGAATCACAAATGAAGGTGCTGGAGGAATAACAGTGGACACCATGGACTGCTTAAAATTCATAAATATCTGTCAGAATCCTTTTGTACACCAAGCTTTTAGGTATCACCATACTCAAGGAGGCATCCACAGAACTAATCTGTTAGCTTTAGCTGCAGAGGGACACAAAAAGCAGTATCCTACTGACTCTATGTGGCCTGGTGGAGACAGACCCTGGAATTCACTTAGAGACTGTATGACAAAGCTAAAGGAGGAGGTAGTGAAAACTGCTATCATGCTTGGAGGTGCAAATACATATCATGATACCACCTTAGGAGTTCCTCATAGGAATATCATAGTGAAGAAGGCTCCTCCTGCTTACAAGCACCTTATTTTGACTCTATTAATTGGGAAAGTAGGGCACCCTCTTTCAGAGGTGCTGGATAAGATTTCACAATTAAGTGACTTGGGGGAATGGGGAAGAGATGAATTTCCTCAAGAGAGAAGAGTAAATAGCCAGAGGATTCAAAAACAAAATGGATTGATAAGAAGGGAACTATTTACTGCTCTATTGAGAGCAGGGGTGGATTTTAGAAGAAAAGATGGTATTCCAACTGAAAAGCTGCATAAGATGTACCAAGAAAAAGTACTTAACATTAGAATGAATAGGGAAGCAAGAACCACCCCTCCAAGTACTTCTGAATATCCAAGTTTGCCACACCTTCAGGGAGAATCTGAATCATTGTATCCAAGTTTGCCCCACCTTCAAGGAGAATAGGAAATAGGCCAAGCCTCAGCCCAGACCAAAGAAATATACCGGGGAGATTGCAGACCTCCTATTGGTTTAACAATATATTGGAAGAATGGATCAACTACTGTAACTAGGGTGTTGCTGGATAAGGGGACTGAGGCCACACTTATGTAAGGAAACCCTGATAAGTTTAAACATGGAACTCCTATTATCATCACAGGGTTTGAAGGGGCTGAAATATCAGACAGACAAGTTAAAATAACAATAAAAATTGGGCAGTTACCTAAGAAAGAATGTACTTTGGTTGTTGTATCCATTTCTGAATACATCATTGGAGTAGATA
Source organism: Pseudochirops corinnae (assembly GCA_028646515.1). Taxonomy (NCBI): domain Eukaryota; kingdom Metazoa; phylum Chordata; class Mammalia; order Diprotodontia; family Pseudocheiridae; genus Pseudochirops; species Pseudochirops corinnae. The sequence continues at coordinate 306,459,057 of CM053585.1, read as the reverse complement.
TATTGAGAGGCATGACCCTGAATTTACCTGAAGGAAGATACCAATTTGCTGTAAGGAAGATAGTAATTAGTATAGTTTTAGTGGGAACAATAAAAATGGACCGAATCACTTTACCTGAACCTTCTGAAGTAATTACTTTAAAGCAGTATCATGTGCCAGGTGGGCAAGATGAAACTACTACTACTATAAAGGAATAAGTTGAAGCAGGAGTGTTAGTCCCTACAACCACACAATGGAATGATCCTGTCTGGCCAGTACAAAAATCAGATGGGACATGGAGAATGACTGTGGATTATAGACAACTGAATAAGGTGACTTCTCCTTTGTATGCTGCTGTTCCAGATACCGTCGCCTTAATAGAAAGGATCCAGAAATATGATGGGACTTGGTATGCAGTTATTGACTTGGTGAATGCCTTCTTCACCATCCCAATAGACCCTAAACAGTGGGACCAGTTTGCTTTCACTTGGAAGGGTAGACAACATACTTTCACTGGCTTGCCACAAGGATACCTGCATAGCCCCACTATTTGTCACAGGATTGTGGCTGGACAGTTGGATGAATTGAAGCTACCTGGTGTACAACTTGCCCACGATATTGATGAAGAGTTGTGTGATTTGACCAGAGGAGACTCTGGGAAGCCATGGAGCCCCTTAGCTTTGAAAAACCCAGATGTTAATGCTTCCCTCTCTGGTAACTGAATAGGTATGGATGTAATGGTCAGATGGTTGGAAGGCCATCTGCTGGTCTGTTTCTTTGTCTGCTTGCAACTTCTGCTTGTTAACTTGTGTTTGTATTCTGTTTGTATTCTCTGAAGTTCAGGGTGCTGACTTTTCCCCCTGAACTAGGTAAATGATATGCTTGATTAAAGTAAGATTGTTAACCCATTTTGAGTTGCTTTCCTTTAGAAAAGCAGATCTAAGAACTTGTGCTAGCAGCCACCCTGGGTATGCTAGGGTGCTTGCTGATACACCCTTTCAAAGAGCTGGAGCCCAAATTCATTTGGGAGAAGGGGTGAAGGTCTCAGCTTCTGTAGTTTCTTCAGGCTGTAAAGGGGAATAGAGCTGTCCCTGTCTCAGTGGGTCCTGAGGAGGAAGTTGACTGGAAATGAGCATAGATAACATACAGGGGATGATGAGTGAGTATAGAATGGTATCCACTGTGTGCTACCAACTGTAGGTGAATTGGCCTGTAATCTATGAGATACAAATCTGACAGGCAAGTTTAATATGCAGGGTCCAAGATATAAGGAGAAAGACAGATATATCTAGTAACAGGCAGTTGACTAGGCCAAGTACCTTTTTACTAAACTATTTAGGCTGTAGAAAGGAATATAATTTTAGGCTTAATAGATCAGATCTAACACACATTTTGTAACTCAGATGTATCCCAGCCTTGGTATATGAGATAATGATTAACATTGTGTTTGTGCCTTTGTTTCACAAGCTTCTTTTCCATTTGTCTAATTGTTCCCATATCATTCAGAAAAACATATTCTGTTCCAGAGATTTAACCTTTCACTTGACTATGCAGGTAGGCATATGGATTGAGAGCATGAGAGCATCAGGCTGGGTATGAGACAGCCTTGTAATTGTCTGTCCTGAATGGAACCTGAGAGCATCAGATCCAAAAAGCACCTCCAAGCCTTCCTAGGTGCTTGGAGAGGTAACCCAACTGCAGAGCGAGAAAGGGATAGAGGGGAGGCTTACATACCTTTCATTCTTTGCTAGAGAAGTACTTTGAGGGATTTAGTCAGTTTCCCAGTCAGGGAACCATATGTTGTGGGATAAGGGTGCTAGAAACCCTGAAGTTTAATGGCAGAAGCAGGAGTTTAACTCAAAAAAATTCAAGAACTCAAGCTTTCTTTCAGAGACAAGGTTTATTAAAATAAAACAGTAGTTGGGGTGAGTGAGATTTTAACAATCTGTGCCTTTGGTAGACAAGACTGAACTTTTTATAGCAAATAAGACTGGAAAGTTTTGGGTAGGATCAAGGAGTGGCTAATAGCCTAGAGTGACTTAGAGATAATAGACAATGAAGGACTGAGTTGGGTCAGAAGTAATAGAAAATTGAAGATTGGGTCAGGGTTGTATTTTTGGGGTCCATGTCCCATACCTCATTGAAGGCAGACAGTTTAGAACTTAAAACATAACAAAAAAATTAAATTAAAAAAAATTTAAGGACAAAAAATAAATTATGACAAAAAATCCCTGAGATGCTCTCTATTGTCCTTAGGGTCGTTTCATTATGGAAGGCTCCAATATTATTAGACAGAGGATTTAGACATCCATCTTCCTCTGTCTAATTGAAGCCATTCATTTCAATCTATATCCCTTGCACAATCTAAAATGGACATAATTTACAAAAAAAAAAAATTAAAGGTAACTTAGTTTTTAAAAAGTTCGAATCAGCAAGTCAAAAATTTATACTATTAGATAAGCTGTGAATTTTATACACACTCCCTATGGAGGAGAAGATGGAGAAAATTATGCAAGAGGAGGAAAGTCATGAAAGAGGGGAGAATGAAGGGAGAATGTAGGTGAAAGAGAGTGACTATGTATCACTTATCTTGCAGGGAAAAGTTCAATAACAATTGTACAATCATTACTACTTGTGGCCTCAAAGGTCCCATATCTGTGATGGGTAAAGAAAGCTTTCATTGAACTACCAGTGGATAGTCTCTTGACTGATTAGGCATGATCATTTCCTGATCTGGCAAGTTAATGATGAGGTACAGTCTCTGGGACCCCCTTTGAGCTCTCCTTGAATCTTTGAGGTAGGATCACCTTGAGCTCTCCTTGAATCTTCCCACATAAGTCATTTGCCTGAGGCCATGGGCCTTAAGTTGTGGCTCTGCCCAAGTCTTTAGTCCTCCTTTGTCCAGCAATTTCCCATCCTTGGTCCTCCTGTTCCACCCTTGAAGTGGCCTGGCCCACCATTGTCTGTCAGCTCCACATAGCTTCCAACAATTTCCCACCCTTAATCACTCATTACTGGTGTCTGACCTCATCTGACTCCTTCTGGAGACCCTCCCCAAACTCCTCCTTTAGACCACCACCCCTAGATTCTTCCCACAACCTTTCTGTATATAAGACCCCTTCTTGCCCCCGTGTGTGTGTGTGTGTGTGTGTGTGTGTGTGTGTGTGTGTGTGTGTGTGTGTGTGTGTGGGCGGGCACCATAGAATTTTCCAATACAAGCCTTACAGATATCAAGGCTCCTTAAGACTGCTAATCTCAAGCTCTTCTCCAGCTGGGACTGGAAGGTATGTAAGCCTCTCTCTTTCTCTATTGCATTGCCTTCTTGTCCTCCAAGTACCTTGGAGGTGTGCTTTTTTTTTTTGTGGGTATTTTTTGTGGGTGGGAGGGTAGCTGACCTGTCAGGTCCCATTAGGTTAGATAGCTAGGAGGCTGTCTAGTATTCAGCCTGACACTCTGATGTTCTCAGTCCTCTTTGGTTATGTTGGAGAACATGGACCTGGACACAGCTTCTGAAGAATGGAGGATAAAGACAGAAGCCCCATCCGGAAGTGCAAGCTAGATTCTTTCCATTCTTTTGGTGCTAGGGAACTGGGAAAACTTCAGATACTTTTTTTGTTTGTTTTTGGAGGCTCACTTTCAAACTTTCCTTTATGGAGGAAAGGACTTCCAGGCCCTATGCCTGTAGCTCCCAGAAGTTTGCCTTTAGGTTGTCTTTTACATCATTGGAAAAAAATTTAGGTTCTTAGGAGATCTTAAGAAGGAAAAGTTGGTGTTTTTTTGCAACCCTGTTTGGCCTAGGTATTGCCTAGAGGACTATGAATTGTGGCCTGTTTTTGAGACTTTAAAAGATAATACTCTCTTGCAGTTAGAATTATATTGTCACAAAGAAGGAAGATGGATAGAAGCTGCCTACTTAATGGCCTTCTTTGAACTTTCTTGGAACACTGTTCTCAGGAAAGATTGTGAGATGTTTGAAGCTAGAGCCTTGCCACAAAGGGGGCAATGGGGACCAATTAAATGATCCCCTTCTTATGGCTTCAGCCCTAGACCCTCCCCCCCTCAGTGATTGATGCTCAGGTCCTGGTCACTGGTTTTGCTGAGGTGCCTCCCTCTGAGGCCCCTCCCCCCTCAGCAACTCCTGCTCAGGTCCCAGTCACCAATCTCACTGAGACAGCTCCCCCAGCCCCTTCTTTTGGAACCCAACCGTTTTCCCTTTGGTTTCCCTTCCTTTTTCTTCTAGCCAAACCTTCTTCATTTTCTGCCTCCTATACCATCTATATCTACTACCCTGCATCTGCCAGCATGGTCTTTCCCCCCTCAGGGGCCTCTGCTCAGGTCCCAGCCACTGGTCTTGCTGAGGCGCCTTCCTCTGTGGCCCCACCCCCTGAGGAAACACCCACTCAGGCCTCAGGCCCTACCTCCATCACAGTCATAGAAGTATCTCCTCTTCTGACCCCTTCCTCTTGAGACTTAGGTGCCAGATGACCTTCCCCCTTGTCAGCCAGATCCCCCTGTCTTGAAGTCTGATCCGGTTCAGCAAGCACTGCCCCCCCCACCCCCCACCCCCTGCACTCTCTCACAGGAAGTGGAACTTCCAATCTCCCTTCCCAAGCCCCTGTCCCCACAGCACCTTCAGGACTTTTTCCCTTAAGGGAAGTGGTTGTCTTGGGTGGGACAACTAGAGTACATGCCCCATTCTCCATTTTGGAGGTCAATCAAATTAAAGAAAAGTTGGGGAAGTTCTCTGAAAATCCAACAAAGTTTACTGAAGGCTTTCAGGACATATCCCTGCCATTTGAGCTTTTTTGGGGGTGATTTGCATATCATCTTCTCTACCTGTTGTTCCACTGAGGAGAAGAGGAGAATCTGGGAACAAGACCCAAAATGACCCCAGAAGATATCCACCAGGAGCAGCTGCTGTTCCCACTATTGACCCTGGATGGGATTATCAAATCCAGGAGGATAGGGAGAAGAGAGACCATATGGTACTTTGCCTGTTAGACGGCCTAAGAACTGCATTTCAAAACCAAGTAAATTATCAGAAAGTTAGAGAAATTACTCAGACAGATCAAGAAAACCCTGCCCTTTCCCTAGATAGACTTGTAGAAGTTATTAAAAGGTACACAAATTCAGATCCTGACTCTATAGAAGGGGCAGTGACCCTGAATATGTATTTCATTAATCAGTCTACCCCAAATATTGAGAGGAAACTGTAGAAACTGGCAATGGGACCCCAAAGACCTCAGGCCCAATTATTGGAGATGGCCTTTGGAGTCTTTAATAACAGAGACCTGGTTGCAGTGGAGGAGAAAGAACTCAGGGAACAAACCGGAGACAGAGAACATGCTTGATTCTTGGCTGCTGCTATGGCCAGGAAAAGCCCCTCCAAGGGACCCCCTTGGGGGAAGCCCAGTCACTTGGGCAGCGGGAAAATCTACTTTCAATGCCACAAGGAGGGTCATTGGTCCAAAGAGTACCCCTCCAGGGCACCTCCCCTCCAGAGGGACCCGACCAGGAGGGACATTGGAGGAAGGATTGTCCCTGAGGTTGGAAAAGTGGCAGAGCCACCTCCCAGTACCCTGTCCTCCAGTCTTCTCAAGACTTGGAATGACTGGGAAGCATGAGCTTGGCAGTGCTCCCACTTTCTCCATCTATCACTGAACTCTGGGCAAGGGGCTCGAGGCTGAAGGTAAGGTTACCCACTTTATTATGGCTAAGGTCTCTGTTCTAACCAATTGGTTCTACACTCCCTTTGACCAGTCAGGTCAGAGGCGTGGAAGGCAAAACTAAGGGATTGTTTCTAGACATAACCAGTCCCCTGCCTACTTGAGGACCTGTTGTGTGAACAACTCCTTCCTTATGTTCTCCTCTTATCCTGTCCCCTTGTTGGGAAGGGATCAATTGGTGAAACTGGGAAGCCAATTTTCTCTAGTTAGGCCTCCCAGATCTTCCCATGCTCCCTCATGAGTGTGGGAGATAGTTGAGTCAATTGTTTGGGATCAGGAAATTCCTGGGTGAGCTATTTCTGCCATCCCAGTATTTGTTTTTGACTCCTGGGTCCTAAAGTGTCCCCCCAACCATGGTCTATATACAATTAAAACCAAGGCCTGGGAGGGACTTCAACCATTAATTGCTATTCAAGGCCTGATTCATTCTGTCTAGAGTGGTGCCTAAACCACCAGGTGAAAGCTTTTGACACTTTGAAAACTAAATTGACCACCACTCCAGCTTTCCCGAATCTAGGAAAAACCTTTTACTCTCTATGATGATGGAAGGAGAGAACAGGCTTTGGGAGTTCTTGCCTGTTTTTGAAAACTATTAGATTCTGTGGCTGCTATTGATTTCCATGTGCTAAATGTCCATGGAGCAATTTGGAAAGGAAAGGGATGTCTGACGACGTTTTGGCCTTGCCATAGTCATCTTTAATCCCTACTGTGTGGGACAAAGACAACCCTTGCTAAAAATAAAATAAGCAGAGATATCTGCAAGTAGAGATAGGAAAGATTTATTTTATTATTTCTTCTTGCAAGAAGGGCGGTCTCACTCCTAGAGGCAGTCTAGTAGGAGAGGCAAAATATAAAATGCAAGGCTTGGTTATACACCCTGAATACCACCCCTTTTCCCCCTCCCTTATTCTGTCCTGTTCCCATTAATTAGGAACTGAGGCACACAATCAAAATTCTGTTGGCATTGCAGGTAAAATGTCAGTAATATCAAAAAGCAGAAGGTACATGTCTAGAGGACATGAAAACAGACAAAATACGTCATCAGTATCAACTTAGATATGAAAGCAGAAGATAAATGTTCTAACAATATCAATATAGATATGAAAGTAGACAATATTTTATGAATCATGGGGATTTTAGGACATGGTGATCTGCCTGGAGTTCCACAACAAGGTTTCCAGTTTTGTATTTGTACAGGTCAGATGGTGGTCAGTGGAAACAAGTCTGGAACATTCAAGCCTGTGGTTAAATTTGCAGGGTCTGTGCTTTCCCCTCCTACACATTAGCTAAGTTTAGCAAAAACTTCAGCTTATGACTGGGGAAGTAAGGCAAGGGTCCCAGGCTCCCAGCCCAGGTTACTAAGTCTTTGGTACTTTAATATTATCTGAGAAGTTTTCACTTTTATTCCATTCAACCCTTCCTCTTTTCTTCCATCATTTGAAAACTTCTCACCATTCCTCTTCATCCCACTCCAGACTCACATGATAAACTTCTCTCTCTTCCTGGCTTACAGGTTCCCAGTGTTGGTTCCTAAGGATCAATAATCTGCTTGTATTGCCTTCTAGTTTTATCATTTTGGGGAGTGAACCCTTAGTTATCTTAGTTATTAGCTGTACAACACAAGGTGAGCAGACTGGGAAGAGTATTATTCCACTAAGGGCTATCAATAAAATTTCAAGAACTTGTTTCCACTGACTCCCAGTAAACCAAGACCACCATGATGTATTAAAGTGACTGGACCAAGTTTAGACAGGTACATGAGCAATCTTCCTTATATTCTGGGTTATTCCTTTTACCACTTCACCATTGTCATCAATTTTCACACAACAAATTGATAGATTCAATTTCCCACACACACCACCTTCCTCGGCAAGCAGATAATCCCTTAGGACCGATCTGTGTTGCAGGACTGCCTCCCGAGTTTGGGGAGCCTGGTCTGCTAGCAAATCCAAGCCTTTTGCAGTTTTATTGGTAATAACTTCTTCTACTGCCTGAAGTCTAATTAGCTGGTTGAGGATATAGATCAGAGTCCTATATCCCCAGCTTCCATCCTGAGCCCTAGTTGCTGGTCCATAAGTTTGGGTAATTCTTTCAGGGGGTCATGTGTTGCCCCAACCATTGGCATCACCTGTGTTAGTCAGGGTCGTGTCAAGACTTGTACTCCTTTTTGTTCTCCTCAAATCATCATATAACCTTATACCTAACTGACCTTCCTCTTGTTCTGAGAGAAAGAAAAAAACTTTGGTCTGACTAATCCTATATAGCAAATTTTAGCCCACTTGACAGGTAGGTGAGTATAAGTAGTTTGCCCACAGATCCAATAATGACCCCTTAAAGCAGGCTGCTCTTCTGAGTATATGATTGGGTCATTTCCTCTAAAAGGAAAATAGGTGGGTGGCTCTTCATTTCCTAAAGATCCAGATAAATAACTAACAGTACTATTTTTAAACCAGGAGCCCTTCTATAACCCAGACCCTGGGGTCCATTCACATTTAGATATTCTTCGAAGGTCAGTGAGATTGCTAGTACTTTAGAACTGATCAAAACTTTTCTTCTTGGTGTGTTCCATTTGACCAATACCACACAAGCCAAGGTCTTGTGACATTAGAGACTTCAGGCCTCTCATTGCGGAAGGAATCACACTGCTGCCAGACCCTCTTGTCACTCTACCTTCTGAGGTTCATAAACTGTGTTTTTAATCATATAGTACAATTCACAGGTATATTCACTCTCTCAGCCCCCATATGTCCATTTACACTTACTAATTCCAACCTGGCTCCCTGTTCCCTGCTGCTTCAGACAATATTTCCCTTGTTCCTCACTCACTAATTTCCACTGATGCTTTTCTGCTAATCTCCAAAAACCAGTCCCATTACAGATTAAGCAGAGGTTACTTAAAAGCCATTCAGGTCTCAAGGGTACCGGGCCTCAGGACCATTGCTCAAGCTGTGGTCCCCCACAAACCCAACAATTTGTTATGTTAGAGGTCTGTGCTACAGTTTCCAGCAATTGCTCAAACTTATTTCTTCCTGCCACTGGGGGTATTGATACAATAGGAATAATAACATATAACAAAAAGTAAACTAAAGAGATCCCTATGGTGTTTCACTATTATTACAGATAAAATGATTACGTAAGGATTCAAAATAAACACAAGCAAAAAGACCAAATGCAAAAACTGTTAAAAACAACAAAGGAACAAGTACACTCATAGCAATCAAAATTCTCAAAAGAAGGGACAAAGGCTCAGAGTCCATTTGCCCACACTGTACAGGGTTGATGCCAGAAGCATAGCTTCAACTCTTCCCCAGGACTGACTGGCTTAATGGTCCATTCAGCAGGGGCTCCATAGGTCCTTTCACTTGTGTGTGGGGGGTCCACCCCTGCTCCTAGACAGCAATGTCAAGGGTCAGCAAGACCTGGAAAGGGTGAGTTCTCAGGCTGTCCTCCTGGCCACTTCCCAGTCATCCCAGATCCTTTCTCTTTTGCTTTCCTTGGAATCAATTTAAATGACCATTTTTACAGAATTAAAATTATAATCTTGATTATAATAAACACACCTATTCCTTTCATATCCTGCAGTCATTCATTATTAATTCCCTCACCAGGTACAAAATCTTCATTAAGAAATTTAATTGGGCTAACCATTAAAACAATATTTACAAAACAACTCACAAACTATCCTACTATTAACATTAGCTAGTTAGAATAAAGTGGAAGCTAGTAGAACAAATTAATATTCCCACAAACTATAGGAAAACTAGGCCCTTACTTATACAGGTGCACCTCTACTAAATCCTAAGCCTAATAATTTTCATAATAACTTTTGATGTACCAGAATCAAGTATTTAATAGATTTGTTGTTATACTTTCAAAACTTTTGATTATTGAAGCTTGTCACCAAGAATAGGGACAAAACTATAATAAGAGAACCAGACTTCCCTAACTTTAGAATGCCAGTTCCATGCAGGATGTATACCAAACTGCAGTCTGCATTGAGCCAAGCTCAAAGTCTGCCAGGTGCTTGTGGGTAAGTCGAGTCAGAAGAATCCTATCTCAGCTCATGCAGAACAGTCATTCCCCTGACCTTCCTTTGCGCTTCATACCTTTATCTTACTGGGTCTGGCACCATGGATTGGTGGCTCAGGTAGCTTTTCTTGATATTTCTACCTGGAGTTAGACTCAAAGAAATAGCCAATTAATAGTCCCATCAAATCTTAAGTAACAATCTCCAATAATCAACTTAAAATCAGCTTCCAATCTCACATTGGTTGAAGAACATCTATAATTCTTATTCATAAAGAAATCAAATCTTCCATCAGGATTATGACTGATTATTCTAACAGATTTGTATCTACTTCCCAAATTTCTCTATGTTCTTATAACTACATTTAATCTAAGCTCACACTAAAATTTCTTTCCTCTCAACTAAAAATCTCTCTGATTTGATTCCAACAATTAATTGTCAACTGTATTAATACTCAATTGCTCTTTCATCACTTTGAAATGCCCAATGACTATTCCACACAAATACACAAATACACCTTACTATTGTCACTTTGAAATCTCAACCTTAATTTATGGGATAATGTTTCATCACTATATTTTTATCTTTATTTGACTTATTAATTAATATCTATCTTCTTAAAATACTTCCTCACACTTAAGGTGTCCTGAATAATTATCTAGAGACAGAAGGGTCTGGAGGACCCTCCTCTTTTCTTTCAAATATTCTTATCTATCTCCCCTATTCTATTAACATCAATATTATATTTTATGCTGGACTCTGCAAAGTTGGGGTAGGGTGTCTTTCTATACTTCCCTTTTTGAGACAAAGCTTACTCTTGATAATTTTACAGAGGTCCGTAGTCTAATCTCACACACTGATTAATTATATATCTAATTATTCTCACAACATTCAGAAAGAATATCCTCAAGACAGCAATATTTCAAACATTTCCATTAACTTCACTTTTCACCAGAAGTCTTTTGCCCTGACAGGGCATAGAATCTCCTTTCTTAGACTTCAACTGGCTGTGGTGGGGACAGGTCCCCTCAGGTTCTTTCTCACTATGAGCCTCTTTCAACTCTAAGGCTTCATTGAGTTCCCAGAGCAGCTCATAGAGATGGCAACCCCAGACCTGGAGGGTGAAATATTCTCCATCCATTAGCTTCTTTTTGTCATCAGTAGAGACCTGATTGGACAAAGCATTTGCATGGAGTATGGTCCAAAACCTTTTACTTCAACATCGATTTAATCTTATTAAATTGTATTATACCTCAAAGATTTTGCCAAGACAAATATTTGAGGATTGCCTTTTTAGCGTCTTCATTTTCACAGATTTTAACCTTGTCCTGGTATAGAATCCAGTTGTTAGAAATCCTTTTAAAATCTTTTTGTACATAGACTGCCATTTCTCAGCACATCAAGTTCATAGTTTAGGAGCTTCATAACTGAAATGAGCTCCCTTCCCGGGGTTGATGACCTTGTCCCTTTTTCACACACATAAACAATTTCAAAGTTTACAAAACTTACAAGAGGATTCACAGGGTCTTTCTTCATCTGGTTACCAATAATTACTTTTCACGAGCATATTTTTATAAACATTTGATTTATACAATAGCTTCTAGGTAACTTGATTAGCAATTTCATATTTCATAGAACCGTCTCAATTGAAACCTTTTTTTAAAACAAAGACAAACTTAACATTTATAATTTCTCAAATTAAATACACATAATCAAAATGCCCTATTCATTATTTTTCCTGTTCCTTTTGAAATATAATCCTTAATTTAGCAGCATCTATAATGTAAGAGAAACTGCTTTTCCCTTGATACAAATAGTACAACTATTTACCAAATTTCATAAGAAATAACCAGAAATAATATAAACACATATCTAATACCTGAAATTTAAATTTTGAAACCAAGATCAAATAATTACCAATTTGATGACCTTAATTTAGTGATTACCAAATTGCTTTACACACAAAAAAATCACTCATCCCATAGCATAAACTTCACACCCAAAAGAAAATTTTACATTAAATTATCGAATATATTACAATTAACTTTTGCCTCCCCAGTTCTCACCCAGACACACATCTTGCTTAATACATGCCATTTGAGTGAGCACTGTGCAAGCCAAAGCCAAAACACTTTTATAATTATATTAATTGTGAACAAATCCCTAGGATGTGGATTCCACCACAATCCTTACAAAACATTCTAAAGGGGGGGTTCATACAATTATCCATTCCCTAATACCAAATGACACCATAGACCCCTTTTTGAATCATATTATCATACATTTCTGGATCCTAATACCCTTAGCCCTTCAAATGGAAATATTATCCACAAATATATATATATATATGTATGTTCTTAATGTTTTCATTTTCCATTCGCATTTATATCTTCCTAAGGAAGGTTACAAGAAATTTTCTTTCTCTTATTATAATCGGGTCATTTTAAAATATACTGGGCCAAATTCTAACTGCTTTCTTTGATTCTAACAATAATGACAAATTATGATAATCTATATTTTCTACCATAATTGGTGCCCATCTCAAATTAAATAACAATAACCTCCTAATTTCAGCCCTACACCTCTGATACTAACACAAGGGTACCCTTGGATGGGTGGGGGGATACTCCCCAGTTCACCCCTATCCATTCCCAAACAGAAACTTTCCTAACTTTCATATTTTCACTCAAGCTTTTATTTCTCTTTACCAATCTTTCAAACCCATTGATCAGACTACATACATTCCTTTACATTTCAAATTAATCATCATGCTACTCTACACACCTTAAAACTAGAGGAGGTTAAATGCCTAACAATTTATGTTCCAGGAGAGCCATATTTCATCTTCCCCTCTACTCCTTTTCTGTGAGGCTTACAAAAAGTTTTAAACTGCAAGACTTATGTACCGCCCAGGCCCTTATGCTCATTTATATTCCCAATACCTTAAAATGGATGGAGGAATTCTCCCTTTTCAATATCTCTCTCCCAAATTTTCAATTTTGCTCCCACCTTTCCTGTTAAAAACCAACCCTCAATACATCTCAGATTCTTTTGATTTAGACGTTTCCCTTATATCTCTCTTTTCTCAATGTCTTTTCAGTAAAATTTACTCACTCTGAAGGATCCTTAATCTCGGACTCCTCCACTTTCTTTCCCTTAATAGCTTCCCAATCTGACCTTCTGGTTACATTTCATTATGCAAGAACTTTTGCCTTGGGTGAGGCAAGAAATGGTTAAATGCTGGTCAGCTTGTCCTTGATCTGAGGCAGGGAAAATTCCCCTCCCTCCCTTTTTTTTGCCTCCTTATCTTTTTCTTTCTCAGCACCACAGGTCTGGCCAGGACCTTCAAAAGGAGAAAAAAAGATTTTCTACACTATTTCTGACTTTATTTTTCTCTCACATCTCTCATCCCGCCCCGCCCCCGTTCACCCGGTGATAGCGGGAGACATTTCAACTGCAAACTGTCAGAAATACACAGACACAGAGATACACTCTCCAGACACAGACTCTACATAAAGACACAGAAACATTTACTTTACACAGAAAAATATGAGACAAACATTTAAGCCGATCCCACTTAATCTATTTTCTGGACTCCTCTCTGGACTCCTCCTTCAGCTCTGATAGCCACAGCACCACGTAAGAGCTTTCTTCTGCATTAAATGGCACTTTAGAATTCACATATAAAGCTAACTTTTGGCATACCCAAACTTTGGAAGAGCCATACGTCAGCCAGTAAATATCTCCTCCAAGTGGCACCCCACCCCACACATAACAGCAATATTCTACCAAGTTTCCGTTATCCTGATTTCTACTCCTAGTTAAGTTCTCCCATTTTTGGAGCTTGTTCCCTATTGGACTTTTTACCGGTATACTTTATGCTCCACCACACCAGATTTGGATTGTTCTTTTCCCATCTTTAATGGAAGTTGTTGCTGAGCTTCCCAGGTCAGTGGCCCTGGCCCAACACATAATTGGGGGGGGGGGGCAGTCCTTGACCTGTCCCCCTCCTCTGGAAGGAGTCACCTGCCTTCATTCAGTCACCTGCGGAACCTTGCTTAAGGCATCCCTCTCTCAGGATGGGTCAGCCCATATAACCCCCTCAGGACTCCTTAGTTGGCCTCACCTCCAGGAGAAACTCGCTTCTCTTTTGTGACTGTTCCCCCCACACCAGCAGGCTGGAGGTTTTTTCTTTCTTTTTTTCTTTTTACATTGCACGATCAGAGCCTTATCTTCATTCCTGTCTCTCTGAGTTTTCTCTGCTGTCCTGGGTCTATCACCCTCCACTGCAGGAGTTTCTCTCCTCAATTCAAGGACTACCGGGAAATCCCCGGATAGGCACCTATTCCTGACTTGCAGTGTGAGAGTCCAGCCACTGGAAGGCGCTAGATCCCAGATGGGCTACCCAGCTTTGTGGGACAAAGACAACCCTTTCTCAAAATAAAATAAACAGAGGTATCTACAAGTAGAGACAGGAAGGATTTATTTTATTATTTCTTCTTGCAAGAAAGGCGGTCTCCCTACTTGAGGCAGTCTACTAGGAGAGGCAAAATGCAAAATGCAAACCTTGCTTGTATACCCTGAAGACCACCCCTTTTCCCCTCCCTTGTTCTGTCCCATTCCCATTAATTAGGAACTGAGGTGTATAATCTTAACTGCAAAATTCTGCTAGCGTTGCAGGTAAAATGTCAGTAATATCAAAAAGCAGAAGGTACATGTCTAGAGGACATGAAAACAGACAAAATACGTCATCAGTATCAACTTAGATATGAAAGCAGAAGATGAACATTCTAACAATACCAATATAGATATGGAAGTAGACAATATTTTATGAATCATGAGGATTTTAGGACATGATGACCTGCCTGGAGTTCCACAACAGGGTTTCCAGTTTTGTATTTGTATAGGTCAGATGGTGGTCAGTGGAAAAAGTCTGGAACATTCAGGCCTGTGGTTAAATTTGCAGGGTCTGTGCTTTCCCCTCCTACACATTAGCTAAGCTTAGCAAAAACTTCAGCTTATGACTGGGGAAGTAAGGCAAGGGTCCCAGGCTCCCAGCCCAGGTTACTAAGTCTTTGGTACTTTAATGTCACCTGAGAATTTTTCATTTTTATTCCATTCCCTACCAGGGAAATTGTCCTTTCTCTATACTTTTTTGTGCTTGTTCTAGTCATTGTTTGCTTAACCTCCTTGCCAGTTTTGTTTCCTCCAGGGTTTAAGTCCCAAGTTCTCCTGCCCACTGGATTTGGCATCATGCACATTCTGGAGTCTGACCCCCTTGGATGTGAAGTCTGACCCCCTTGAATAGGACCCAAAGAGGCAGGGACAGCTCTATGCCCCTTGCCAGCAGGAAGCACTTTCATAAGCTGAGACCTTTGCCCTTTACCCCAAAGGAATTTGAGTGCCATTTGTTTGAGGGGGGAATGATAAGGTGCAGGCTCTCGGAGGCCCCTTGAGCTCTCTTTGAATCTTTGAGGTACAGACTCTGGGAGCCCCTTGAGCTCTCCTTGAATCTTCCCACATAAGGCATTTGCCTGAGGCCAAGGGCCTTAAGTTGTGGCTCTGCCCAAGTCTTTAGACCTCCTTTGTCCAGCAATTTCCCACCCTTGGTCCTTCTGTTCCACCCTTGGACTGGCCAGCCCACCATTGTCTGTCAGCTCCAGGTAGCCTCCAGCAACTTCCCACCCTTAATCACTCATTACTGGAGTTTGACCTCATCTGACTCCTCCTGGAGACCCTCCCAAAACTAGGAGACCACCCCTAGATTCCTCCCACAACCTTTCTGTATATAAGACTCCTTATTACCCCCATGTGTGTGAGAGCACCATAGAATTTTCAAAAGAAACCTAACAGATATCAAGGCTCCTTAAGAGTCTATCCAATATGGTGAACTTTTAATAAACTTTACTTTTCTTTGGCTGAAAAAAGACTTGAGTCAAATTCATTCTGCAGGACCTGGCTTGTTGGTATTTTTGGGTCTTGAACAACCCTACCCTATATCACAACATTAATACACATATTTTCAGAAGAATCTTTCCCCCATTGGGAGTGCTGTTTGGTTGCTACTACAATTGCCAGAATTCACAGTTTTACGTCAGAACTGTTCTCTCTCCACAGAGAAATAAATCTAAATACTTATTTGGTTATACCTCATTTTGCTAGACCTGTTAAGAAATCTCTGTTTACATACAAAATATTTGTAGAAGAAATTTTTATTTTCCATAATGTTTTTAATATCTGGATATAGTCTTATTATTTGGGAACTTTTTGTGAACCATTATAAAATTAAAATTTGGTTGAATCAAGAATACTCTTTGAAGGACTTCATTTTGACCTTATCTTTAAAGTTTATCCTTCATCATACTGATGGGACTCAGGTTCTGGGAAACCCCTTGAACTGGGATTGAATCTTCTAACTCGATGATGTATTTGCCTGAGGCCATAAGCCTTTCATTATGGCTAGGTCCAAACCTCTGTTACTCTTAAGGTTGCCTAGCTCTCATTGTCTGTCATCTCCTGGTAGCCTCCAGCTATTTCCCGCCTTTAATCTCATCTAAATTCTCTTATAAATTCTGTACTTGGGGAAGGCCAGGACAGCCTGTGGATGGACTTCAAAATGATTTCCATAGTGACTCAAACTTTCAGAAATCTGCCTGTGATATCGACCTGGGCCACCAAATTCATTGTAAGACCACTGAGCTATTCCTCCCAACCACTGTTAACAGCTGTACAACCCCAAAGTAAGAAGACTCTAGCCAAGCTTAACGTAAAGAATGTTGTGGTGATGGATGACGTTCACATTCCCATTTTGCTGTCAGGCACTTCATACAAAGATCTAATGCCACATGATTTAGCCAGAGAAGCACTTAAAGGCTTGTTACATCGAACCAGTGTCTCAAAGGACAGTGTTAATCATATTGTCTACGATACAGTTATTCAGGAAGTGAAAAACAAGCAATGTTGCTCAAGAGGCTGCACTGGGAGCTGGCTTCTCAGACAAGATTCCTGCTCACACCATCACCATGGCTTGCATCTCTTCCAGCCAAGCCATGACAACAGGTTTTGGTTTGATTGCTTCTGGCTGCTGTGATGTGGTTGTGGCAGGTGGTGTGGAGTTGTCAGATGTCCCTATTCGACATTCTAGGAAGATGAGGAAACTGATGCTTGAGTTTAACAAGGCCAAGACCCGGGGTCAGCAACTGTCTCTAGCTTCTAAATTCAGACTGAATTTCTTAACATCAGAACTTCCCACTGTGAGTGAGTTCTCAACCATTGAGACAATGGGCCATTCTGCTGACTGACTGGCTGCCGGGTTTGCTGTTTTCTTTGAGCAGGATGAGTATGCCCTTCATTCTCACTGTCTAGCCAAGCAAGCTCAGGAACAAGGACTCCTCACTGTTATTATCTCATTCAAAGTTCCAGGAAAAGATACAGTTTCCAAAGATAGTGGCATTTGTCCTTCCTCACTGGAACAAATGGCAAAATTGAAACCTGCATTCCTTAACCCACATGACACAGTCAGATCTGCTAACTCCTCTTTTCTGATCAATGAAGCTTCAGCAATGCTGGAAAAAGCTTTGGCTCTGGGCTATAAAAAAAAAAAAGCATACTTTAGGGATTTTGTGTATGTGCCTGAGATCCAAAAGATCAACTTTTACTGGGTTCAGCATATGCTACTCTGAAAGTGCTAGAAAAAAGCAGGCTTAACATTGAAAGATATTGATATTTTTGAATTTCATGAAGCTTTCTCGGGTCACATTTTGGCCAACTTCAAAGCGATGGATTCAGATTGGTTTGTGCAAAACTACATAGGTAGGAAATCCAAGGTTGGTACACCTCTCTTGAAGAAGTTTAATAACTGGGGTGGATCCCTGTCTCTTGGACATCCATTTGGCGCCACTGGTTGTTGTCTGGTTATTACAGCTGCCAACAGGTTAAGGAAAGATGGTGTTTGGTATGGATTAGTGGCTGCCATGCTATGATTGTGGAGGCTTACCCCAAGTAAGAAGACTGGAAAGTCCCTGAAGAATCTGTGGGAGTCCTGTGCTAGGCATTGCCATTTCAGTGCACTAATACAAAGGCATCTATACTTGTATGCTTCCCTTAGGAAAGCGGGACTTATAGCCTTTTGTTAAGTATCTCCTGATTAAGCCTCATGAGTGTTCTGAGCTATTTAGTTATTATGGCTTATAACTCAAGGATTTCTTAAACAAACAATATAATGCTTCCAAAGAGGTATTTTTCTTTTTAAAATTCTTTTTGTCAGTTTCATTAGAAACAAAATGAGTGGTTGTAATTTTGGGGAATGAATAACTAGGACTTGAAATCATCTGTGTTACATTCTCAAAATCTACTTGTTCAGAATTTTATTTTGCTAATAACATACAGGTAAATATGGCTTTAGTCTAAATAAAATACAAAAAAAAATCTGTACTCATTTGTTTTAATTCTGCACTGAAAGTTCTTATTTTTGACCTGACTGCATTCCCAATTACTATCATTTTTTTGAGCCTTTCAGGAGGTTCTTGATGATGTTTCATGATGTACAAAATTCTTTTTTTATAGTGGAGAATTTTTGTTTCATTTTTTTCTTCACACAATATTATTTGTTAATTATGCTCTTGTGTCTGTTTGAGTTTTGCTCATTCTTCTTTCTGTGTTTGTGAACTCCCTTCTTGGTTTGTCTGCTTGGGATCTTGGCTTTTACCTCATATTCCTCTTCAGGATTTTTGGCCTATTAGTCATTCTCTTGTATTTTTGGTCACTAGTTTTTGGTTTCTTTCCTCATTCTTTTCCTCAATCCTCAATTCACTTATGAGCAAATTACCACAAGGTCAGAAACCTTTAGCTTTCTCAGTTCAGGAAAGTAGAGGTTTTTCCTCTAGTCCCCTTTCCCTTATGCACAGAAGCTTTTTCCATCTAACTGTTGGCATTACTTATGTCTTTCTCCATCTCTAGATTCTTTCTCTTTTGGTGGCTAGGCAGCACCAGTGTCTCTGTGCATTGTGTGGTAAATGGGGTGGATTTTAGCTTGGGTCACTGTCAGGGAAGGACTAGGCAAAGACCTGCAAAATTGGAATCTGAAGCACAAGCCTCCAAAGTCACTTATACCAACCATACACAGTTATGTGGAATACATGGGGGAAATAATGCTTAGAAAGAACTCAATGTATTTAATATCTCTTATGTTTTTGCTTAATTTTTTTTAACCTTTTGGTGGTGTAGATGTCAGCAACTTTTGTGGTGGCAAATGAGTGAAGATGAAGTACATGCGCAACAACTAGGGAATGGCAATATGAACTGTGGTGCATGGATAACTGTGCTAAAGAAATGGTGAACTTGATGAATTCAGAGACTCATATGGAAAGACCTATGAAATGAGACAAAAGAAGTGATAATATCTATGAAAATAATCTACAAAATTATAAATAGAAAGAACAACTTCAAAATAATTGAAAATGAAAGTTGCAAAATTATTGACACTAAGCCTGTCTCCAAAAAAGAGGTGGGCGACAACAATTTCTCCCATTTCTTTGCAGATGTGAGGGATCCAAGATTGTGGAATATTGCATATAACTTCAAGTTTTTTTTTTTTAATCTGATTGATTTTGCTGACATGTTTTCTTCTTTTTATTTTCTACAAATATCTTTTTTTTTTTTAAAAAAAGGGGATGGCTTTCTGGAAGGGAGGGGAGAAGAAATGAGGGGGAAATTAAGGCAATAGAAAAACAAATTTGGTATATTAAAAAATGTAGGTGAGGCTTACATAATATAATGTAGATCACAATAGGATTAAAAAATTTTTTTAATTGAAATTGAAAGTGTGACCAGAGCATTAGTGCCACATCATTTATTTATTTATAAGCGATTCTTATTTGTTTGAATCAATTACATTTATGATAACTTTTTATGTAACCATCACCCTACAATGTAGCATAGCTACTCTTTTCTTGTCATTTTTCCTAATTCAGTCTTCCTATTCATAATAGAAGCCAAAGAGACCTCAGCTCCCTTTGTCACTTCAGTTAACTCAAGAGCCCAATCCCCCTCACAAAGATATATTTAACCACTGGAGGAAGCTGCTATACTCCCATCCTAATCCCCTAGGGTAGCCCTAAGGAGTTGAAGTGTGTCTTTCTAATATTTTAGTTCTCAGGACCTGACCAATGTTCTTAGTACCATGATTTTCAGTTAATATCAATTTGCTAGCCAATTTGCTGTTAGGAACAGGTAGCTACTATGGTGGTTTTTGGTACAACACATTCTCCCTAGCCTCAGCAGAATCCAGAGGAAAGTGGACACAAGCTTAGAGCATATGTGTCAAAGGGGATAACTCACAGCTCCTAGAAGTCCCTTTGTTGAGTACTCACAGAGTTCTTCTTAGTGTTACATTATTTATGTTACTGAGGCCATAAGTGGCACTCATTACAACATGTAAATACCATCAAGAATGAGAAAAAGTGGTGACCATAGAAGTACAAGGAAAATATTTTTAAGTCTCAAGGTTCTAAAAAGATCAAAAGAGTTATAATCAAATACTTCCTTAACATGACTATACTGTCCACAGATAAATTCTTACTAATTAAAAATGGGGGAGGGTATAGTAAAGAGAATAAATTTAAGTTGATTGTTCCTGAAGGTTTGTAGGGAATACATGATAATCCTTTAAATGTACAGTAAAACTAGAGATTTTT
>CM053585.1:306421982-306438131 GCA_028646515.1 Pseudochirops corinnae | reverse complement strand
TAATTTTATCTCTGAAAAATTAATATGTAATAGCTTTATACTCACTTTCTTTTGTACTTTCCACTATCCAGAATATATCTACATTCGTTTTTGAGGATTTTGATGTTATGGTATAGCAAATATTGAGCCTAACAGCAGTAAGTTAATATTTCAATGTGTCAGAAGACCTCAATCCATGTTCTGTCTCTTATATCAATTGACATCTTGTGTCTTTGAGGAAGTCATTTCACCTCACTTTCCTTATTCATAAAATGAAAGATTAGGAAAAGTAAAGGAAACAAGTATTTATTAAGTGCCTCCACTTTTGTCTTCACAATAATTCCCTCTCAGTATTATTTTTCCCAATTTATTTATCTTGAGGTGAAGAAACTGATTCAGACAGAGATTAAGTGACTTGCCAAAAAATTACACAGCTATTGTCTAAGGCAGGATTTGAACTCAGGTCTTCCTGATAGGCCAGTACTCTGTCCATTTTGCCACCTACTTCCCTAACTAGAAAAATGATCTCTGGGTCCCTTGTAGCTCTATCAATCTGTAATTCTCTGATTTCCTTATCACCATTACAGTTGGAATATCAGTAGTATTGGCAATATGACATTTTCTGCATTTTGTATACAGATTATATGAAATGGGCAATAAGATGACACAATGGATAGTGTGCAGGGCCTGGAGTCAGGAAGACCAGGGTTTAAATCTAATTGCAGACACACTAGCTGTGTGACCCTGGGCAAATCACTTAACCCTGTTTGCCACAATTTTCTTATCTGTTAATTGAACTGAAGAAGGAAATGGCAAATCATTCCAGTATCTCTGCTAAGAAAACTTCAAATAGGTACTGAGAGTTTTATATTCTAATCTCAGTTGTATTGAGAATTTTTCTAATACTTAGGGCTATGGGGCCTATGTAATGTCCATAGCTCCACCTCAACTAATGCAAATGTAATCATTATAATTGCCATCCATATTCCCCTTATATATAAATCCAAGATACTAAAAGGCATCTTCTTTTTCCTTTCTCACATTAGGAAATATTATTCAAATATTTCACAAATATATTAGAATATTGCTTTTTAAATAATTCCTCATTATGTCAGGAATTGACTTCCCCATGAATTTTGTTTATAATATAATATAATTTTTGCAAGTCATGATTACCTTGGTTGTTCTTATTCCTAGATTTGGATGATCCAGTAGTAACTGTCCATCAAAGCATAGGTGAAGCTAAAGAACAATTTTACTATGAGAGGACGGTGTTCCTTCGGTGTGTTGCCAATTCCAATCCACCTGTTCGGTATAGCTGGAGACGTGGCCAGGAAGTCTTACTGCAAGGATCTGACAAAGGAGTTGAAATTTATGAACCCTTCTTTACCCAGGTAGGACCACAGATGTACTAATTTATCCCTTTTAGAATATTTTCCACAACTATTTGTTAAACTTTCGTTGTCTTTCTTCTGAAACTCAATTTTGAAAAAATACATTTTTTTCTGTCTCCTAGAAAAATTAAATCTGACATATATTCTTTTGAGTTAAAAATAACTAATAATTTATAATTAAGCCATCACTTTCTCCTTTTACTTGATATTTGTATTTAAGGTGACAAAATTATAATGTGTTTCGTATCATTCAATTTTTTTGAAAATTTTATTTGTTCCATTGTCAAATATCTTCAAATGGTATGCATTTCAGTAGTATTATTTGTTTATTTTGGAAAGATATAATCATAAGAGACATAGGCAATTATAAATTTTGGCTTTTCTCATTTTGTAGCAATAAAGGGATTTTACAACAATTATCAATGTTCCCGTTCGTTAAGTCTTCCAGTTTGTGGAAGCAGCCTCTGATCACATATTTCTTTTTTTTTTTTTTTTTTGGTGACATTTATTGTTCAAAAGATTCAATGCTATAAGAAAGATAGAAAAAATTATAATTGTATAATGTGGCAATTGTCAGATAACATTATTTAAAGAAGCATTTGATATAGTGCATAAAAATTAAACGTAAAATAAAAAGAATTATGCTACTTTATTTAAAATAAATCTACACAACAATTCACATGGGAAAAATCTAGTTATGGCCCCTGCTATGATATGATGAACAGTCAATTAACTTGAAAAAAAAATGTAAATGATTAAGGACAGACATCATAGAAAGACTATGCAGTGGTGCAGTAGATAGAGGGCAGGGCAGGGAATCAGTAAGACTCACTTATCTTCTTGAGTTCAAATCTGGTCTCAGACACTTACTAGCCATGAGACTCTGGGCATGGCACTTGACCCTCTTTGCCTCAGTTTCTTCAGCCTAGAAAAAGAAATGATAAACCACTCCAATATCTCTATCAAGAAAGAAAACAATTTAAATGGGGTAGGACATGACTATAAATGACTGAACAACAACATGAGTTGAGATTGAATATTAGGAATTGAATATTGAATTGAATATGAGGAAGAGAGTAAGCTGAACTTCAACATTCTGGATACATTCCTGTATAGGATGGGCCGAGGTAAAGTTTGGAGAAGGGCCACCTTTTGCAGAAGATGACAATAAACATTTTATGATTAGGAAGAATAAATGGTCAAGTAGGTAGGTATATGGATAGAAGGATCTCAGATGGCTACAAGTGCTATACTTGGATCTTTTAGATGTAAAGAGACCTAGAAAAATGAGTCCAACATGTTGGGTATATCTTCCCTATGTAGTTATGCATATAACATGAATAAGAATCACATAGAATGAATAAGCAGGGATGGGGTGCAAGTTGTGTTACTGATGGCAAGAATTCCCACATGCATAAATCACAGATGTATTGTAAAATTTGATGAATTTTTTGAGCTTGAAATTGGTAGAAATAATTCAATACTGCTTTGGGACAGAAAAGGGATTGAGACATAAAAAAAAAATCACAAGCTAATGAAAGCAGAAAACTAAGTCTGGAGCAAAGAAATTGTAACCATGTAATCATGAATAATTATGTCAATGACACTTTTTAGCACTAAATAAAATTTGGGGTATGTGGTAGGACATTCCTGATACAGCTCCCCTTATTCTGACACAAGCTTTCTCCCTAAATACAACCCCCCCACAATCTTCTTCAGTTTCCCTCTAGTCTAGATTTTCTGGTGAAACTTCATTCCCTGATTAGCCCCAGTTTATCTGATATACTTTCCTGGTTTAGGGCCAATAAAGAACTCTAGTCATGTGGGTTCTGTCTCTTTCAGATTGAGTGTGTTCCCATGACTATGTGAGTTGCTATATTGTGATGACTGACTGGCTAGATGCGTTTCCAGATGGTGTAGGAGGCCATGCTCATATCCTTATTGTGTTAAGGTAAAGGAAACCTCCTTTGTTAAATGTTTAGTGACTCATGAGTGCCTTATTTTGTCCCAACGTTGAATTTAAAACTTAGAGAGGAGAGAGTTCTGCCTTTAAAGTCACAACTACAAAAACCTATCATGGGCAGAAATAGTAAAACTTTAGGCAAATATTCCAATTGAAGCATATGAATATTTAGGTTTTTATATACCTAATGGCAGTTTTATAGTGTATTCTGTTATAATACAACTGTAAAAGTAGTTTGCAAGTTTTTAAGTATCCTTATTTCCTCATTATCAGTATCTGTAAACATATTTCCATGTACCTTAATTTACTGTGCCATTCTGTATTGAAAAATAGCATTTGTCAAAATTTTGAAGATTGCACTTCCTCTGTATTCTTAATAAACATTATAAGGGTTAAAGATAATGATTGAAGTAATAAAATATATAAGAAGTTTCTGTATTTCAAATTGCCGGAAGATATTTCTAATCATTTGAATATGTCCACACATACCTGGAACAAATATTGAGCTACTATCATCAGAACTATGAGGACTATGGGTTTTGATGTAGGCTATACAGAAAAAAAAAATCCAGTTCAAGGGAAATTGAGTTGTTTTTCATTCTTTCCCTTTTAGTGAGCAAAATGAAATATTGAGTTCTGAATTTTTTTTAAAAATTGTGAAAAAGGGTCCATAAATGTGTTTCAATTCCCTGGCCCTTTCTGTCCCTAGTATCCCCTTCCCTGCCCTTCTTAGAATGCCAAGCTTTCAAGGTGACATCAAAGGACTTCTCATACCTCAGAACAGAAAAAAAACTCAAACCCAACCATTTACCTCTAATACATAACTGACAGATATTGGTCCAGTGGTGGCAACATCATTTCCCAGTTCATACCACCTTGGAAGCATTGAAAACTTCCAAACCCGTAGAACTAGCTCTGAAAAAAGCAGTGTGAAAAATAAATTCTCAAATCTACTTATCCAAAATTAACCTCTTTGCTGATCTCCTGTCTCATTTCTCCAACTGCCTGTTCGGTATCTTGAACTGGATGTCCAGTAGACATCTTAAATTGAGCACATCCAAAACTGAACTTGTTGCCTTTCCTCCCAAATCTTTTCCCCTCTTAAACTCCTCAGCAATTGAGAGCTTCACCATATTCCTCATCCTTAGGTTTGCAACTAAGGTATCAACCTGTACTCTTCATTATCTCTCACCCCTTTATCCAGGTTGTGGCCAAGAATGATCCATTCTTCTTCTTCTTTTTTTTTAGTTTTCAACTTTCACTGTTATAAGTTTGTGGGTTCCAATTTTTTTTCTCCCTCCCTTCCCACTGTCCTCCCAAAGACAGCAAGCAATCTGACATAGGCTATACATGTACAATAAAATTAAACATATCTCCAAATTAGTCATGTTGTGGAAGAAGACTCAGAACAAAAGGGAGAAACCACAGGAAAGAGAATACAAAAAGAAAAAGGAGAAAATAGTATACTTCTGTCTACATTGAGACTCCATAATTCTTCCTTTGGATGTGGGTAGCATTTTCCATCATCAGTCTTATGGAATTGTCATAGATCATTGCATTGCTCAGAAGAGTTACGTCTATCAAAGCTGATCATTGCAAAAAGTTGCTATTACTACATACAGTGTTTTCCCGGTTCTACTCACTTCACTTAGCATCAGTTCCTGTAAGTCTTTACAGGTTTTCCTGAAGTTCATCTGCTCATCATTTCTTATGGAAAAATAGTATTCCATTACATTCACATACTGTAACTTGTTTAGCCACTCCTTGATTGATGGGCATTCCCTCAGTATCCAATTCTTAGCCACCATAAAAAGAGCTGCTATAAATATATTTGTACATGTGTGTCCTATTCACATTTTTATGATCTCTTTGAAATACAATAGTGGTATTGCTGAGTCAAAGGCTATGAACAGTTTTATAATCCTTTGGGCATAGTTCCAAACTGTTCTTCAAATGGTAGGATCAGTTCACAACTCCACCAATTTTCCCACATCTCCAACATTTATTATTGTACTTTTTTGTCATTTCAGCCCATCTGATATTTGTGAAATGTTACCTCAGAGTCGTTTTAATTTATATTTTCCTAATCAAAGTGATTTAGAGCTTTTTTTCATATGATTATAAATAGCTTTAATTTATTTATCTGAAAACTTCCTGTTCATATCATTTGACCATTTATCAATTGGGGAATGACTTGTATTGTTATAAATTTGATCCAGTTCTCTATATATTGTAGAAATGAGGCCTTTATCAGAAACACAAGCAGTAAAAATTATTCTCGAGCTTTTTGCTTTCCTTCTAATCTTGATTACATTGGCTTTGTCTGTGAAAAACTTTTTTCTAAATTAATACAATCAAAATGATTCATTTTGTATTTCATAATGTTTTCTGTCTCTTGTTTGGTTGTAAAGTCTTGCCTTCTCCATAGATCTGATAGGTAAAAAAATTCCTTGCTCTCCTAATTTGGTCATAGTATCATCCTTTATGTCTAAAACATGTACCAATTTTGACTTTATCTTGGTATGAGGTATAAGTTGTTGGTTTATGCCTAGTTTCTGCCATGCTATTTTCCAGTTTTCCCAGAAGTTTTTATCAAGTGGTGAATTATTATCCCAGAAGCTGGAATCTTTGGTTTTATGAAATAATAGATTACTATTGCCATTGACTACTGTGTCTTGTGCACATTGGTTACTAACCAATTCTTCTGACCTACCACTCTGTTTTTTGACAGTACCAAACAGTGTCAATGATTACTGCTTTATAATATAGTTTCATATCTGGTATGGCCAGGTCAATTTCCTTTGCATTTCTCCCTCCTTCCTCCCTCCCCCCTCCATTAATTCCCTTGATATTCTGAACCTTTTGTTCCTACAAATGAATTTTATTATTTTTTTTTCCTAGATCTATAAAACAATTTTTTGGTAGTTTGATTAGTATGACACTGAATAAGTAAATTAGTTCAGGGAGAATTGTCATTTTTATTATATTAGCTAGGTTTTCCTATGAGCAATTGATGTTTTGCCAATTTTTGGATCTGCCTCTATTTGTGTGAAATGTGTTTTGTGTTCATATATTCCATGGATTTGTTTTGGCCGGTAGACTCCCAAATATTTTATGTTGCCTACAGTTATTTTAAATGGAATTCCTCTATCTGTTGCTTTTGGGCTTTGTTAGTCATACATAGAAGTGCTGATGATTTATATGAATTTATTTTATATCCAGCAACTTAGCTAAAGTTATTAATTATTTAAATCAGTTTTAAGATTAATTATGTAGGATTTTCTAAATATACCATCATATCATCTGCAAAATATGATAGCTTTTTTCTTCATTGCCTGTTCTAATCCCTTAAATTTATTTTTCTTCTCATTGCTAACAATAAAATTATAGTACAGTGTTGAATATCTACTGTGATAATGGACATCATTGTTTCAACCCTGATATTATTGGGAAAGCTTCTAGCTTATCCCCATTACACCTAATGCATGCTGATGCTTTTAGGTAGATGCTACCTTTCATTTTAAGGAAGATTCCATTTATTCCTGTGCTGTCTAGTGGTTTTTTTTTTAAAAAGAATGGGTGCTTTATTTTGTTAAAAGCTTTCTCTGCATCTATTGATATAATTGCATGATTTCTATTACTTTTGTTACTGATGTGGTCAATTATGTTGATAGTTTTCCTAATGTTGAACCAATGCTGCATTCCTGGTAAAAATCCTACTTGGTCATATTGTATTATCCTTGTGATAAAGTGCTTTAAGCTCTGCTAATATTTTATTTAAAATTTTTTGCATCAATATTCATTTGTGAAATTGGTCTATAATATTCTTTCTCTTTTTTGGCTCTTCCTGGGTTAGGTATGAGCACCAAAATTGTGTCATAAAAGGAATCTGGTAGGACTCCTCCTTCATCTAGATTTCCAAAGAGTTTATAGAGTATTGGAATTAATTGCTCTTTAAATATTTGGTAAAATTTATTTGTAAGTCCATCTGGCACTGGAGATTTTTTCTTAGAGACATCATTGATGGGTTGTTAAATTTCTTTTTCTTAAATAGAGATATTTAACTGTTTTATTTCCTCTTCTATTAATCTGGGGAATTTATATTTTTGTAAATATTTATCCATTATACTTAAAATTTTTAAGATTTATTGGCATACATTTGAGCAAGGTAACTCCTAATTATTTTTTTAAAATTTTTTCTTCATTGGTGGTGAATTCACCTTTTCCAATTTTTATACTGCTAATTTGGTTTTCTCCTTTTTTTATAAATCAAATTAACAAAAGATTTATCTGTTTTTTAAAAAATAAAACCTGCTCTTAGCTTTATTTATTCAATCGTTTGCTTAATTTAATTTTTCTTAATTTTTCCTTTGGTTTTGAGTATTTCCAATTTGGCATTTAAAAGAAGATGTAGAATTTGCTCCTTTTCTAGCTTTTTCAGTTGCATGCCTAATTCATTGATCTCTTCTTGCTTTATTTTATTCATGTTAAAATTTTTAAATATTGATTTATTTTTAGTTTTAAACATTGACTTCCATAAGATTTTGAGTTCCAAATTTTCTCCCTTACCTTCACCTCCCCCCAACCCAAAGACAGCATGAAATATGATATAGGCTCTTCAAATACATTTATATTAAACGTATTTCCACATTAGTCATGTTGTAAAGAAGAATTAGAATCAATGAAAGGAACCACATAAATGAAGAAATGAGAGAGGGAAAGATAGAGAGAGAAAGAGAGAGAGAGACAAAGAGACAGAGAGAGAGAGAGAGAGAGAGAGAGAGAGAGAGAGAGAGAGAGTGAAAGAGAGAGAGAGAAAGCATATAGTATGTTATGATCTGTATTCAGACTCCATAGCTCTTTTACTAGATGTGGATAGCATTTTCCATCATGAGTCTTTTCCAGTTCTCTTAGATCATTGCATTGTGAAGAAGAGGTAAGTCTATCAAAGTTAGTCTACACACAATGTTGCTGTTACTGTGTTCTCTTGGTTCTGCTCACTTCACTCATCATCAGTTCATATAAGTCATTCGAGATTTTTCCGAGTTCCACTTGCTCATCATTTATTATCATTTATTAATATTCCATTACATTGATATACCACAACTTGTTCTGCTATTCCCCAATTGATGGGAATCCCCTCAATTTCCAATTCTTGGTCATCACAAAAAGAGCTTCTATAAATATTTTTTGTACATGTGAGTCCCTTTCCAATTTTTTGAAAATCTCTTTGGGATATAAACCAAGCAGTGATATTGCTGGATCAAAGAGTATGCATAATTTTATAGCCCTTGGGGCTATAAATTGCTCTTCAGAATGGATGGATCAGTTCATACATCCATGAACAATTCACTAATGTTCCAATTTTCCCACATCTCCTCCAACATTTATCATTTTTCTCTTTTGTCATTGTTAGTTAATTTGATAGATATGATGTGGTAAATGAGAGTTGTTTTAATTTTCATTTCTCTAATCGATAGTGATTTACAGCATTTTTTTCATATCACTGTAGATAGCTTTAATTTCTTCATTTGAAAACTGCCTGTTCATATCATTTGACAATTTATCAATTGGGAAATGACTTGTATTCTTATAAATTTGACTCAGTTCTCTATATATTTTAGAAATGTAGCCTCTATCATATACACTGGCTGTAAAAATTGTTTCCCAGTTTTCTGTTTCTCTTCTAAGCTTGGTTGCATTGGCTTTGTTTTTGCAAAAAATTTCATCTTAATGTAAGAAAATGATCCATTTTGCATTTCATAATGTTCTCTCTCTCTTGTTGTGTCATAAATTCTTCCATTTTCTATAAATCTAACAGGCAAACTCTTCCTTGTTCTCCTAGTTTGTATTAGTCTTTTTTTTCTAAATCTTGTACCCATTTTTACTTTATCTTAGTATATAGTACAAAAATGTTGGTCCATTTCTAGTCTCTGCCATACTGTTTTCCAGTTTCCTGAGAAGTTTTTTTAAATAGTGACTTCTTATGCCAAAAGTGAGTCTTTGGGTTTGTCAAACAGTTACTGTAGTCATTGACTACTGTGTCTTGTATACCTAATCTAGTCTACAAATCCACCATTCAATTTCTTAGCCAGTACCAAGTAGTTTTGATGATTCCTGCTTTATAATACAATTTAAGATCTGGTATGGCTAGATCATCTTCCCTTGCATTTCTTTTAATTAATTCCCTTGATATTCTAGACCTTTTGTTCTTCCAGATGTCTTTTATCATTTTTTTCTAGCTCTATAAAATAATTTTTTGGTAATTTGATTGGTATGACATTGAATAAATGAATTAGTTCAAGGGGAATTGTCATTTTTATTATAATAGGTAGGCCTTACCATAAGCAACTGACATTTTTCCAGTTTTTTAGATCTGGCTTTGTTTGTGTGAAAAAGTGTTTTGTAATTGTGTTCATATAGTTACTGGTTTTGTCTTGGCAGGTGGATTCCCCAATTTGTTTTTTTTTTTGCCTTTCGGAGGTGGGAGGGCAGAGCCATTGGGGTTAAGTGACTTGCCCAAGGTTATATAGCTAAAAGCGTTAAGTGTCTGAGGTCAGATTTGAACTCAGTTCTTCCTGACTCCAAGGCGAGTGCTCCATCCACTGTGCTACTGAGGCCACCCTGATCCCCAAGTATTTTAAAATGTCTCCAGTAACTTTAAATGGAATTTCTTTTTTCATCTCTTGCTTTTGGGTATTATGTGGAATATATAGATATATATAGGTAATATATAGAAATTCCCATGATTTATGTGAGTTTATTTATATCCTGAAACTTTGCTAAATTTGATTATTTCCTGTAGTTTTTCACTTGATTCTCTAAGATTCTCTAAGCATATCCTCAAGTCATCTGCAAAGACTGACAGCTTGTTTCTTCTTTGCCTATTCTAATTCCTTAAATTTCTTTTTCTTCTCTTCTTCTAAAGCTATTATTTCTAGTGTAATATTGAATAACAGCAGTGATAATGGACATCCTTTTTCACCTCCAATCTTATTAGAAATGCTTATCCCTATTATATATAATACTTGCTGATGCTTTTAGGTTCTGCTAGTTATAATTTTAAGGAAAACCCCATTTATCCCTATGCTCTCCAATATTTTTAATAGGAATGGGTGTTGTATTTTCTCAAAAGCTTTTTCTTTTTCTATTGAGAAAATCATATAGTTTCTGTTATTTTTGTTGTTGATATGGTCAATTATGCTGATATTTTTTCTAATGTTGAATCAACCTTGCTTTCCTGGTATAAATATTATGTGGTGATAGTGTGTTATCCTTATGATAAAGTACTGTAATCTCTCTGTTAACATTTCATTAAAAAAAAATTGTATCAATATTCATTAGTGAAATTGGTCTATAATTTTCTTTCTCTTTTTTGGCTCTTCCTGGCTTAGGTATGAGCACCAAAATTGTGCCATAAAAGGAATCTGGTAGGACTTCTCCTTTTTCTATATTTCCAAATAGGTTATAAAGAATTGGAATTAATTGTTCTTTAAATATTTGACAGCATTCACTTGTAAGTCCATCTGGTCCTGGAGATTTTTTTCTTAGGGACTTCTTTTATGGGTTGTTCAATTTCTTTTTTCTGAAATGGAGTTATTTAAGTGTTGTATTTCCTATTCTATAAATCTGGGCAATTTATACTTTTCTAAATATTCATCCATGTTACTTAAATTTTAAGATTTATTGGCATACATTTGGGCAAGGTAACTCCTAATTATTGTTTTAATTTCCTTTTCATTGGTGGTGAATTTGCTTTTTCATTTTTCATACTGTTAAATTTGGTTTTCTTCTTTTAGAAAAAAAATTTAACCATAAGTTTAATCTATTTTATTGATTTTATTAATAAAACCAGCTCTTAACTTTATTTATTAGCTCTATGGTTTTCTTAGTTTCAATTTTATTAATTTCTCCTTTGGTTTTCAGTACTTTTAATTTA
Organism: Pseudochirops corinnae; assembly: GCA_028646515.1. Lineage (NCBI taxonomy): Eukaryota > Metazoa > Chordata > Mammalia > Diprotodontia > Pseudocheiridae > Pseudochirops > Pseudochirops corinnae. The sequence continues at coordinate 306,426,856 of CM053585.1, read as the reverse complement.
GCATTTAATTGAGGATGTATAATTTGTTCTTTTTCTAGTTTTTTTTTTTTTTGCCCAATTTTTTTTGCCCAATTCATTGATTTCCTTTTTCTCTATTTTATTCATGTTATCATTTAGGGATATAAAACAAAACCAAAGAATCACTTTTGCTGAATCCCTTAAGTTTTGGTATGTTTTCTCATTATTGTCATTTTCTTAGATGATATTATTTATTGTTTTTATGATGTGTTGTTTGACCCACTCATTCTTTAGGATTAGATTATTTTTCAATGCATTTTATTCTATCTTTTCAGGGTCTTTTATTACATGTAATTTTTAAATATGTCATGACCTGAAAAGGATACATTTAATATTTCTGCCTTTCTGCACTGGATTGTGGGGTTTTTATGCCCTAATACATAGTCAATTTTTTTGTAGGTACTATGTACTCCCAAGAAAAGATATAATCCTTTCTATTCCCATTCAGTTTTCTCCAGAGGTCTTCTGTGTCATTCTTTTCTAAAATTCTATTCTTCCCTTTAATTTCTTTTTTGTTTTTAGTGTGTGTGTGTGTATGTGTGTGTGTGTGTGTGTGTGTGTGTGTGTGTGTGTGTGGTTAGATTTATCTAGTTCTGAGAGGGGAACGTTGAGGTCCTTCACTAGTTTTTCCATCTGTTTCTTCCTATAACTCTCTCAACTTTTCCTAAGAATTTGGATGCTATACAACTGGTGGATATGTGTTTAATAATGTTCATTGTCTATGGTACTATTTAGCAGGATATAGTTTCCTTCTTCATCTTTTTAAATTAGATCTAATTTTGCTCTTGCTTTGTTTGAGATCAGCATTGCTAACCTGCTTTTCTTTTGCTTCAGCTGAAGCATAATATATTTTGCTCTAGCCTTTTATCTTTATTCTATGTGCATCCCTCTGCTTCAAATATGTTTCTTATAAATAACATATTGCAAGCTTATGGTTTTGATTCCATTCTGCTATCTGCCTCTGCTTTATGGGAGAGTTTTTCACATTCGCATTACTATCTTTGTCGTTTTCTCCATCCTATTTTTTCGCCATATTTGGCCTTTTCCCTCTCCTTTCTCTTTTCCCTCCTCAGTTAAGTTTAGCTTTTGACTACCACCTCCCTTAATCTGCCCTCCCTTCTATCTACATCCTCCCTTTTCTTTTCACTTTTCCCTCCTACTTCCTATAGAGTAAATTAAATTTCTATACCTAACTGAATACATTATTCCTTCTTTGAGTCAAATCTGAAGGGAGTCATGTTCAGACAATTCTTATCTCCCTTCCTCCTTTCCCTCTACTGTAATGGATCTTTAAATCTCTTCATGTGATGTAATCTACTCTTTTCTGTCTCCTCCTTTTCTCTTTTTCCAGTACAATCCTATTTTACTTCTTAATTAGTTTTTTTAATCATTAACACCAAGTCAACTTATACCCAGATTTCACGTCTATGTATACCCTTTGAATTATCATAATAAAGATAAAGTGATATTATTCTCAAGAGTTACAAGCAAGATGACCCAAGATGGTGGAATGGAAGCCGAGACATTTCTCAGCTCCTCAAAGAATTCTGTCACTAAACCTTAAAAAGTGAATCTGAATGAATTTTAGAGTGACAGAATCCATTGGGAGATGGAGTGTGGTAGATTCCCAGTCCAGGAAAGTTCTCACATTGATCTGGGCAGGAGGATTTGCAGAGCACATGGGGGCTGCACCAACATGGACCAGAGAGCAGACTAGAGCAAAGTGAGAAGGAGCCTCAGCAAGCAGACTCACTCACCCCAAAGTCGATTTGCAGCCATTTCACCACAGGACGGTGGATTGGTTGTTTGGAGCTGGGTAAGAGAGAGCACAGGGCCCATAGCAGCAACAGTTGCTTCTCCTGGGGCTTTCAGCCCACAGACCTGAAGTTTAGAAATCACCTACCTGAATTCCCAGAGGCCAAGATGGCAAAGTGATCTTTAGGCTGTTCCCAATCCACCTCATTGACACAAAAAAACCAGAGATAAATGTCCCACCCAGAGTAAAATCCTGAAATACTGGAAATAGTCTCAGGCTTAGGAATCACAGAGAAAAGGTATAACTGAGGCAGTAAGGAGTCCGAAGTGAAGAACGGGAAGGGTCCCAAAAAGCCTCACCTCAGCTAACCAGCAGGAGCTCCCAAAGCCCTGGGGGGTAGAGGTAGTAAGCCCTAATGACACAAGCCCAGGTGGGCTTTAGTACCACCAGGGGAATCTGCAGATACCAGATCTGCTGGCTGCCAGCTGCTGAGCCTGCCTGAGCTGTAGCAAAGAGGCATAGAGGCAGAAACCTGAAGCAGCCAGACCACCCCTCCCTAACTCAGGGGAAACACCAGCCATGACCTCAGTCTAGACGCCCAGAGGCTACAGCACACAAAGTCAACAACCAGGCACCTAGCTCCCAGATTGAGAAGCATGGGTCAGAGCCCACTGGACCCCAGAAGCAGAAATACACTTTAAAGGTCAGGAAATAGGCAACCAAAACAGGCTGGAAGCAACTCAAAAAGGGAGGACCAAAGATGATTGAATCATGTTATTGTGTACACAAAGAATCACTTTCAGGAGACACCATGGACTCTATAGCCACACCTGAGACCACAGAAGGAAACATGAATCAGTCTCAAGCCCAAAAAGCATTCTTGGAGGAACTCAAAAAAGATTTTAAAAGCCAAATTAGAGAGATAGAAGATAAATTTAAATCTACAGTGACCAAGTTGGGGAAAAAAAATCTCCCTGGAGAAAACAAATCCCTAAAAAGTAAAATTTGGTGAACTGGGACAGGAGGTTCACAATCTAACTGGAGAAAATACCTCCCTAAAAAAGGAGCTTCAAAAACTAACCCAGGAAAATGATTCACTAAAAATTAGAATCAGTAAAATCAAAGCTAAGGACTGTATTGTGCAGCAAGAGTCATTCAAACAAAACATGAAGATTGACAAATTAGAAGAGAGTGTGCAAAATATCTCACTGGAAAAACAACTGACCTGGAGAACAGATACAGGTGGGATAACCTAAGGATTATTGGTCTACCAGAAAGCCATGATGAAAATGCAGCCTGAACAGCATCCTCCAAGAGATTGTCAAAGAAAACTGTCCTGAAGTCCTAGAATCAGAGGGTAAAATAGTCATCAAAAGAACTCACCTGACTCCTCCTCAAAGAGATCCCAAATTGAAAACTCCAAGAAATATAGTAGCCAAATTCCAGAATTAAAAGGTCAAGGAGAAAATACTGCAAGCAGACAAAAAGAAACAATTCAAATATCATGGAACTACAGTCAGGATTACACAGAACCTAGCAACTTCTACATTAAAAATTTGTAGGGATTGGAATTTGATATTTCTTAAGGCAAAAGAGCTAGGAATGCAACCAAGGATCAACTATCCCTCAAAAATGGACATAATCTTTAAGGCAAGGAGATGGTCATTTAATGGAATAAGGGATTTCCAGACTTTCTTGATAAAACCGTCAGTGCTCAATGGAAAATTTGATCTCCAATTACAAGAGTTAAGAAAGACATAAAAAAGTTAAACAAGGAAAACACACACTCACACACAGACACACACACCCTCACACACACACAAGCACACATACACATAACTTGGAATTCTGTAAGAGCTGACTGTTTACATCTCTATGAGAAGCTGATATCTGTCAATATTGAAATTTATGATTATCATGATATTTAAATGGGATATACTTAGATAGAGGCTGTGGATATAAACTAATCTGATGATAAAAAAAACCTTATTAAGGGGTTCAAAGGAAATGATGAGGCAGAAAAAGATAAATTATGCCACACAAAGAGGCATAATAGAGGTGAAAGAGGGAGGGAAGGAGAGGGAGATGAACATCATATGATCTTTATTCTCATTGCTTCTGGTTCAAGGAGAAATCAACATAATCAGTTAAGTTTAAGATTCTAACTTGACAAGACACAAAAACTCATTATAATAGAGGAAAAGGAAAGGAGAGAAGCACTGTATGAAATTTACTGTCATTGATTTGTGGTCAAAGAGGGAGTAACATACTCTGATAAATAAAAGATCCATTGTGCCCTACAGACAGAAGGAGGAGTAAAGGGGGGGGGTGGTTAGAAGGGAGGAAAGTAGTAGTAAGGGGAAAGGGCAGATAAAGAGGGGGGTCACAGGGAGGGAATTTTGAGGGACGCAGCAGTCAAAAGGAAAACTCTTAAGGAGAGGGAGAGAGAAGGAAGAAACAAAAACATAAACAGGTGAGGGAAAAGAATGGAGAGACATACACAGATAGTAATCATAACTGTAAATGTGAATGGGATGAACTCTCCCATAAAAGAGAAGTGGATAGCAGAATGAATTAAAAACCATAATCCTGCAATATGCTGCCTACAAGAAACACATTTGAAACATGGGGATATGCATGGAGTAAAGGTAAAAGACTGGAATAGAATATATTGTGCTTTAGCAAAAGTAAAAAAAGCAGCAGTAGCAATCTTTATCTCAGATAAAGCAAAAGCAAAAATAGATCTAATTAAAAGAGACAAGGAAGGAAACTATATTCTGCTAAAAGGCACCATTGAGAATGAAGCAATATCATTACTTAACATATATGCACCAAGTGGTATAGCATCCAGATTCCTAGAGGAGAAGTTAAGGGAATTAGAGGAAGAAATAGATAACAAAACTATACTAGTGGGGGACCTCAAACTCCCCCTTTCTGAATCTGATAAATCTAACTTCAAAATAAACAAGAATGAAGTTAAGAGTGTAAATAGAATTTTAGAGAGACTAAAAATGATAGATCTCTGGAGAAAACTGAATGAAGATAAAAAAGAATATACTTTCTTCTCAGCAGTACCTGGAGCATACACAAAAATTGACCA
>CM053585.1:306410063-306421482 GCA_028646515.1 Pseudochirops corinnae | reverse complement strand
ATCTAGGGTTTGGTTCCTGTTCTTACCCTGCTTCTTATGCTTATTCTTATTCATGGTTGGTCAGTCCATGATTTTTTTTTAATCTCTCTGGAGCTCTGCTTCCAGAGGGGAAAGCTCTGTCCCAAATTGCGGGGTCCTCCCAGCTGCCAGAACTCTTAGGAAGTTATTGGGTCCCTCCCCCACTTCCGGCTCACTGAACAAAAAGAACCACAGGACCAAAGTCCAAGACCGCGATCTGGATCCAGGCCACTCAACGCACAAGCACTAGGCCTCTGAATGATCACTTGGTCCCCCTGCAGTCTGCAGGCCGAGAGCTCTGAAGCGGCAATGCAGAGGCGGGTGCAGGACCTCCGCTTTCCACCTCTCAGCCCTGGAGGCAGTTTGGCCGGACCACTTTTCTCCCACGACCTAGCAAGCCCAACTGACCTAATTCTGGATACTGCCGCAGCTGCCGCCAATCCACTCATCCGAAGCTCCAGCCAGAGCTCGGCTCCTCTGGTCCAGCCACCTCTGGGACACAGCCGCGGTTTCAGGCCAGGCTGGTTTCGGTTCACATTGCTGATATGGTTCCTCGTATCCGAGCTGACTTCACTGGAAAGTATATTTGTTTGCGTTTTGGAGTTCTAGAATTAATTTAGAGTCATATTTTATGGGTATTTTGGGATGGCTATGTGAGAGCTGCGATATGTTGCAGCTCTTATGCCGCCATCTTGGTTCTACCCCAAAATTAACCTTTCTTACACTACTTTCTTTAATACTTGAAAATATTGTTCCTGATTTTTGAACCCCATGCATTTGACCCATGGTGATAGAAAACTTGAAATTCCCTGACTCATTCTGGTGGAATAGAATGACTTAGGAAAAGGTTGATTGAAATTAGTTCCCTTACCCTGTGACTTGTGATTTTTGAAGTTCCTTCTGCTTTTAAGGGCCATCTCTGCTGTGGACCTTCCTTTCAGATTTCCTTTGTGGGTTCCATTTGTTGTGGGCTACTCAGTGGCCAGCACTTGAGCATGATTGGAGATGTGAATAACAAATGACCAGACCATATGGGTAGTTCAAGAAAGATCCAGTAACCCCATTTAATGATTCTTTGAACAAGGTTTTTATAGAGTAAATGATACAAAGGAAAAAAGGACTCAAGTTTTATTACCATTATCTTGGCCTGTTACAGCCTGGAAGTAACACAGAATGGATAATTTGATAAGCAAAATGTTCTCTAGGTGCCTGAAGTCTGGTGATAAAGCCTTCGATCTCAAGATCTCAAATAAAAGTCCTTTTAAGTGTAGTCCATGACAAAAGGGGTCCAAGGAGCCAGCTTAACAAAAAGCCAGGTTGGGAAGGGCTCTAATTAGAGCACATTGTCAGGATTTTCATCTGACTTCTTGATCAGGCCTCTTTGGCTCCCCACAAGCAAATATTTGTGAAAAGAGACAGGGTCAAAGCAGAAAACAGAATTAGTGGAGGGTGGAATACTTTAGAGGGAAATATAGTTAGTCTTTCACAATATATCTACTATGGAAATGTTTTGCATAACTAAACATGTACAACCTATATTGAGTTGCTTACCTTCCCAATGGTGGTGCGTGAGGAGAGAAGAAGAGAAAGAATCTGGAAATCAAAGTTTTAAAAACAAATGTAAAAAAATTGTTTTTTACATGCAGCTGGGAAATAAGATATACAGGCCCTGGGGTATACAAATCCATCTTGCCTTACTAGAAAGTTAGAGGGGATGGGGGAGGATATAAGAGAAAGCACATTTGGGGAAGGGGTAATCAGTAGGCTCACTATTTTGGAGTGGGGTGTAGGGGAAAGATGGGGAGAAAATTTTTAACTCAAAATCTTGTGGAAATGAATGTTGAAAATGAAAAAATGAACAAATAAACATATTTTTAAAAGGGAAAAAAAGTACTTTGGGGTTAGTTCACATCTCTGTGTGTTGTGACTATGTTTGTGTCCCATTTTTTTTCACATTCCCTCCAGTATTTGTCATTTTCCTTTATAACATGTTAGCCAGTCTGATAGGTGTAAGGTCATATAAAGTATTTTTCACATGATTATTGATTTTTTTCTTCTTCTTAAATCTGCCTTCAATCCTCTTGACAATTTAATAGTTGTGGAATTGTTCTTTTAAAATTTGGCTCATTTGTGTATGTACTTGAGATGTGACACCTTAAAAGAGAAATTTTTTAATCATCTCCTACCAGTTTCCTGGATTTGTTTTTTTTGTGTGTGTGTGTGAAAAAAAAATTAATTTTTTTCAATCAAAATTGTTTATTTTATTTCCTATGGTGTTGACTGTTCCTGATTTTGTTATAAATTCTTCTTTATCTGTAGATCTGACAGGTAAACTTTTCCATGCTTCCATAGTTTGCTTAAGATATGTGATAATTGCTCAGGCAGCTCTCTCCATTCTGAAAGCAGAGTTCTACCATGGCAAAGAATTAAAAATCCAAGTAATTGACTGGCAACATGAGCAAGCAGAGGAAAATCAATCATACCATAGATTTCATTTTGGGGAATAAAAAGGATCAAAGCATGAAATGGGAGGAAGACAATGAAGTCAGAACTCCAGCATCGAAAGCTCCCAAGAAAAATATGAATTGGTTACAGGCCATGGAGGAGCTCAAGAAAGATTTTGAAAACCAAGTAAGAGAAGTGGTGGAAAAATTGGGAAGACAAATGAGAATGATGCAAGAAAATCATGAAAAGTGAGTCAACAGCCTGCTCCAGGAGACCCGAAAAATCCTGAAGAAATTAACAGCTTAAGGAATAGACCAACTCAAATGGCAAAAGAGGCCTAAAAGCCAATGAGGAGAGGAATGTTTGAAAAAGCCAAATTGGCCAGATGTAAAAGGAATTTTAAAAGCTCATTGAAGAGAATAATTCCTTCAAAATTAGATGGGAGCAGTTGGAAGCTAATGACTTTATAGGAAATCAAGATACCCAAACAAAAGAATAGAAGGCAATGTAAAATATTTCATTGAAAAAAACACTGACCTGGAAAGTTGATCCAGGAGAGATAAATTAAAAATCATTCAACTACCTGAAAGCCATGGACAAAAATAAAAGAACCTAGACTCCAACTTTCAAGATATTCTCAAGAAAAATTGCCCTGATTTTCTAGAACCAGAGGGCAAAGTTCAAATAGGAAGAATTCACTGATCACATCTTGAAAAATATCCCAAAAAGGAAACTCCTAGTAATATTACAGCCAAATTCCAGAGTTCCAAGGTCAAGGAGAAAATACTGCAAGCAGTCAGGAAGAAACAATTTGAATATTGTGGAAACACAATCAAGATAATACAAGACCTAGTAGCTTCTACACCAAGGGATTGAAGGGTCTAGAATATGATATTCTGGAAGTCAAGGGAGCTAGGACCAAAACCAACAATCACCTATCCAGCAAAACTGTGTATAACACCATGGTCATTCAATGAAATAGAGGATTTTCAAGCATTCTTGATGAAAAAAAAAATGAGCTGAACAGAAAATTTGACTTACAAATACAAGTAGCAAGAAAAGCATGAGAAGGTAAACAGGAAAAAGAAATCATAAAGAACTTATTAGAGTGGAACTATTTGCATTCCTACATGGGAAAATGTAATTGTATCTCATGAGACTTTTCTCAGTATGAGGATAGTTGAAGAGAATAAATATGCATATATATATTTATATACATATGTATAAGAGGGTGTAAATGTGTATAAATATATATATATATGTGAGGGTGTCCATATTTATGTACATGTATACATAGACAGAGGGCACAGCATGAATTGAATATGAAGGGATGATATATAAAAATGTAATTAAGAGGTGAGAGAGGAATATATTGGGAGAAGGAAAGAGGGAGAGATAGATTAGGGTAAATTATCTCATATAAAAGAAGAAAGGGAAAACTGTTACAATGGAGGGAGAGAAAAGGAAGGTAAAAGGGAATGGGACAACCTTTTTCTCATTGAATTTGGCTTTAGGAAGGAATAACATACACACTCAATTGGATATCTTACCCTACAAGAAAATAGCTGGGAAGGGGATGAGAAGATAGGATGACAGAAAAGAGACCAGCTTGGGGGAGAGGGTAGTTAGAAGCAAACACTTTTTAAAAGGGACAGGGTCATAAGAGAAAATAGAATAAGTGTGCTTTGGGATAGGATAGAGGGAAATATAGTTGGTCTTTCACAATATGAGTGCTATGGAAATATTTTGTGTAACTATACATGTCCACCCTATATTGAATTGCATATCTTCCCAATGGAGATGGGTGAGGAGGGAAGAAGGGAAAAAACCTGGAACTCAAAGTTTTTAAAACAAATGTGTATTTTAAAAAATGTTTTTTTTTACATGCAACTGGCAAATAAGATATTCAGTCACCAGAGTATAGAAATCCATCTTGCCTTACTAGAAATTTGTAGGGGGGGCGAGGGAGTGATGCAGGATGATACAAGAGAGAACAGATTGGGGAAAGGGGTCTTCAGTAGGCTAGCTATTCTGAGGTGGAGGTTAGGAGAAAGATGGGGAGAAAATTTTATAGCTCAAAATCTTGCAGAAATGAATGTTCAAAACTTGAAATAAATATATCAATTTGAAAAAAATAAGAAAAAGAAATGAGCAAGTTGATTTTAGAAAAGTATTGAAAGCATGTGTGAAATAATGCAGATTAAAACAAGCAAAATGAAAGGAATATTGTATAGATTAATAGCAATATTGTTTGAAGAATAACTGAATGACTAAATTATTCTGATCATGGTCAATATTGAAATCAATGAAAAATGACCTAGGAAGGCTGGTAATATTTACTTCCAGAGAAAGAACTCATAATAAGAGGTATACAGAGTATAATTCTACATTTATCTATATCTATAATTATTTCTCTCTATATATGTATATGTCAAATGGTTACCTTTACTAGTGTGGTATGGAGAGGGAGAGAGAAAATTCAGCTTTAAAATCTAACAATAAATAAAAAAAATTAAATAAAAAATTCACCTCCTACTCATAGGTATGAGTGATACATAATATGCTTCTCTTTTAATTTTTATAGAGCTTTTTTCATATAAAATTAATTACATTTACTTCTTTTTTTTCAGTCTTTTGACACCGTTTCAGTGTCTTGCTGTCTAATGGATCCATTAACTTTTGTTTGGTCTATTCTAATTTTCAAGGAGTCTGTTATTTGGGTAAAGTATTAGGCCTCTTATCCTATAATATTAATTCTCCTTACAAGTCTTTCATTCATCTTTTGCAGTTATTTCTTCTAATGCCCTCATTTCATTCATAAAATATATGTTTTTTCATAGCTTTAAATAAACCAATCTCCTGTTTAATTTGCACCTAAGCATTTTCATTTAAATTGTGGCCAATTTATTTATTTTTTCAATCTTTTCTTGTAGATGTGGAATTATTCTCTTCTCAGCTGTGAAAATTCTCTGGAAATTTATCTAATTTTCTTAAACTGCTGGGAAAACTGGAAAACACAGAAATTAGGTTTAGGTTAATGTCATATTGAGTATAACCAAGTTAAAATGGGTATGGACTAATAGACTTTGATTTAAAAGATGATATAAAGAAATTAGAGGAGTGTGGAAAAATCAATTTTCAGATTTATAGATAAGAGAATAGTTCATGACTAAAAGAATTGTAGATAGGATCACAGGATAGAAAATGATTTGATTTCAAAAATTATTGAGTTTTTGAACAAAGTATTTGAAAGCAGTTGAAATAAGAAGGGAAACAGAGTCATGGGAAAAAATCTTTGCAATAGTTATTTTTTCTGATAAAGGTCCCATATCCAGTGACAATAAGAATAAGACAACTACAGCAGTGAAGGAAGTTATCAAAGAAGGCCATGGGTCATAGAAGCATCTCAGAGTAGAAAATAAATTTTATACGCTTACTTGAAAACTAAGGGCAGTCTCAAAAAAATGATGTCTGCTTTTTATCTAACTTCTCCTTCTACTGCCTCTCTAGCTACAGATACCATAACATAAGCTACTGTTTCATTATCCAAATGTTTTCAGCAACTTTAAAGCATCCTGGGATTAAATATGAATTGAAATTAATGTTAACCTTTAGATATTCCTGAGGACTCAGAGTAATTGTAGTTTTATTCACAACTTTTTACCAAAATAAACTCTCTAAATCTGTGTAGGAGGAAACTGAAGAGTTTTAAATGCCAAAGGCATTTGATCTTGAAAGTGATAAGAAGTCACTAGAGTACACTGAGCAGGATGATAACATGGTTAGACTTTCTCTGCAATAAAATGTCTTTAGTAGCTCTGTGGAGCATGGATTGGAATGCAGAGAGATTTGAAACAGGGAAATTGACTAGAAGGCTACTACAGTAGTTTACAAAAGAGAGAGAAAAAGATCATGTCCAGAATAATGGGGTATTTATATGTGGTGAAAATAGAACATATGCAAGAGATTTTGTAGAAATAGGAATAATAATATTTGGCAACTAATTTGATGTGTGTGAATTGTGAGTGAGAGTGCAGAGTTGAGTATGATACTGAAGTTTCAAATCTCATTGATTGAAAGAATGCTGGTGGGTGGCACATAACCACCTCACATACCTATAAAATATGACTCTAAACAAATTTTAAAACTACAGACCCACAAAGTGACAGAGAGAAATCTCCTGCTGAAGGCAGCCCAGCAGGTCAAGAGAAAGCATTCGTCATAGCCTGCTTGCTGGGAGCCAACCCCAGCCCCAAGTGAGCCTGTGGTTTTAGCCCCAGGGTGGCCCTGACCAGCAGCTGCAGTGGACTTCAGGAGAGTGGATCACCAGCAGCAGTGGTGGTTTCAAGAATTATCAACCCATAAATGACAAAGAAAAAGTAAGAGGTCAGTGTAGGACTCTGTTGGAACTCAGGGGGGGGAACAGAGGAGTGGGTCTGGATCCCACCCCTATAGCTAGAAGTGGCAGAGGTACAGCACCCCTGCAGCTACCTCCATGTGGCTGCTTCAAAGCTCCTGCCCTGCAGATTGTGGGGGACCCAAATAACCATTCAGAGGGTAAGCACTCTTGCTTTAATCTGCCTGGATCTGAATAGTAGTCTTGGATGGTGGTCCTGAGGTGTGTGACCAGTGAGGCAAAGTTTGTCAGGGCTGCAGAGATGGCACCTTCCTAATAGCTCTGGCAGCTGAAAAAATCCCCAGTGATTTGGGACAAAGCTCCCCCCTTCTGGAAGCAAAGTTCTATTGTGGCAAAGAGCTCAAAAGTCAAGTAATTGAGTGGCAGCATGAGCAAGGAAAGGATGCAAAAGTAGCACAGCAATCCAACTTTATCCTTTTTTGGGGACAAAAAGGATCAAAGAATGAAATGGGGAGGAAACAATGAAGTTCTGACTCCTGCACCAAAAGCTTCCAAAAAAAATATCAACTGGTTACAGGCCATGGAGCAGCTCAAGAAGGATTTTGAAAATCAAGTAAGAGAAGTGGAGGGAAAATTGGGAAGAGAAATGAGAATGATGCAAGAAAATCATAAAAAGTGTGTCAATAACCTGACAAGAAAATAACACCTTAAAAAATAGATTAACTCAAATGGAAAAAGAGGTCCAAAAAGCCAAAAAGGAGAAGAGTGCCCTAAAAAGCCAAATTTGCCAGACAAAAAAGAATTTCCAAAGCTCATTGAAGAGAATAATTCCTTCAGAGTTAGATGGGGGCAAATGGAAGCTAATAACTATGAAAAATCAAGATAATATAAACCAGATACAAACAAATGAAACATAGAAGACAATGTGAAATACCTCATTGGAAAAAACCACTGATCTAGAAAATAGATCTAGGAGAGATAATTTTAAAATTACTGGACTACATGAAAGCCATGATCAAAAAAAGAACTTAGAAAGCATCCTTCAAGAAATTATCAAGCATAATTGCCTTGATATTCTAGAACCAGAGGGCAAAATAGAAATTGAAAGAATTCACTGATCACCTCTTGAAAAATATTCCAAAAAGAAAACTACTAGGAATATTTTAGACAGATTCAGTAGTTCCAAGATCAAGAAGAAAATATTACAAGCACCTGAGAAGAAACAATTCACATATTGTGGAAACACAATCAAGATAACACAGGATCTAGCAGCTTCTACATTAAGGGACTAAAGGGCTTGGAATGTGATATTCCAGAGGTCAATGCAGCTAGGATTAAAACCAAGAAATACCTACCCAGCAAAACTGAGTATAATGTTTCAGGGGAAAATATGGTCATTCAATGAAAATGAGGACTTTCAAGTATTTTTGATGAAAAAACCAGAGTTGAATAGAAAATTTGATACTCAAATACAGGAAGCAATAGTAGCATGAGAAGGTAAACAAGGAAAAGAAATCATAAAGAACTTATCAAAGTTGAACTATTAACATGCCTACATGGAAAAACAGTAATTGTAACTTATGAAACTTTTCAGTATGAGGATAGTTGAAGGGAATATAAATGTATAGATATGTATACATACATATATATATATGTCTATATAGGAAGGTATATGTCCGTATGTATACATATGTGTGAATATATGTGTACAGGTATACATAGACAGAGGGCACAAGATCAATTGAATAGCATGAGATGACATTTAAAAGGTGAAATTGAGAGGTAAGAGAGGAATATAATGAGAGGAGATGGGGAGAGATAGAATGGGGTAAATTATCTCATATATAAGAGGCAAGGGATGCTTGTTACAATGGAGGGGAAGAACAGGAATGCTAAAGGGATTGGTCAACCTTACATTCATTGAATTTGGCTTAGGGAGGGAATGACATACACACTAAATTGGGTATCTTCCCCTACAGGAGAGTAGGAGGGGAACGGGATGAGAAGGGGGATGATGGTGGGGAGGGCAGGTTGGGGGAGGTTGTTAGAAGCACAAATTTTTGAAAAGGGACTGGGTCAAAGTAGAGAATAAAACAAGTGGGGGGTGGGATAGGATGGAGGGAAATATAGACAATCTTTCACAATATATCTACTATGAAAATGTCTTGTGTAACTACACATGCACAATCTATATTAAATTGCTTATCTTTCCAGTAAGGGTGAGTTATGAGGGCGAAAGGGAAAGAATCTGAAATTCAAAGTTGTAAAAGCAAATGTTTAAAAAATTATTATTAATAATAATATTATTATTATTATTGTTTATATGCACCTGGGAAATAAGATATACAGGCACTGGCATATGGAAATCCATCTTGCCCTACCAGAAAGTGGGAGGAGGAATGGGGGAGGATATGGGAGAGAGTAGATTTTGGTAGGGGGTATACAGTTGGATTGCTGTTTTGGGGTGGGGGGTAGGGGAGAGTGGGGGATAAAATTTGTAACTGTACTTGTGGAAATGAATTATGTAAACTAATAATAAACAAAATCTAATTTTAAAAAAGAAAGAATGCTGGCATTCTCAACAGATTAACACATTTAGGGAGAGAGCTTTGAAAAAAATATGATTATGTTTTAAGTGTGATGAGGTTGAAATGCCTACGGAACAACTAATTTAAAATATCTCATTGAGAGTTAGTAAAATGTGCCTGAAGCTCAGAAGAGTTACTGAGGTTGGATATATACGTCTGGGAATCATCTGCACCAATTCCATGGAAATTTATAGGATACTTATTGTTAGTGGATATGACCTGGATAAAGATCCAGCAAAGTGGACTGAGATCAATGGTAGCAAAGTGGACAAGATTCAAATGTTAAGTGTAATATATAATTGAAATTGTTTACCAAGAGGTAGTGATTGCATAGAGGGAAGAATGTAGTCAGGCAGTAGTCATGACCTGGGAAAGGACTGAGCAGTAAAAGGCCTGAAAGTAATAGTGAGAATGAAAAATCATTGCTAGAATGTCTACAGAAGAAAACTTTTCTACAGAAGAAAAGTTTTAAATTAACATGCAACAGTGAGAGTGTTGTCAAAACTGAATAGTAAACTTTTGTAGTGGGGACTAATCAGCATATTTGTGTGACTTCTAATTGAAACTTTCATCATAATGTTATCATGAATAGAGAACATAAATGATGAGAATTATTAAGAGTTGGAATTAAGAAAGCATCCATGGTAATAGTAGTAGAGAACCAAGATTTCAAGAATTGAAGACAGTGTAAAATTGAACTGTTTAACTCAAATGTGAGATTTGGAAGGAAGAAAAGTGAGTCCAGAATGGGGGTGGCAAGTTAGGAAAGCAAAGAGAAGGTTGCAGTGAGATGGAGAATGGGTTTAGGACGGGTGAGAACTAGAAGGAAAAGAGGTTACAGCAAGAAAGTACTGGGGAGGTGGTATACATGTGGATGAGGTTATCAAGGGTATGCCTGCATGTGACTGAAATGGTGGGAATATATGGGTTACAGAAACTGAGGAGGTTGATAAACAAGTAACAACAATTTGTATAATGAAATCCTCAGTTACATGGGCAGGGATGGAGGTGAAGAAAAAGAGTTATGAGCCAGGAACTAAACTTGAGAAAGGAGGAAGAATGTCTTTACTAGTGAATAACAGTCACTAGGATCTGGATAGAATGATATATCTGACATTTTGAATGTCAGCAAAAGAGAGGTTAGGTGATTGGAGGTGATAGAAAGAAGACGTATAAATGGCAAGAAAAGATAGGAAAGGAGGGAAGAGAAAGGAAAGGAAGACAATGAGCATTTATTTATGTAGTACCAATTATGTGCTATGCTAACCTATGCTAAACTTTTACAAATATCTTACTTTATCCTTATGACAAGCCTAGGAAGTAGGTGCAATTAAACTACTTTTTTACAGTTGAGGAAATGTAGGCAAACAGAAATTAAGAGACTTGCCCATGATCAATTAGCTTGTTAAGTGTCAGAGGTCAGATGTCAACATGAGTCTCAAATCCAGACCCAGGGCTCTTTCCACTGCAGCATCAGATGCCTACTTCTCTTACTGGTCCAGCTTGTCAGGGGGCATGAGAGAAGATATATTTAGTACTGGGGAAAGTGACCATGAATAAACTTCATTCAAAAAACAGCCAGTTTCTGTGACTGGAAGGGGAAGTAAAGGTCCAATATGAGTGACATTTTGCTAAGTATAAAATGAGCACACTGAAAGAAAAATTCAGAAATAAATAAGAACCTGGAGAGGAGAGGGCAGACACAGGTGCATATGATTGAATAGAGAATGGTGGATAAGGAGGTTAGCTTTGGTTGATAGTCTCCTGAATTCAGACTGAAAAAGATTTGTAACACAACTTACAGTAATAGATCAGCACACCTTTCTCTATAGTAATGAGACTAGATTGTTTTTCCTTCTGCAAGAGAAATAAGGAAGGAAGAACAAGGAAGTTAGGAAGATGTGTCTGTACATCTAGCTCCCATTGTCCTGATGAGCTGGCTGGTGAGATAATTGTTTTTGAGATGATCAATGGATAGACAGATAGAGTGTTTAGTAAGCACTTAGTGGTC
>CM053585.1:306397756-306409963 GCA_028646515.1 Pseudochirops corinnae | reverse complement strand
TATCATGTGGAGAAAGATTATAGAATAAAGGACAGCATAGTATTCTTAATAATGGAGATTATAAAACATATTTTTGAAAGCTTTATAGCATCCATATAGATTTTGCTATAAATTATATTAAAAAGACAAAAAAGAGCCAACAGAAAACATTGTTGAGAGCAAAGTTAATGAAATAAATGCAGTAGTCTCTATTATTAAGAATATTATACTGTTATTTGCATGGCAATTTACATAACTTATTCCCCAAATATGTGTTTCCCACTAGAAAACCAGTATAAAAAATTAAAAGTTTTTGTTCTATCCAGTTGCTTTGTCTAGGAAATTTACTGTAGCATTCATGACACTGTAAAATATAGTATATTCTAAGAAAAAGAAAAATTTACTTAAAATAAAACATCAAAATATAACATAGGTATTATTTAGTCTTTGCATTTTAATAACATGAATTAATATAGTATAATTAATCTTTCTAATTGATTACAGGTTCTTTATAATAACCTTTTCTGCATTTCCAGGGTGAAACCAAAATCTTAAAGTTGAAAAATCTTCGACCTCAGGACTATGCCAATTACAGCTGCATTGCTTCAGTGAGGAGTGTATGTAATATTCCTGATAAGATGGTATCATTTAAACTCTCCAATAAAACAGGTATGAAACTATTTCTGTGTATTATATGTTCATTATCAATTCAACTTATTAAACCTTTAAATTTTCATCATTAAGATTTTTATTTACTTTTTGCCAGATAGTGTGACAAGAAATTAGGGTGAGGGAGGAATGAATGGGAGGGGGGAGAGAGAAAAAGAGAGAGAGAGAGAGAGAGAGAGAGAGAGAGAGACAGACAGACAGACAGACAGACAGACAGAGACAGACACAGACAAAAAAGCAGGGTTCTTGCTGTGACCTCTCTTCTTGTTTACTATAATGTCTTGGTGAGTGAAAATCTGATCAGTATCATCTGCATAACTCAGAGATAGCTAGTCTGATGACTTTTACAGAGTTTTTCTGTCTTAAACAGAAGTGAATTAAGAGATAGCACTTTATGAAGAACATTTTAAGGATGAGTGTAAATTGAAAGAGTTTGTAAATTTTATGTTCAAGTATAGGGGAGTGTTTTGTATGGAGTAGAGAAGATTAACAGTTAATCAACAAGCTTGTATTAAGAGCACTAGATATTGTGCTAATAACTAAACAATAAAGAATCAGTTTTATGTAGTACTGATGTTTTAAACTGGAGAAAAGACATCAAAACCTTCAGTCTGAGTTTTAAGATAACCTATATACATAAGTATTTCTCATGCAAAATGATCTGGAGAAAGAAATAGCAAACGACTCCAGTATCTTTGCCAAGAAAACACCAAATGGAGTCACAAAGAAATGGACACAAATGAAAAATAACTGAACATGATAAATATCTACTATAAAAAATAACTGACCTGGAAAACTGGATAATGGGACCAAATTGAATGCATGGAAAATATAACCAAACAATAAAGAAAACAAACCAGAACCGTTAGAGGACAATGTGAAAATAAAAACAATCTTCCAATAATTCCCTGATCAAAACCCCAAATTAAGCATCTCCAGAAATATTTTAGCCAAAATCCAGAGTTTTCATTGCGAAGAAAGAATACTGCAAGTATCTAGGAAGAAAGAGATCAAGTACCAAGGAAGTACAGTCAGGATCACTTAAGATTTAGCAGTAACTACCAGAGGTATGGAAATCCTGTAACCTGATACATCAAGAGGCAAAATAAAAAAGGATAAAAAACTAATAATAAAATATCTTTTAAAAGTATATAATTCAGGAAGGGGAATTGACTCTTAATATAATAGAGAACTTTGGTTTGCTTTTAAGTTCTTTTACATTTTTTTTGTTTTTTACATGACAAACATTTACAAAATTTTCCATTTCTAAAGGAAGTTCTTTTGAAAAAAGTAAAATGAAACAAAATCAATAATACAGTGATCTCATCCAAAAGTAATCTATATTTCGTATCTGTAGCAATACTTCTCCCTATTTTTTAAATAAGCAAAAACATTTTTTCCATCCCAATCATGCCCCACTAAAAAGTAATGAAAAAGAAATTTCATGTAATAAATGCACATAGTCAAGCAAAACAAATTTCTTCAATGGCTGTATTCAAAAATATATTTAACTCTATACCTTAAATCTATCACTGAAATTTAATAAATAATATTTCATCATTGGTCCCTTGGAAAAATAAAAAGTTAATCTTAATAATGATTAATAATAATTACAACACCAATAATAATAGTATATAATAATAACATTCATATGGAGGGAGCTAGGAGGCTCAGTGGATAGGGTTCTGAGCCTAGAGTCTGGAAGACTTATCTTCCTGAGTTCAAATGTGGTCTCAGAGATTCTGCTAACTTCTGTTTGCCTTCATCCACTGGAGAAGGAAATGCCAAACCATCCAGAATTGTAACCAAGAAAATATCATGGCCAGTATTGTTGTGCTGTATGGTCCATGGTGTTATGAAGAGTGACTGGACAGGACTGAACAACTGAACAACAAGAAAAGATTTACATAGCGCCCATCATGTCCTAGACACCTGGCTAAGTCTTCTAGAAACATTATTATCATTTGATACTCACAACAGTCCTTGAGATATGTTCTATTCTTATCCTCATTTCACAGTTGAAGAAACTGATGCATAGCTAAAAAGTTTTTGAGGATATATTTGAATTCATCTTCCTGACTACAGGCCAAACTATCAATTTTTCCATCTAGATGGTTATGTTGATCATGATTCTTAAAATTTTCAAAATTACTGTGTACATTAGTTCTCCTGGTTCTGTTTGTTTCATTTGTCAGTTGACAATTGTCCTCAAAGTTGTTCATTTTTATAATATTCATGTTACAGTATAAACTCTTTTTCTGGTTCTGCTTACTTTACTTTTCATTGAAATACAGATAAGTCCATATCTTTTAAGAATCATTTATTTCTTTTTTAAAAAAAGTAATTATTTTTTAGTTTTCAACATTTATTTCCATGAGATATTCAGTTCCAAATTTCTCCCCATCTCTTCCCTCCACCCCATCCTAAGACAGTATGCATTCTGAGTGCCTCTTCCACCAGTCTGCCCTCTCTTCTATAACCACTCTGTTTGTCTCCTCCCCCCTTACTTCCTTGTAGGGCAAGACAAATTTCTACACCCCATTGCCTGTATTTCCCAGGTGCATGTAAAAGCAATTTTTTAACATTTGTTTTTAAAACTTTGTATTCCAAATTCTCTCCTTTTTTCCCTCTCCACCCACCCTAGTTGAGAAGGCAAGCAATTCATTATAGGTTACACATGTATAGTTATGCAAAACACTTCCATAATAGTCATATATGTGAAAGAGTGACTATATTTCCCTATGTCTTATTCTGCCCTCCACTGCTACATCTTGTGTTATCTTGATTGTGTTTCCACAATACTCAAATCTTTTCCTTCTGGCTGCTTGCAGTATTTTCTAATTGACCTAGGAATTCTGGAATTTGGCTACAATATTCCTAGGAGTTTTTCTTTTGGCAGCTTTTCAACAGGAAATTGGTGGATTCTTTGAATTTCTATTTTACATTCCGGTTCTACAGTATCAGGATAGTTTTCCTTGGTAGTTTCTTGAAAGATAATGTCTTGGCTCTTTTTTTGATCCTGGCTTTCAGGTAGTCCAATAATTTTCACATTCTCTCTCCTGAATCCGTTTTCCAGGCCAATGGTTTTTCCAACAAGATATTTCACAATGTCTTCTATTTTTCCTTTTTTTGTTCTGTTTCATAATTCTTTGATTTCTCATAAAGTTATTAACTTTCATTTGCTCCATTCTATTTATTTCTTTTAAAATCTTTACTTCTATTTGCAACATTCAGTTTCACAAGTTTTTGAATTCCAAATTTTCCCCCTCCCTCTCTTCTGCACTGCCTTTCTCCAGCTCCCCTATGGTGGCATGCAATAGGTTCTACATATACCTTCACTAAACATTAGTCAAATTGTAAAGAAGAATGATAAGCAATGGAATGAACCATGAGGAAGAAGAAACAAAACAAAACAAAATGAAAAAGAGAAAAAACAAGTAGTTTGTTTCAATCTGCATTCAAACTCCATAATTCTTTCTCTGCATGTGGATAGTCTTTTCTATCATGAGTCTTTAGGAGCTGTCCTATAACCTTGCATTTCTGTGAAGAGCCCAGTCATTATATCACAGGTAGTCATTATAGATGCAAAATGTTTGTAATTGTGTACAAAGTTCTCTTGGTTCTGCTCTCCTCACTCGGCATCAGTTTGTACAAGTCTCTCCTAGTTATTATGAAGTCATGTGCTCCTCATTTCTTATAGCACAATAGTATTCCATTACATTCCTATACTCCAACTTGTTCAGCCATTCCCCAATAGAAGGACATTCCCTTGATTTCCAATTCTTTGCCACTACAAAAAGAGTTGCTATTTTATTTAAAAATTTTGCGTCTACATTCATGAAGGAAATTGGTCTATAATTTTCTGTCTCTGTTTTGATTCTTCCCAATTTAAGTATCAGTACCATATTTGTTTCATAAAAAGAATTTAATAGGATTCCTTCTTCAATTTTCCCAAATAGTCTATAAAGTATTGGAATAAGTTTTTCTTTAAATATTTGATAGAATTAGCTGTTAAATCCATCTGGCCCTGGAGATTTTTTTCCTAGAGAGTTAATTGATAGCTTATTACATTTATTTTTCTGAGATGAGGTTATTTAAGTATTTAACTTCCTCTTCTATTAATCTGGGCAATTTGTATTTTTGTAAATATTCATCCATTTCACTAAGATTGTCAAATTTTTCAGCATGTAACTGGGCAAAATGATTCCTAATTATTGTTTTAATTTCCTCTTAATTGTAGGTCAGTTCACCCTTTGTATTTTTGATACTGGTAAATTAGTTTTCTTCTTTCTTTTTTAAAATCAAATTGACTAAAAGTTTATCAATGTAATTGTTTTCCTCCCATAAAACCAGTTCTTAGTTTTATTTATTAGCTCAATAGTTTCCTTAATTTCAGTTTTATTAATCTCTTCTTTGGTTTTCAGTATTTATAATTTGGTACTTAATTGGGGATTTTCAATTTGTTCTTTTTCTAGCTCTTTCAGTTGCATGCCCAATTAATCGATCTCCTTTTTTTCTATTTTTTCATGTAAGCATTCAGAGTTAGAAAACTTCCACTAAGAACTGCTTCCACTGCATGTCATAAGTTTTGGTATTTTGTTTAATTATTGTCATTCTCTTGAATGAAATTATTGTTTCTATGATTTGTTTTTTGACCCCCTCATTCTTTCAGATTAGATTATTTAGTTTCCAATTAGTTTTTAGTCTATCTTTCCATGGCCCTCTATTACATATAATTTTTATTGCATCATGATCTGAAAAGGATGCATTTAAAGTTTCTGGTTTTCTGTACTGGATTGTGAAGTTTTTATGCCTTAGTATATAGTCAGCTTTTGTGTATGTGTCATATACTGCTAGAGGGAGGTATACTCATTTTTATCCCCATTCAATTTTCTCCAAAGGTGTATCATGTCTACCTTCTCTAAAATTCTATTCGCCTCCTTAACTTATCTCTTGTTTATTTTAAATTGAGATTTGTCAAGTTCAGAGAATGGGAGATTGGAGTCCCTCACTAGTAAAATTTTTCTATCTCTTTTTTCCTCTAACTCTCTTAACTTCTCTAAGTTATTTGCATGTATTTCACTTGGTGCATATATATTTGGTAATTATATTACTTCATTGTCAGTGGTGCCTTTTAGCAGTATGTAGTTCCTTTTCTTATTTCTTTTGATTTTATCTATTTTAGCTTTTGCTTCGTTTGAGATTAAGATTGCTATCCCTGCTTTTTTTTAAACATCAGCTGAAGCCTCATATATTCTACTTCAGCCTTTTACCTTTACCATGTGTGTGTTCCCCTGTTTCAAATGGGTTTCTTGTAAACAATTTTTTGTAGGATTATGGTCTCCATTCTGCTGTCTGCCTCCGTCTTATGGGAGAGCTTATCCCATTCTCATTCACAGTTACATTTGCTATCTGTGTCTTTATCTCCATCCTATTTATCCCCTGTTTATGCTTTTATTTCTCCCTTCTTCCTTCTCCTCTTCAAAAGAGTTTTGCTTTTAACAACTGCCTCCCTCAATATTCTCTCCCTATCAGCCCACCTCCCTTTTCCTACCCTTTTCCCTTACTACTTCTACCCTTTCTTCTAACCACCCCCTTTTCTTTCCCCTTTCCTCTTCTACTGCCGGTAGGGCACATTAGTATGCTATTACTTAACAAAGTATGTTATTCCTTCCTTGAACCAAATCTGATGAAAGTCTCAAACAATACTTTTCTCCCTTCCTTTTTTCCCTCCACTATAATATATTTTTATGCCTCTTCATGATATGTAATTTACCCTTTTCTGCCTCCTCATTTCCTCTTCTCCTATGACAATCCCTTTGCCTTCCTTTATTAAGTTTTTTTATTTTCATGTGAGTTAATTTATATCCACATCCTCTCTCTATGTATATTTTAAGTGTCATAATAATCATACAGTTCTCAAGATTAATACATATCATCTTCCCATATGGGGATGTGAATGGTTTGCTCTTATTGAATAACGAGTTGTGTGTGTGTGTTTATTTTTTCCTTGTTTACCTTTTTATGTCTCTCTCAATTCTTGTTTTTGAAGACCAAATTTTCCATTGAGCTCTGGCCTTTTAATCAGGAAAGTCAGGAAGTCCCTTATTTCACTGAATTTCCATCTCTTTGATTGAAAGATTACGCTCAATTTAACTGGTAGTTTGTCTTTGGTTTCAGTCCAAGCTTCTTTACAGTAGATGACATTCCAATCCCTCTGATTTTAATGTAAAAGCTGTGAGGTCATGTGTGAACCTGACTGTACTTTTTGATATTTGAATTATTTCTTTTTGGCTGCTTGTAGAATTTTCTCCTTCACCTGATAATTCTGAAATTTGACTAAAGTATTCCATATAGTTCTCAATTTGTTATCTCTTGTAGTAGGTGAACGGTGGACTCTTTCAATGACTATTTTACTCTCTGGTTCTACAATCTCAGGGAAGTTTTCCTCGATGATTTCTAGGAAGATACTGTCCAGGCTATTTTTTCATTATGGCTTCCTGGTAGTCCAATAATTCTTAGATTATCTCTTCATGATCTGTTTCCTAATTCAATTGTTTTTCCAATGAAATATTTCAAATTTTCTTCTATTTTTTCATCCTTTAGATTTAGTTTGACTGATTCTTGATTTCTCATGGAGTCACTGACTTCAATTTGTCTCATTTTAATTTTTAACAAATTGTTTTCCTCAGTTTTTGTTTCTCCTTTTCGATTTGACCAGGTTTTACTTTGAGATTTATTTTCTCCACTTTGGTTTTGTACCTCATTTTTCATTTGGCTAATTGTACTTTTTAAGGAGTTGCTCCATTCAGTGAAATTTTTTCCAGTTTGCCAATTGTGTTTTTAAAATAATTGGTCAATGTTTCTTCTACCTTTTCTAATTTGGCTTTTAAAATCCTTCTTGAGATCTTCCAGGAATGCTTTTTGGGCTTCAGATTAGTTCATATTCCCTTTTGAGGTTTCACATATGAGTATAGTGTCAATGCTGCCCCCTTCTGAATGTGAATTTTGATCTTCCCATTCACATAATAGGATTCTAAAGTTTGTGTTTTCCCAATTTATTATTTTTCCTATTGTGATTACCTATTTCCTGGCTTTTAGAGTGAATCTCTGCTTCTGGGGTATAGAGGGCTCTGACTCATGCTTCTTGTGCTGGGAGTTAGGGGGTCTGGTTACTGACTTTGTGTGCTATGGCCTCTGGTTCTGTCAGTTAGAAGCTATATAATGCTGTAGCTCACCTTGTGTTGAATTGGAACTGGCTGGTGAATACAGAGACTGTGACCAAGGCCAGGACTTTCTGTGTTTCCCTGGGCTTAGACTGAAATTCATAGCATGAGGGGAAGGGTTGTCTGGTGCCTTTGGATCTCCAGCTCCCCTCCCCTAGTGGCTAGTCCCATCCTGGTTTCTGCTGATTCTCCTGGCTGTGCTAAGGCACCTCTGGGGTTCTGGTGTTGTTATTTGCTGGCTTCATCTCCCTGGGGTTCAGCATCTCCCACTAGTCTGCTGAGATGGGGCTTGTTGGGACACCTCCCAATCTGTCCTGGTCCCCTTTAGCCTCAACACAGTCACAGCCATAACCTTCCTGTAAATCTCCCCAATGTCCCCCTTCTTCCACTATTTCAGGATTTTACCCTGTTATAAATTCTCTGGGTTTTTGAAGGTCCACAATGAGAGTACCTACAGTTTACACCACCATTTTGGCTCCTGGAAGTTTAGGTAGGTGACATTTAAACATCTAAAATGTGGGCTGAGAGTCCCAGGAGTAGTTGTGGCTGCTGCAGCAGGCCCTACACTTGCTTCTTACCCAGCTCTGACAGACCATTGTCCTGCAAAGAAAGAATTGGGAATTACAACTGCAGTGGGCGAATCAGTTTGCCCAGGCTTGCTCTGGCTCCACTATGGTCAGGTCTATGCTGATACAGGCCACATCCTGGGTTCTGACCTCTGCCTGCCTGGTTCAATAAATCCTACCTGTGGATTTTCCATGTTGATCTGGGTTGGAAATCTGCCATATTCCTTCGCCTAGTAGATTCTGTCACTCTAAAATTTGTTCATATTCACCTTTTTAGAGGTAACTGAAAGGATTTATGGTTGAGCACAGGTGAATTCCTGTTTTCACTCTGCCATCTTGGCTCTGCCTCCTGCCTCCATTCTAGTTTTTAAGGAATTATTTTCTTCAGTGAGCTTTTATACCTCCTTTTCCATTTGGCCAGTTCTGCTTTTGAAGGCAGTCTCCTCATTGACTCTTTCACCATTTGTGTAAGTCTATTTTTTAAGGTGTTATTTCCTTCCATTTTTTTTATTTTTTAATTAAATTGACTTGTTTATTTACTTTTAGTTTACTAGATTCAGTTCCACAATCCCTTGAGTTTCAAATTTTCTCCCCGCCCTCTCCTTCCCCACCCATGATGGCATGCAGTCAAGTATAGGATCTGCAAATACTTTCACACTGGACGTTAGTCTGATTGTATAGAAGAGTTTTAACCAATGGAGTGAACAATGGGAAAAAAGAAACATAACCAAACATGGAGAAGAATGATAGCATGGAGATTACTTCAGTCTCCATTTAAACTCTGTTCTTTCTAGATCTTTCCCTGAATGTAGATAGCTTCTTCCATCCTGAGACTTAAACAGTTGTCTTATAACTGTGCATTGCTGAGAAGAGTCCAGTTCATCAAAGTTGGTCATCACACATATGATGTGTCTGTGATTGTGTACAAATTCTTCCTGGTTCTACTCTTCTCACTTAGCATCAGTTTGTGTGAGCCTCTCCATGTAAATATGAAGTCCATCTCCTCTCCATTTCTTATAGCACAATAGTATTCCATTACATTCATATACCACAACTTGATTAGCCATTCCCCAATTTCCAGTTTTTTTGCCACCACAAAGAGAGTTGAAATAAATATTTTTGTACATATTGGTCTTCCACCCACTTCTATGATCTCTTTGGGTTACAACCCCAGAAGTGAAATTACTGAGTCAAAGGGTATACAATTATTTGTAGCCCTTTGGGCATAGTTACAGATTGCTCTCCAGAATGGTTGTATCAGTTCACAGCTCCATCAACAAAGCATTAATGTTCCAGTTTTTCCACATCCTCTCCAGCATTTGTCATTTTCCTGTTTTGTCATCTTAGCAAATCAGAATGGTGAGATGTGGCACCTCAAAGTTGTTTTGATTTGCATTTCTTAAATTAATAGTGATTTAGAGTATTTTTTCATATGCATATAGATATTTTTAATTTCCACCTCTGAAAATTGCCTCTTCATATCCTTTGACCATTTACCAATTGTAGAATGACTTATATTCTTATAGATTTTACTTAATTCCTCGTATGTTTTAGAAATGAGACCTTTATCAGAGACACTGTTGTAAAAATTCTTTCCAAAAATTTCCCACTTCCCTCTTAATCTTGATTACATTGGCTTTGTTTGTGCAGAACTTTTCAATTACGTGTAATCAAGATTATCCATTTTGCATTTTATAATGCTCTCTAAATCTTCTTTGGTCATAAAGTCTTCCCTACTCCATAAATCTGACAGGTAAACTATTCCTTGCTTCCCCAGATTAGTTACAGTATCAGCCTTTATACCTAGATCGTGCACCCATTTAGACTTGATTTTGGTGTATGGCATTAGATGATGGTCTGTGCCCAATTTCTGCTATACTATATTCCAATTTTACCAGCAGATTTTGTCAAATAGTGAGTTCTTATCCTAAAAACTGGGGTCTTTGGGCTTATCAAACAGTATATTACTAAAATCATTGACTTCTGAGTGTTTTGTACCCAATCTGTTCTATTGATCCACTACTGTATTCCTTACTCAGTACCAAGTAGTTTTGATGACTGCTGCTTTATAATACAGATCAAAATATGGTATGACTAGGCCACCTTCTCTAGCATTTCTTTTCATTGATTGCCTTGATATTCTGGACTTTTTGTTCTTCCAAATGAATTTTGTTACTATTTTTTCTAGCTCTATAAAGTAATTTTTTGGTAGATTGATTGGTATGGCACTAGGTATGTAATTTAATTGAGGTAAAATTGTTATTTTTATTATATTAGCTCTACCTAGCCATGACCAATTCATGTTTTTCCAATTAGTTAAATCTGATTTTATTTGTGTGAAAAGTGTTTTGTAGTTGTGTTCATAGAGGTACTGCTTTTGTTTTGGCAGGTAGATTCTCAAATATTTTACAATGTCTACAGTAACTTTAAATGGGTTTTCTCTTACTATCTCTTGCTGTTGGACTTCGTTGGAGATATATAGGAATGCTGAGGATTTATGTGAGTTTATTTTATATCCTGCAACTTTGCTAAATTTTTTTGTTGTCTGAAGAAGTTTTTTCCTTGATTCTCTAGGATTCTCTAGGTCTATCATCATATCATCTGCAAAGAGTGATAGCTTAGTCTCTTCTTTGCCTAATTTGATTCCTTTGATTTCTTTTTCTTCCCTAATATATACTGCTAACATTTCTAGTATCAGATTGAATAAGAGAGGTGATAATGGACATCTTGTTTCACCCCTGACCTTTTTGGAAATGCTTCTAGCTTATCCCCATTACATATAATACTTACTGATGGCTTTAAGTAGTTGCTACCTATTTTACTAAGGAAAACTCCTTTTATTCCTATACTTCCTAGTGTTTTTAAAAGGAATGGATGTTCTATTTTGTAAAGGGTTTTTTCTGCATCTATTGAGATAATCATAAAGTTTCTGCTAGGTTTATTGTTGATATGATCAATGATACTGATGGTTTTCCTAATATTGAACCATCCTTGCATTCCTGGAATAAATCCAACCTGATCAAAATGTATTATTCTTGTGATACATTATAATAGTCTTTTTGCTAATATTTTATTTAAAATTTTTGCCTCTTTATTCATGAGGGAGATTGGTCTATAATTTTCTTTCTCCCTTTTGTCTCTCTCTGATTTAGGTATCAGTACCATATTTGTGTCATAAAAAGTATTTGGCAGGCCTCTTTCCTCACCAATTTTCCCAAAGTTTGTAGAATATTGGGATCAATTAATCTTTAAATGTTTGATAGAATTCACCAGGAAATCCATCTGGCCCTGGAGATTTTTTCCTAGGGAGTTCCCTGATGGCTTGTTCAATTTCTTTTTCTTAGATGGGGTTATTTAAGTAATTTACTTCCTCTTCAGTTAGTCTGGGCAACTTATATTTTTGTAAATGTTCATCCATTTCACTAAGATTGTCAAATTTATGTGCATACAATTGAGCAAAATAATTACTAATTTTTTTTTTAATTTCCTCTTCAGTGGAGGTACGTTCATTCTTTTCATTTCTGATGCTTGAAATTTGCTTTTCTTCTTTCTTTTTTTATCATATTTTCTAAGGGTCTATCAATTTTATTTGTTTTTTTCATAAAGCCAACTCTTATTTTTATTTATAAGTTCAATAGTTTCCTTAATTTCAATTTTATTAATCTCTTCTCTGGTTTTCATTATTTCTATTTTACTATTTAATTGGAGATTTTCAATTTGTTATTTTTCTATCTTTTTCAATTGCATGCTCAATTCATTAACCTTCA
>CM053585.1:306386061-306397256 GCA_028646515.1 Pseudochirops corinnae | reverse complement strand
TTAATTGGAGAGAAAGTAAATTACTTAAATAACCCTATCTCAGAAAAAAGAAACTGAATAAGCCATCAATGAACTCCCTAGGAAAAAATATCCAGGGACATATGGATTTACAAGCAAATTCTATCAAACATTTAAAGAACAAATAATTCCAACACTGTGTTGACTATTTAGGAAAAAAAGGTGAAGAAGGAGTCCTGCCAAGTTCTTTTTATGATACAAATATGGTACTGATATTTAAACTGGGAAGAGTCAAAACAGAGAAAGAAAATTTCCCTAATGAATATAAGTGCAAAAAATTTAAATAAAATATTAGCAAAAAGATTATAAAAACTTATTGTGAGAATAATACACTTTGAGCAGGTGAGATTTATACCAGGAATGCAGGGATGGTACAATATTAGTAAAACTATCAGCATAATTGATCATATCAACCACAAAATTAACATAACCATATGATTATCTCAATAGATGCAGAAAAAGTTTTTGACAAAATAGAACACTCATTACTGTTAAAAACACTACGAAGCATAGGAATAAATGGAGTCTTGCTTAAAATCGCAAGTAGCATGTACCCAAACCCATCAGCAAGTATTTATATGTAATGGGGATAAGCTAAAAACATTTCAAATAAGATCAGGGGTGAAACAAGGATATTCACTATCACCACTATTATTCAATTTGGTACTAGAAATGATACCATTAGCAAAAAGAGAAGAAAAAGAAATTAAAGAAATTATAATACACAAAGGAGAAACTAAGCCATCACTCTTTGCAGATGATGTGATGGTATACTAAAAGAAACCTAGAGAATCAAGGAAAAAAACTACGTGAAATAATAAACAACTTTAGCAAAGTTGTAGCACATAAAATAAACCCACATAAATAGTCAATATTTCTATATATTACTAACAAAACCCAATAGCAAGGGATAGAAGGAGAAATTACATTTAAAGTTACTGTAGACATTATAAAATATTTGGAAGTCTACCTCACAAGACAAACCCAGGAACTATATGAACACAATCACAAAACTCTTTTCACACAAATAAAATCAGATCTAAATAATTTGGAAAACATCAGTTGCCTGTCTGTAGGCTGAGCTAATATAATAAAAATAACAATTCTACCTAAATTAATTTACTTATTCAGTGTCATACCAATCAAACTACCTAAAACAATTCTAAACAGCTAGAAAAAAATGATAATAAAATTCATCTGGAAGAATAAAAGTTTCAGAATATGAAAGGAATTAATAAAAAAAAATGCTGGAGAAGGTAGTCTAGTCATACCAAAATTTAAATTGTATTATAAGGCAGCAATTATTAAACCTAATTGGTAGGGGCAAAGAAATAGAGGGGTGGATCAATGGAATAAGTTAGGCACACAAGACACAGTATCAATGACTATAGTAACTACTGTTTGATAAACCGAAAGACCCTAGTTTCTGGGATAAGAATTTACTATTTCACAGAAACTGCTGAGGAAACTATAAAATAGTTTGACAAAAACTGGACATAAACCACCATCTTACACCATATCC
Organism: Pseudochirops corinnae; assembly: GCA_028646515.1. Lineage (NCBI taxonomy): Eukaryota > Metazoa > Chordata > Mammalia > Diprotodontia > Pseudocheiridae > Pseudochirops > Pseudochirops corinnae. The sequence goes on along the minus strand of CM053585.1, from coordinate 306,395,716 downwards.
TAAAGTAAAGTCCATATAAGTACACAATTTAGGAGCTTACATTATCAACAGTCTGGGAGAAGAAGGAATAATTTACCTGTCAGATTTATGGAGAATGGAGGGATTTATGACTGAACATGAGTTAGAGAACACTATGAAATGAAAAACAGATAATTTTGATTACATTTAATTGAAAAACTTTTGGGCAAAGCCAATGCAAGCAAGATTAGAGGAGAAACAGAAAGATGGGATAGAATTTTTAGAACCAATGTCTTCTAATGGCCTCATTTCTAAAATATTTAATGAACTGAGACAAATTTACAGGAATATAAAACATTCCCCAATTAATAAATAGTCAAAGGATATGAAGAGGAAGTTTTCAGAGGAAGAAATTAAAGCCATCTACAGTCCCAAGAAAAAATGCTCTAAATCAGCATTGACTAGAGAAATGCAAATCAAAACAATTCTGAGGTATCACATCACACCTGTCAGATTGGTTAACATGACAAGACAGGAAAATTAAAAATGTTGGAGAAGATGTGAGAAATTTGGGGCACTAATGCATTGCTCTAAGAGTTGTGACCTGATCCAGCCATTCTGAAGAGCAATTTGGGACCATGGGCACAGGGCTTTTAAAATGTGCATATCCTTTGACCCAGCAACAACACTTCTAGGTCTATATCCATCACTTCTAGGTCTATATTCCAAAGAGATCATAAAAATGGTGAAAGGACCCACATGTATAAAAACATTTGTAGCAGCTCTTTTTATCATGGCCAAGAACTGGAAATCAAGGGAATGGCTGAACAAGCTGTGGTATATAAGTGTAATGGAATACTATTGTGTTATAAGAAATATTGAACAGGCAAACTTCAGAGAAATCTGGAAAGATTTACATGAACTGATGCTGAATGAAGTGAGCAGAAACAGGATAAAATTATACAAAGTAACAGACACAATGTACAAAGACTGACTGGTGAACAAAGCTCTTCTCAGCATTGCAAGGAGTGAAAACAACTCCAAAAGACTTATGATGGAAAATGCCATCTTTATCCAGACAAAGAAATATAGACTTGGAATGCAAATAAAGGTGACTATTTTCTTTATTTGTTTTCTTTTTGTTTTGTTTTTCTCATGGTTCCTCCCATACATTCTAATTATACTATACAACATGACTAATGTGAAAATATGTTTAATGAGAGTGTATATGTAGAGCCTATACCAGATTGCACTCAGTCCTGGGGAGGGGGAGGGGAGGGAAATGGAGAAGATTTAAAATTTATTGAAGTGAAGGTTGAAAACCATAAATAAATAAATTATTTTGAAATAGTACCTATGCTGATCAAACTATTTTCAAAAGGTTAAAAAGAAAAGATGCTTCTAGATTCTTCTTATAAAGCAAATATATTCCTAATACTGAAACCAGGAAATGATAAAAACAGAGGAGAGTTATAAACAAATATCATTAATGGAAATCAACTAAATTTTTATTTTAAATATGATTGTCAGGTTTAAAAAATTCACCCAAGAAATAATTATGGCTGAGTAAGAGTTATACCAGGGATGCAAGGATGGTTCAGGATTAGGATTCAGTTATATTAATAACATTTAAAATAAATCTATCCAAAACAAAATGATTATCTCAACATATAAGGGAAAAACCACTTGACAAAGTAAAACATATATTTATTCAAAAATCCTCACAAAAGTTAGGCATAGAAGGCTATTTTTAAGTGTCATAAAATTGTCTAAAAGCAAAGGAAGGATCATATGTAATGGCGATAACTAGAATTCTTTCCAAAAAAAGTTAGTAAAACAAGAATATTTAGTGTCCTCCATATTGCATGACATAATTCCAGGAAAGCTAGTAATAGAAATATGACAAAAAAGAGAAATTAAAGGCATAAATGTAGGCAAAGGAGAAATAAAATTATTGTTATTTACTCGTAATATGAAATAAGTATACTTGGAATCAGCAGAATACTAATTATGTCAACTCGTAGATTTAGCAAAATTCAGGGTACAAAATAAGCTTTCAAAATAACCTGCAATTTCATGTAATAATTATAATAATAATATCCAAAATTACATAATGAGAAATTCCATCCCAAAAGGGATATAATATTTGTGGATCAGTCTATCAAAGCACACAAATAGCTTGAATAGATTCAATTACAGATGCTCCTTAAAAAAATAAAGTTCAATTTGAAGATCTATAGAAATATTTAGCTCTTTTTCTGACTGGAATCATGGCGGGCGTAGAAGAAAAGAAGAAGCTACCATCTGTTCCAGAATTCCTTCTGAAAAAGCAGAAGGCTTTTGCAATACTGAAGGCCAAACGCTTGAAGAAGAAAATGGCTATAACAAAGCTCCGTAAAATATGGAGAAAAGTTATTTATGAGAAAGCTAAAGCCTACCATAAGGAGTACAGACAGATGTACAGAAGTGAAATCCGGCTGGCTAGAATGGCACGAAAAGCTGGCAACTACTATGTACTTGCTGAAACCAAGTTAGCTTTTGTGATCAGAATCAAAGGTATCAATGGCGTTAGCCCAAAGGTCCGAAAAGTATTCCAGCTTCTTCGCCTTCGCCAAATCTTCAATGGCACTTTTGTGAAGCTAAACAAGGCCTTGATTAACATGCTGAGGATTGTGGAACCATACATTGCATGGGGTTATCCAAACCTGAAGTCTGTGAATGACTTGATTTACAAACTTGGTTATGGCAAGATCAAGAAACAGAGAATTGCCCTGACGGATAATGCCTTTATTGCAAAATCTCTTGGTAAATATGGAATCATCTGCATGGAGGACTTGATCCATGAGATCTACACTGTTGGCAAGCACTTCAAAGCTGCCAACAACTTCCTGTGGCCATTCAAATTATCTTCTCCAAGAGGCGGAATGAAGAAAAAGACTACACATTTTGTGGAAGGTGGAGATGCTGGTAATAGGGAAGACCAGATCAACAGGCTTATTAGAAGAATGAACTAAAGGTGAATTCACCATGATTATTTTTCTAATGGTCTGTGAATAAAAATGCCTACAACAAAATTGATATTTGCTTTATTGGACACATTTCTGATTAATCAGGTTATATCTTTGGTCTTATCCTTAAAGCTGAATGAAGTTCAGGCCTAGGGACCTAGAGAGATAAACTCTGGAGAATAGAGTTAGGGTTATATTTGGTGGCAAATGGATCGAAGCCATAAGACCACATCAGCATGTTGCTTTCAGACATTGCTTGGGGGACTGTACCATACAAAATAACGTGTCTATTGAGAAGTTTCTGTAACTACCTGAAGTACATGTAACTGTTCCTGGAGAAAACAACTTTGATTTGTAGGGAATGTTTTGACAGCATCATTGTTGACACAAATATCCTCCTTATTTAGAAAGTTTGATTAAAATGGACTTATAGATGTATGTCTAAAAAAAAAAAAGAAAAAAAAGAACTATTTAGTAACCATGGCTGGGCCACACCAAGATAATGAAAATGACAACACTATCAAAATTAATTTACACTTTTAATGCTATGCCAATCAAATTGTTGAGGGGATACTGTAGAGAACTGGATAAAATAATAAAAATTCATTTCAGAAAACAAAATAGCTAGAAAATCAAGGGAAATGATGAAAAGAAGGATGAAGGAAGAATAGGACTTTCAGCTCTCAAAATATAAAGCAGCAGTCACCACAACTATCTGATATTGGTCTTAAAATGTTGCAGTAGATAATGAAACAGGCCAGAGAAGGGAGAATCAGAAATAATGAAACTCAATAGCCTAACGTTTTGGTTGTTATTTTAATTTTTATTTATCTTTTTTAACTTATGGATTAAAATGAGCATTTCCATAATATAATAAAATTGAAAAAAAAGATTATTCATGAAACCACAAATCTATCATACATAACTTGCTATTCCTTTTAAATATATAATAAAGTTATCATGTAAATTTCTTTTTTCACTTTTTTTCCCTCCCCCACTCTCATCCTAGAGATGGCTACCATCAGTCACAAGTGTGTGTGTGTGTGTGTGTGTGTATGAAATATTTCTAAACACACTTCTATTTATCAGTTCTTTCTTTGGGTGCACATGGTGTCATATACAATATATGTATTTCGTAGCTAATTTATGTATTTATAATGGTATATTATTTTGCAGTTAATTTATGTATTTATAATGGTCCAAATGACATTCTCTTGAAGTTGTTTTAAAACAATATTGCTATTATTGTTTACAACATTTTCTTGGTCCTGCTCATTACAATCATTATTTTGTGAAAGTCTATCCAAGTTTTTTGAAGATAATCAAACTCATCATTTCCAAAAGCACCATAGTATTCCATCACAATCATATATGAAAACTTGTTCAGTCTTTCCCCAATAATGGACATCTCCACAATTTCCAGTTCTTTGCCATCACAAAGAGAACTATTAAGAATATTTCAGGTTCTTTTTCCCTTTTTTCCTAACCATCATTAGAAATAAATCTAGTAGCAGCACCCCTGTGTCAAAGGGTATTTTAACAATTCTTTGGATATAATTTCCTATTGCTTTCCAAAATGGTTGGATCAATTCACAATTTCACAAACAACAAATTAGTGCCCCAATTTTTCAACATGCCCCTCCAACATTTTTTTCCTTTTGCCTTCAATAATTTTTACCAATCTGACAGGTGTAAAATTATGTCTCAAACATTTTTTTAAAAATGCTTTAAAGTATTGGCATAAATTTATTTTTCCTTAAATTGATAAAAAGTGTTTATCAATAACTACCAGCATGCATTAATGGCAATAAGGATAAACTAAAAGACATCCCAGTATATCAGGTGTGAAACAAGGCTGTGACCAATATTATTCAATATTTTATTGGAAATGGAAAATAGCAAAGTAGTAGGATATAAAGTAAATTCACATAAATCATCAGCATTGCTACATATTGCAAACAAAACCCTGCAAGAAGAGATAGAAAAAGATAACTCACTTAAAATAACTACAGACAGTATAAAATACTTAGGAATACATCTGTCAAAACAATTCCAGAAACTACATAAGGAAAATTATTTTTAAAAATATTTCATACAAATAAAAACAGATTTAAATAATAAGAGAAATATTAATTGTTCATGTATAGAAAGGGCTAAAAACCTGACCATTTCCCCCAAATTAATTTATATTGTAAATGCCATCTCAATGAAATTACTAAAAATCATTTTACTGAATTAGAAAAACTAGCAAAATTCATTGAAAGAACAAAAAGTCAAAAATATCACAGGAACAAATGAAAAAATGTGCAAGAAGGAGGTTTAGCAGTACTAGGTCTTAAACTATATTATTAGGTGGAATTATCAAAAGAATCTTGTCCTGGCTAAGAAATAGAAAGGAAAATCAATGGTATATGGTTGACCTATACTTTACAGCAGCAAATAAATATAGTAACCTTGCACTTGACAAATGTGAAAACTAAAGATTTTGGGATAAAAATTGTTGAGGAAACTGGAAAGTACTATGGCAGTAATTGGGTGCAGATCAATGGTCAAACTGGAAACATGACTTAGATATAAAGAGAAATATTAAAAGAAAATGTGAGAAACATGCAATATATTACTTATCATATTTATGAATAGGCAAATAATTTTTTGAATAAATAAGAGATAGCAGAGTGAAATACAAAATTGATCATTTTGATTACATTAAATTAAAAGGATTTTGTTCAAATAAAACAAATGTAGCCAAAATCAGAAGGAAAGTGGAAAATTAAAGGGATTTTTTTTTGCAATTTCTCAGATAGTCTCATATCTTAAATATATAAAGAACTTCATAAAATATATAAGAATATACATCATTCACCAAGTAATATATTCAAAGGATATCAGCAGGCAGTTATTCAATGAAGAAATCAAAATATATAGTGATATGAAAGAAATGCTCTATTGATTAGAGAAATACAAATTATAACATCTTAGTGTCTGATAAACTAGTAAACAAATTATCTAGGAAAGAACTCCTTATTTAATATAAACTGCCGGGAAAATTCAAATTCAGTCTGGCAGTAGCTTAGACCCACACCTTACATGAACAATTCTAAATATAAATTATCAGATTAAAAACAAAAAAATCAGATCATGTACCTCTCACATCTATAAATGTATTTATAGATAATAATTTATATTTAAATATACAATTTACACATAATATATTTAAATAAACATATACAAATCAGGATATTTCAATAAATTTCAATAATTTATTTGCTGATTTTTCATTTTTAATATCCACTTTCATAAGATTTTGGGTTTTAAGTTTGCTCCCCCTCCCTCTCTTTGCCCCTGCCTAAGATGGCAAGCACCCTTCTTATACATCCATATTAGATATATTTCAGACCTGGTACACCTAGGCCACCTTTCCTTGCCTTTTTTTTCATTATTTCCTTGCCTTTCTTTTCATTATTTCCTTTACTATTCTGGATCTTTTCTTCTTCCAGATGAATTTTGTTTTTGTTTTTTCTAGCTTTATAAAATGTAAAGAACAATTAAAATGGGAAGAACTACAAGAAAAAAGAAACAAAACACAATAACATTAAAAGGGGAGTAAGTAGTATGCTTCCATCTGCATTCAGATTCCATATTTCTTTCTCTGGATGTGAATAGCATTTTCCATCATGAATCTTTTGGAATTCTCATAGATCCTTGAACTTCAAAGAAGAGCTAAGTCTATCAAAGTCAATCATCACATAATGTATTTGTTAGTGTGTACAATGTTCACTTTGTTCTGCTCACTTCATTCAGCACCAGTTAATGTAAATCTTTCCAGGATTTTCTGAAGCCCATATGCTCATCATTTCAATAGTATTCCATTATATTCACATACCACAACTTGTTCAGTCAGTCTCCAATTGATGGAGATCTCCTAAATTTCAAGTTCTTTGCCACCACAAAAAGAGTCACTATAAATATTTTTGTATATGTGTATCTTTTTCCCATTTTGTGATCTCTTTGGGATACAGACCTAGAAATGGTATTGGCTCAGTGCATATATATTTAGCGTTGACATTACTTCTTTGTCTGTGGTACATTTTAGCAGGATATAGTTTCCTTCCTTTTCTCTATTAATTAAATCTTTTTTTGCTTTTACTTTGTCTTAGATAAGGATTACTACTCCTGTTTTTTTTAATTTTAGCTGAAGCATTATTAAGAATTATTTTGCTTAATATGCCCATAAATGTGACAATCTTAGTAAAATGGATAAATATTTACAAAAATATAACTTTCCCAGATTAACTGAAGAGGAAGTAAATCACTTAAATAACCCCATGTCAGAAAAAGAAATTGAACAAGCAATTAATGAACTCCCTAAGGAAAAATCTCCAGGGCCAGATGGATTTACTAGTGGATTCTATCAAACATTTAAAGAACACTTGATTCCAATACTTTATAAACTGTTTGTGAAAACTGAAGAAGAAGGAATCTGACCAAATGTTATGACACAAATATGGTACTGATACCTAAATTGGGAAGAGACAAAATGGAAAAAGAAAATTATAGACCAATTTCTGTCATGAATACAAATGCAAAAGTTTTAAATAAAATGCTAGCAAAAAAAAAACCAAAACCCTGCAACAACTTATCATGAGAATAATACACTTTGATCACATAGGATTTGTTCCAAGCATGCAAGGATGGTTCAGTTTTAGGAAAACTATCAGTACAATCGGTCGTATCAACAACAACACTAGTAGAAGGCATAAGATTATCTCAATAGATGCAGAAGCCTTTTGACAAAATACAATACACATTCCTATTAAAAACACTAGAAAGTAGAAGAATAAATGGAGCCTTCCTTAAAGTAATAAGTAGCATCTATCTAAAACCATCGGCAAGTATTATATGTAGTGGAGATAAGCTAGAAGCATTTCCAATAAGATTGGGGATGAAAGAAGGATGTCCACTATCACCCTCTTGTTCTGTGTGATACTAGAAATGTTAGCACTCGTACTAAGAAAAAGAAATTGGAGGAATCAAATTTGGAAAAGAAAAGACAAAGCTAACATTTTTTGCAGATGATACGATGATATATTTAGAGAATCATAGAGAATCAAGTAAAAAATTACATGAGATAATGAATAAATTTAGCAAAATTTCAGGAAATAAAATAAACCCACATAAATCCTTGGTAGTCCTATATATTTCCAACGAAATCCAACAACAAAAGTTAGAAAGAGAAATTCCATTTAAAGTTACTGTAGACATTATAAAATATTTGGGAATCTACCACTAAAACAATCCCACAGTCAATATGAACACAACTACAAAACAATTTTCATCAAATAATGTGAGATCTAAATAATTGGAAAAACTTCAGTTGCTCATGATTGGCTGGACTAATATAATTAAAATGAGAATTTTATCTAAATTAATTTACATAATTAGTGCCATACCAATCAACCAAAAAATTATTTTATAGAGCTAAAAAAATTTAGATTTTATAGAGCTAACAAAATTCATTTGGAACAACAAAAGTTCCAGAATATCAAGAGAATCAGTCAAAACAAATGCTAGGGAAGGTTGCCTAGCCATACCAGATTTTAATCTGTATATTATAAAGCCCTATTCATTTTTATGGGAATCTGAAGATCTTCCCTGCCCCTAGGCTCTTTGCTTAAGTGGCTTAAGTGACTCTGAGAACCTTCCCTGATTTGAAAATATACTCTGCCCCCTAACAGGCTGAATGTGGTCACATGGAACCTGTGGCAGGAGGCTTGTTTTTTGGGAATGCCCGTGCCTTGTTGCTTTGTGATTGGGCAGTGGTTCAAGAGGACTGTGACATTCTCCAATCCAGGAGAAGGCTACATATATGCCCTGATGTGAGGTTTTGCTTTGGGGCTCACTTTGGAAAAAGTTGTGTGATTTGGCCAGATGAAACTCTGGAAAGCCATTGAGCCACCTTGGCTTTGAAAAACCCAGATGTTGATGCTTCCCTCTCTGGTAACTGAATAGGTATGGATGTAATGGTCAGATGATTGGAAGCCTGTCTGATGATCTGTTTCTTTGTCTGCTTGTAACTTGTGATTGCATTCTCTGAAGATCAGGGTGCTGACTTGTTCCCCTGAACTAGGTAAATGATATTTGTTTGATTGATTAAAGTAAGATTGTTAACCTATTTTGAGTTGCTTTCCTTTAGAAAAGCAGATCTAAGAACCTGTGATAGCAGCCATCCTGGATATGCTAGGGTGCTTGCTGATACACTTATCAAAACTACTTTGTAATGGCTGAGAAATACAGTAGTGGATCAGTGGAATAGGTTAGGTTCACAAGACACAGCAGTCAGTGACGATATTAATCTATTGTTTGATAAACCCAAAGACTCCAGCTTCTGGGACAAGAACTCACTATTTGACAAAAATTGCTTGGAAAACTGTAATATAGCATGGAAGAAACTGAGCATAGACCAATATCTTACATCATATACCAGAATCAAGTCTACATGGGTGCATGATCCAGGTATAAAGGCTGATACTATAAGCAATCTGGGAGAGCATGGAATAATTCACCTGTCAGATTTATGAAGAAGGGAAAACTTTATAACCAAACAGGTGTTAAAGAGAATTATGAAATACAAAATGGTTAATTTTGATTACGTTAAATTGAAAAGTTTCTGTATGAATAAAGCCAAGGTA
>CM053585.1:306361085-306380030 GCA_028646515.1 Pseudochirops corinnae | reverse complement strand
ATAATCTATTTATTAATATTTTATTGAATATCTTATTAATAAACATTAGGAACATTGATGTATAGTTTACTTCCTCTTCTCTTTTTGTTCTGTCAGTCATTTGGTCTTATTGGAGTTTGGGGGGCTGTCTATTCATATAATTTCAAACAACTTCTATAATACCAGAATTAATTATTCTTTTAATATTAGATAGAATTCCCTTGTAAATAAACCTATTTTTCTTCTCTTCCCCTCTCTTTTTTTGGGGGGGAGGGCAGGGAGGAATAGCTTTATATTTTATTCAGCTTCTTTTTCTGAGATTAGGTTACTTGTTCTTGCTTTTAAAATATTTTTATCTATATTCATCCATTTCATTAATCAGTTTTGTATGCATAAGTTGCATACAATAGTTTCTAATATTTTTTAAATTTGTTCATCTGTTAGGAATTTTCTCTCCTTGTTGATTTGTGTTGGGTTTTTTTGCCTCTGTGTACATGTCCAGGTCTATCTATGTGTCTGTATCTGTGTCTCTGTGTCTTTCTTCATTTCAATTCTGTCTCACCAAGGCTGGAAATAAGGTGAAGCTGGCACTCCTAGGCCTGATCTCATTATTCATTTGTACAAAAGCTTTAGTATCTCCCATTTCCTATTTGTGTGGCAGTCTAGTGGCCCCCTCTTCCCAGCGCTCATCATATTGGTGCTGAACTTAGTATAGACAACCAATTAACTTAGTTTAGTCAAGCTCAGAATTCCTTAGTTCAAAAGATCCACCAGGATCTGTCTCCCAGGATCATGGAGTATAAATATCCATGACCATGTGTGGCTCTCTTTATTTTGGTCAAATTAAATAATGATGTTATTGCTTTTTTTTTTCTTAAAAAGCTCAATTTAATGTATTTTTTCAAATATTAAATCTTGTCTTTGACTTTAGAACAGTGGCTTTCAACCTTCCCAATGCCACAACCCTTTATTACTTGTCGTACATGGACATATCTGCATGTAGGTGTATTTGCCTGGAGGTGGATAGAGGAGTGGTGTCTCGGTTCCTAAGACCATTGGAAATATGTTTTATGATGGTGTTATGTGACCCCTGTGACCCCTGTGAAAGGGTTGTTTGACCCCCAAAGGGGTCATGACCCACAGGTTGAGAACCACTGCTTTAGAATTTCTATTAATATTTTTATTGGGATTTTTTATAAGTATTTATTTTTTAAGTTGCATGCCCATATAATTAATAAATTTTCCCAGATTGCTTCAAATATTGGCATTTTTTAGATTTTACCTAAGTTTTATATTTCATATTTAATAGTAATAATAGCTAATAATTATATAGTGCTTCCTATGTGCCCAGCATTCTGCTAAGAGCATTAAAATTATTACCTCATTTGATCCTCACAACAACCTTGGGCAGATAAGGAAAAAGAGGCAAATGGAGGTTGTGACCTACCAAAGGTCACAAAGCTGGTAAATGTCTGAGCGTAGATTTAAAGTCAGGTCTTCTTGACTCCAGGCCCAGTGCTCCATCCACTGTGTCACTGAGCTGCCAAAGTCTTCTATCCAGTGCTTCATAAATGCTAGCTGACTGAATGACTCTTCTGGTACAGATTTTTTTTTTTTCTCTCAGTGGGATTTTACTTAGTTTTGCAGGATAAATTATTCTTGATCATGTCTTTTCCTTTGCCTTCTGAAATACTGTATTCTATTTTTTTCTCCTGAAATATGGTCTTGTATCATTCTGAATGTGGTTCCTTGGTAAGTGGAGTCATTTTTTGTTACTTGTACTATTTTTTTCTTTGACCTAAACTCTAAGCTTTGACTCACGCATTTTGGAAATACAGTGATCTTAAGTTCTATTTCATTGATTTGTTTTCTAGGTCAGTTGTTTTTTTGATATATGTTCTAGTTCAGTGGTTCTCAACCTGTGGGTCATGACCCCTTTGGGGGTCAAACGACCCTTTCACAGGGGTCACAGGGGTCGCCTAAGACCATCAGAAAACACATATTTCCAATGGTCTTAGGAACCAAGACACTGCTCCTCTATCTGTCTCTAGGCAGGTCTACCCACATGCAGATATGGCCACATACGAGTATTAAAAGGTCATGGCATTAAGAAGGTTGAGAACCACTCTTCTAGTTGTTTAGGTTTTTTTTCTTTCTATTTTCTTTCATGGTGCCACTGAGTTCTTTTTGCTTCACCTTCTTTTTTTCAAGGAGTCTTCTACTTTGGCATGGGATCTCGTATTTCTGTTTTAAGCTCTTTGTTTTATTCTTTCCCTTCAATATTATAATTTCATTTTTATTTCTTGTATCATCTCTTTCACCTGCTCTTAAAATCTTTGAGGACAAATTATTCTTTCTCTGAGCTACACTTTAGTCATTCAAGGACTCAAGAATAATTTATTAAGTACCTATCATTTACCAGGCACTGAGAATGTAAAGAGAATAATATATTAACAAAGAGAACATAAAGATAAGATACAGTCCCTAATTATAAGATCTCACAGTCTAATGGCAGATAATACTTGCAAACAACTATGTATAAATAATATAGATAGAGGATAAATTGGAAATGGTCATTAGAGGGAACACATTAGACGAGCAAGGAAGCCAGCATCAGTGGGTTGCAGAAGACTTGGGAGGAGATTTGAGGTAGGTTATGGAAATGAGGCAGGTTATGATAAAGTGTAATGACAGAGGATTATATATGTGACTCTGGATTATCACCAGGAAATTGACCATCATTGCAGTTGTAAATATTTTGGTACTCATATGTCATCAATAAGCTCAATTTCCTTTGCTTCTCTTATTTGAAGACTGGGAGGTGGAGTAAAAAACTCCCAACTCGTGCATATAATAAGAAGTATTGCAAACTCTTCATTTCTTATTAGCTGCAATCTTTTAATTCTATTCTATGTTATCATCTTCCTCCTTCCCTCCCTCCCTACTGTTTTTAGCTTTCTTTTGTGTGTTGTTTTTTCCTGTTAGATTATAAGATAATTGTGGGTAAGGGCTGTCTTTCCTTTTGTCATTTCTATAACTTAATGTAGTGCCTTTCATAAAGTAAGTGCTTAATATGTGTATATTGTAATAAACATTGCATTATGTTGGTAGAGTCACTGAGATTTCAGTAGGAGGGTAACAGAACAATACTTTAGGGAGAGAGTTTTGACAGCTGAGTGGAGGGTGGACTAGAGTAAGGAGAGACTTGTGGCAGGGAAATCAACCAGAAGTGTGTTGCCATAGTCCAAATTTGAGGTAATAAGCACTTCCACCATGATGATGGCAATGACATAGGAGAAAAAGGAGCACCTGTTACAAAAGTGAAGTCAATGGGCTTTGGCAAAGGCAATTTAGCAGATATAGGGTCATGGGGAAGAGTGAGCAGTCAGTCAGTTACGGCAACTTGGTTGTGATCCTCAGTGACTAGAAGGATATTGATACTCTCAACAGTAATGCATAAATTTGGAAGAGAAATTGGTTTATTGGGAGGGGGCATAATTTCAATTTTGTACATACTGAGTTTAAATTGTCCAACAACATATCCAATTTGAGATGTCTCATAAGCAGTTGAAGATAGGGGACTGAAGGGCAGAGAAGTGAGTCTTGGATAAGTAGATTTGAGAATCATCAGCATATAAATGATAATGCAATCCATGGGAACTGAGGGGATCACTAAGTCAAATAGTATATGAGAAAAGAAAACAGCCCAAGGCAGAGTGGTAAACCCACAGTTAGTAAGCATGACCTGTATTAAGATCCAGAAAAGGATTCTAAGAACAAGTGGTCAGAAGGAAGAATGAGAACCAGGGGAGAACAATGTCCTAAGAACCTAGAGCTAAGTGAGTATCAAGAAGAAGAAGATGGTCCATGTTGTCAAAAATGGCAGAAAAATCAAGACAGAAGGGGATTGCAAAGACCATTGGATTTGGCAATTAAACAATCCCTGGTAACTTTGGAGGGAGTAGTCTTATTTTAATGATAATCCTAGAAGCCAGACTTAAAGAGAATTTTTACAAAGAGAGAGGAAAGGAAGTGTAGGCATCTATAATCAGTGGATTTCTCCAGGAGTTTAACGATGGAAGAGAGAAGAGATGTGGCATGATAGCTAGAGGGGATGTATTGATCACTTGAAGGTTTCTTGGGTATAGAAAAACATGGAATGCTGTAGAAAGTAGGGAAGAAGTCAGTAGATAGGGAGAGAAATCATGATTAAATGGGTTCACTTATGCAAGGAGAAAGACCTTCTTTTCATGTCAGTGAGTCAGTAAACATTTATTAAGTGCCTATTATGTGTCAAGTCTGTGCTAAGTGTTAGGATTAGAAAGAAAAGCAAAAGAAAATCCTGGCCCTCACAATCTAAAGGGGGAGACAATAACCAAAGAGATATATAAAAACAAGATATGTTGAGAATGAAAATGAAATAATTAAAAGAGGAAAGGCATTAAGAGGTATTGGTAAAGGATTCCTGTAGCAGATGGTGTTTTTTTAAATGGTGAAACTCTTTATGTTTATTAACACTTGTCTACAACCAACTCTAGTATGGAAGGTAGCCTGTAGTTTGACAGCAGTGTATGAAGACAAGCCTGTCAATGTGTTTTCAAGGTCTGTTTGTGAATGTGTTTTGAGTCTTCCTGAGTACTGCAGTCTGAGCACAGGTTAACAGTTTTATGACAGACTAAACTTATTAGCAAACTAGAGCCAGTGACAAAAATTTGTTTAAAAAGTATTTCATTTCCTAACATGGACGTTTGTTTTGCACATGTATAATCTATACCAAATTGTTTGCCTTCCCAAAGAGGAGTGCAAGGGAAGAAAGGGAGGGAAAGAATTTGGAACTCAGAAATTTAAAAGAAAACAAATCTTAAAAACTGTTTTTATATGTAATTGGGGAAAAATAATATAAAATAAAAAGTATTTCATTTCCTTAAGAACTAAAACCAGATGTTATACCCAGGAAAAGAACAGGTCAGGAGCAGCCTGATGGACAGGAAATACTACACCTGGGCTTTTAGTCAAGAGCCTGTCAAAGGACAGGAAAAAAAAAAACAGTTTTCCTGATGCTGTCTTTGGACACCATCTGATGAAGATGCCTGGCTCATTCCTAAGATTTCCAACCGGATAAAATATCAAATAAGACAAATGTTCTAACAAAGATGGTGTTTTGTTTGGAACTTGAAGGAAGTCAATAGGCAGAGATTAGGAGGGAAAGCATTTCAGTCATGGGGAAAGCCAGGGAAAACCTGAAGCCAAGAGAGATAGAATGTCTTGTTTATTTAACAGCAAAGAGTCAAGGGTAATTGAGTTGAAAAGTGTATGGACGTGGGAGAGATAAGGTGGAGGAAGAATGGTAAGGGTAGGGGGCAGTGCTATGAAGGGGCTATAATGTTAAACAGTTGGTTTTATAGTCAATCCTGGAGGTTAAGGGACCCCCTAGACTTTGACTTAATGGTAGAGAAGAAGGTGACATGTTGAGAAATGTACTTCAGAAAAAATTACTTTGATATTTGAGTAATGACAAGATTATAGTGGAGAGAGACTTATGGCAGTCAGACTATTGCAACATACTGAGATGAGGAAAAGATTCCCCAGGGTGGTGGCAGTATTAGAGAAGAGAAGTTGGCATATGTGAGAGATGTTGGAAAAATGAAGTCAACAGGCCTTTGCTCAGATGGGATATGGAGGGTGAGATATACTGAGAAGCTGAGGACAATACCTAGGCTGTGATGCTGGGTGACTGGAACACTGATGGTGCCTTTAACAACAATAGAACATTTAGAAGAGGAGAAAATTTAAGGGAGAAATATAATGAGGTCAGTTTTGCACATATTTAATTTAAGATGCATATCTATCACCCAGTTCAAGATATCTGATAGCTAGAGATAGAAGATTGGAGATCAGCAGAGATGTTGAGGCTAGATAAGTAGATATGAGACTCATCAGTACAGAGACAATAATTGAATTCATATAGTAGACAATGGGAGATTGAAGATAAGTGAAAGAATTAGGATGGTAGAGGGAGAAATCTATTGAAGGAGATGGGATTAATGCGATCATTTTTGAATGTTGAAGCTTGGCCTTAGCAAGGAGAAACTCTAACTCATCACGTGAAAAAGGGGCAGTGGAAAAAATAGTGGTAAAAACAGTTTGATGACGTAGCATAAGGAGAATGAGATATGTGGGAGCCCTCATTAAAAGGTGTCAATTTTTTTTCAGTAAAATATGAGGCAAGATTCTCAACTGAGAAGGTGGAGGGAGGAGAACGTAGTAGGTTTGAGTATGGATGAGAAGGTTTGCAAGACCATGCTTTGGTGAGTGTGATAGTGGATAAATTAGGGAGGTGTAAACAGACTGCCTACTGAGCATTTTTCTTTGAAGCTTTGCTTGTAGCTGTTTTTGTATTGTTTTCCCTTTGTGAGTTTATATTTGTCTTCCTGGCCACAGTAACAGCTTTTAATGGTCAAGTTCTTTTTTTTTTGCTATTTTTCTCATTTTTTTTCAGGCTATTTTTTGACATCAGACTTTATTTTAAAATTGGGTTTGCCTCACCTTGGGGTAGGGAGGCACTGTCCCTAGTTTCAGGCTTATTTGTGCTGCTATTTTCAAAGCTAGTTCTAGGATTCTCCAACTTTGTGGTGTTTCCAATGCAATGTGATTCAGGGAGAGGCATGGTCATTATTCTCCTAGTCTGTGTTCTTGTCTTTACCCTGAAGGGCCTCTACTCTTCTACAACCACAAGTGGTAGTGCTCCTCTTTGCCTTGGAACTGTATCTAGGGCCATTCATTTTTTTTTAAAAGTATTTTAAAAAGTATTTCATTTCCTAACATGGACCTTTGTTTTGCACATGTATAATCTACACCAAATTGTTTGCCTTCCCAATGAGGAGGGCAAGGGAAGAAAAGGAGGGAAAGAATTTGGAACTCAGAAATTTCAAAAAAACAAATCTTAAAAACTGTTTTTATATGTAATTGGGGAAAAATAATATAAAATAAAAAGTATTTCAT
This sequence comes from Pseudochirops corinnae, assembly GCA_028646515.1. Classification (NCBI taxonomy): domain Eukaryota; kingdom Metazoa; phylum Chordata; class Mammalia; order Diprotodontia; family Pseudocheiridae; genus Pseudochirops; species Pseudochirops corinnae. The sequence continues at coordinate 306,373,049 of CM053585.1, read as the reverse complement.
TTCCTTAAGAACTAAAACCAGATGTTATACCCGGGAAAAGAACAGGTCAGGAGCAGCTTGATGGACAGGAAATACTACACCTGGGCTTCATTTTTTCCTTACCACAAGTGTTCTTCTTTTGCCCTGAAACTATGACCCAAAATTTGGAATGGGCAATGCCAATCAGTGCCAGTTGCACCCAGTGCCAGAAAAGGGTTCCTGTAATCTTTTCTTCAGTCCAGTTATCCAACTCCTTTATCATCTCTGGGTTTAGAGCTCCAAAACTTGCTGTTGCTATTTTTGCCATTGTTGTGGTCACTTCTAAGGTCCATCATTGGTACTCCTGACATGCTCTACAAGCAAAGCCTCAAAGAAAAATGTTAATTGGACCCCAAATGCTACATATATTCTTGGAATTAAGTTAATTAAATTAAAGAAAGTGATAGCAGTAGTAGAGGAAAAAATGGAGAAATTAATGAGACTGATGCAAATAAATTTTTTGATTTATTTGGAACTCAGAAATTTAAAAGAAAAACAAATCTTAAAAACTGTTTTTATATGTAATTGGGGGAAAATAATATAAAATAAAAAGTATTTCATTTCCTTAAGAACTAAAACCAGGCGTTATACCCGGGAAAGAAACAGGTCAGGAGCAGCCTGATGGACAGGAAATACTACACCTGGGCTTTTAGTCAAGAGCCTGTCAAAGGACAGGAAAAAAAAAAACAGTTTTCCTGATGCTGTCTTTGGACACCATCTGATGAAGATGCCTGGCTCATTCCTGAGATTTCCAACTGGATGAAATATCAAATACGACAAGTGTTCTAACAAAGATGGTGTTTTATTTGGAAATGAGTGGTTTGGTGAAAAAAAAAAGGGGGGGGCAAAAAATACTGAAGAAAATAACATCTTAAAAAAACAGAATTGGCTCAATAGTAAGAGGCACAAAAATTCACCAAAGAAGAGTCCTCCTTAAAAAAGAGAATTGGCCAAATGGAAAAAGAATTACAAAAGTTCAGTGGAGAAAATAATAAACTTAGAATTGGCCTAGCTGAAGCTGATGACTCCATGAGACATCAAGAAACAAGAAAACAAAGTCAGAAATAGAAAAAATGATGAAATATCTCATTGGAAAAATAAATGACCTGGAAAACAGATTGAGGACAAAAATTCGCTGAAGAGAATAATTCCTTCAAAATTAAATTGGAGCAGATGACTTTATGAGAAATCAAAATAATATAAAACAGATCCAAACAAATGAAAAAATAGAAATCAATGTGAATATCTCATTGGAAAGACCAGTGACCTGGAAAATAGATCCAGGAGAGATCATTTAAAAATTATCAGACTACCGGAAAGCCATGATCAAAAAAAGAGCCTAGACACCATCTTTCAAGAAATTATCCAGCAAAATTGCTCTGATAGTCTAGAACCAGAAGGCAAAATAGAAATGGAAAGAATTCACTGATTGTTTCTTGAAAAAGATCCCAAAAAGAAAACTCCTGGGAATATTATTGCCAAATTCCAGAGTTCCCAGGTCAAGGAGAAAATACTGTAAGCAATCAGAAAGAAATAATTTGAGTATTATGGAAACACAATTAGGATAACACAAGACCTAGCCACTTCTACATTAAGGGAACAAAGGGCTTAGAATATGATATTCCAAAGGTCAAAGGAGCTAGGATTATAACCAAGAATCACCTACCCAGCAAAACTGAGTATAATGTTTCAAAGGAAAATATGGTTATTCAATGAAATAGAGAATTGTCAAGCATTCTTGATGAAAAAACCAGAGCTGAACAGAAAATTTGACTTTCAAGTACAAGAAGAAAGGGAAGCATGAGAAGGTAAACAGGAAAAAGAAATCATAAGGAACTTATTAAAGTTGAACTATTTACATTCCTACATGGAAAATAATGATCATTTTTAACTCATAAGACTTACAACAGACACATATGCATATGAATACATATATGTGTATGTGTAGGAAGGTGTATGTGTATATAAATCTATATGTGAGTGTGAGCATACGTATGTACATGTATACATAGACAGTGGGCACAGGATGAGGTGAATATAAAGGGATGATATCTAAAGATGAAATTAAGAGGTGAGAAAGGAATTTATTGGGAGAAGGAGAAAGGGAGAGATAGATTGGGGTAAATTATCTCATATAAAAGAGGCAAGAGAAAACTATTACAATGGAGGGGAAGAGCAGGAAAGTGAAAGGGAATGGAACATCCTTACTCTCTTTGAATTTCGCTTAAGGAGGAAATAACATACACACTCAGTTGGGGGGAAGGGAATAAGAGGTGGGATGATAGAAGGGAGGACAGATTGGAGGAGAAGGTAGCTAGAAGCAAACTCTTTTGAAAAGGGACAAGGTCAAAGGAAAAAATATAATAAGTGGGGGGTGGGACAGGATGGAGGGAAATATAATTAGTCTTTCACAACATAACTACTGTGGAAATGTTATGTGTAACTACATATGTACAACCTATATTGAATTGCTTACCTTTCCAGTGGGGGTGGCTGAGGAAGGAAGAAGAGGAAAAAAACCCGGAAATCAAAATTTAAAAAACAAATGTTTAAAAAAAACATTTTTTACAGGCAACTGGGAAATAAGATGTGCAGGCACTGGGATATAGAAATCCATCTTGCCCTACTAGAAAGTTAGGGAGGGGGATGGGGAAGGATATAAGAGATTACAGATTGGGGGAAGGGATATTCAGTAGGCTTGCTATTTTGGGGTGGGAGTCAAGGAAAGATGGGGAGAAAAATTTGTAACTCAAAATCTGGTGGAAATGAATGTTGAAAATTATAAACAAATAAATTGGGGAAAAAGAGAAAGTTCTGTTTAGCTCTGGTCTTGTCATCAGGAAAGTTTGAAAGTCTCCTATTTCATTGAATATCCATCTTTTCCCCTGAAAGATTATGCTCAGTTTTGCTGGGGAGATTCTTGGTTGTAAACCAAGCTCCTTTGTATTTGAGAATATTATGTTTCAAAGCATCCCATCCTTTAATGTAGAAACTGCTAAGTCCTGTCTAATGCTGACTGTGGGTCCTTAATATTTGTATTGTTTATTTCTTGCTACTTTAAGTATTTTCTTTTAGACATGATAATTCTGAAATTTGGCTACAATATTCCTTGACATTTGCATTTGGGAATCTTTTTCAGGAGGTGATCAGTGGATTCTTTCACTGAATATTATGCCCTCTGGTTCTAGGAGATCGGGGCAATTTTCCTGCACCATTTCTTGAAAGATTCTGTCCAGGTTCTTTTGTTGATTATGGCCTTTATGTAACCCAATAATTCTTAAATTACCTCTTCTAGATCTATTTTCTCAGCCAGTTCTTTTTCTAATGAGGAATTTTACTTTTTCTTCCATGTTTGCATTCTTTGGACTGATACATAATGTCTCATAGAGTCATTAGCTTCCATTTGCTCAATTCTAATTTTTAAGGAATTATTTTCTTCAGTTAACTTTTTTACCTTCTTCTAGTCTACTTTTTTCTAACTCTACTTTTTTGTTTATTTTTAGTTTTCAACATTAATTTCCACAAGATTTTGAGTTACAGATTTTCTACCTGTCTTTCCCCCTATTCCCCTACCCAAAATTGTGAGCCTACTGAATACCCCTTCCCTGAATCTGCTCTCTTATATCCTCCACCTCTAACTTTCTAGTAGGACAAGATGGATTTCTATACCCCAGTGCATTTATATCTTATTTCCCAGTTGCATGTGAAAAGCATTTTTTTAAACATTTGTTTTTAAAACTTTGATTTCCAGATTCTTTCCCTTCTTCCCTCCTCACCCACCCTTCCTGGAAAGATAAGCAATTCAGTATAGGTTGTACATGTGTAATTACGCAAAACATTTACATAGTAGATATATTGTGAAAGACTAACTATATTTCCCTCCATCCTATCTTGCCCCTCACTTATTCTATTTTCTACTTTGACCCTGTCATTTTTAAAAAAAATTTTTTTTCTGCTTTTAACTACACTCTCCCCCAATCTGCCTTCTCTTATATGATCCCACCCTCTTATCCCATTCCCCCTAAATCCCTTTAGGGTAATATACCCAATTGGGTGTGTATGTTATTCCCTCCTTAAGCCAAATTCAATGAGAGTACAGTTGTCCCTTTCCCTTTCACCATCATATTCTTCCCCTCCATTCTAATAATTTTCTCTTTCTTCCTTTATATGAGATATTTTACCCTAATCTATCTCTTCCTTTCTCCTTCTCTCAATAAATTCCTCTCTCACCTCTTAATTTTATTTTTTAGATATCATTCCTTCATATTCACCTCATCCTGTGCCCTCTGTCTATGTATACATGTACACACATATGCCCACACTCACATATATATTTACATACACATACAACCTCCTATACATACAGATGCATGTATGTATGTATGTGTACATACATACACATATATATTCCCTTCAATTATCCTCATAGTGAGAAAAGTCTTATAAGTTACAACTTTCATTATTCCATGTAGGAATGTAAATAGTTCAACTTTAATAAGTTCTTGTTTACCTTCTTTAGCTGCTCTTGCTTTTTGTATTTGAAAGTCAAATTTTCTGTTTGGCTCTGTTTTTTTTTTTATGAAGAATATGTAAAAGTCCTCTATTTCACTGAATGACCATATTTTACTCCAAAGCAGTATACTCAGTTTTGCTGGGTAGATGATTCTTGGTTTTAATCCTAACTCCTTTGACCTCCAGAATATCATATTCCATGCCCTTCCATCCCTTAATATAGAAGCTGCTAGATCTTGCATTATACTGATTATATATCCACAATACTCAAATTGTTTCTTTTTGGCTGCTTGTAATATTTTTTCCATGATCTGGGAGCCCTGGAATCTGGCTGTGACATTCCTAGGAGTTTTCTTTTTGGAATCTTTTACAAGAGGCTGAATTCAAGAGATGTATTGTTTCAATTTCTATTTTGCCCGCTTGTTCTGGAATGTCAGGGCAATTTTGCTTGAGAATTTCTTGAAGGATGATATCTAGGGTCTTTTATTGATGATGCCTTGCAGATAGCCCAATAATTTGAAAATTATTTCTCCTGGATCTATTTTCCAGGTCAATGGTTTTTCGAATGAGATATTTCACATTGCCTTCTATTCTTTCATTTATTTGGATCTATTTTACAGTATCTTAATTTCTCATAAAGTCACTAGCTTCCACTTACTCCACTCTAATTTTGAAGGAATTATTCTTTTCAGTGAGTTTTTGAAATTCCTTTTCCATTTGGCCAATTTGACTTTTTAAGGCATTCTTCTCTTCATTGCTTTTTTGGGGACTCTTTTGTCACTTGAGTTTGTCTATTGTTAAGGTGTTATTTTCTTCAGTATATTTTGGGTCTCCTTTAGCAGGCTGTTGACTCACTTTTCATGATTTTCTTGCATCATTCTCATTTCTCTTCACATTTTTTCCTCCACTTCTTTTACTTGATTTTCAAAATCCTTCTTTAGCTCATCCATGGTCTGTAACAAGTTCATATTTTTCTTGGAAGCTTTTGATGCAGGAGTTTTGACTTCTTGACTTCTGGTTCCATGTTTTGATCTTTTTGTCCCCTAAAAAGGATTCTATGTTCTGATTAAGCTTTCTCTTTTTGCTCATCTTGCCAGCCAATTACTTGGCTTTTCAGTTCTTTGCCATGACAGACTCTGCTTCCAGAGTGGGTTGAGTTTGTCCCAAATCATTGTGGTTTTTGGAAATGTTGTCAGAGGTCTGAAAAGGGCACCTTCTCTATAGCCACCAGAAGCTCTGGCACAGTGGCACTTCTCACCCCTGGACCACCACCCAAGATAGCTACCCATATCCAAGAACGTCAAAGCAATAATGGTTACCCTCTGAATGGTCCCATTATGATCTGCAGGCAAGGAGCTTCAGAGGCAGCCACAAGGCAGCAGCTGCAGCCACTGGGCCACTGCCACCTCTTGCCTCAGGGCAGGTGCCTCACTGCGTTCTTCTGTCACCCAGTTTCAACATTGCTTCCCATTGACCTTTTACTTTGTCTTTGGCATTGATGGGTTGAGAAGTCTGGAAACCGTCGCAGCTGCTAGTCATTCACTCTCCTGAAATCTGCTCTGGCTGGTCTGGGCCACTGGTCAGGGCTGCCCTCAGCTCAGTTTGATAGACCCTTCCTGTCAGCTTGCCAGGGTGCCTTCAGTGTGAGTTTTGTTCCTCTCTGTCACTTTGTGGGTTCTGTATTGGAGAGGGTTTGTGTGGGAGTTAACACAATTTTCTGATTCTACTCCACCATCTTGCTCCCATTCTAGTTTTAAATTGGTTGTTTTCTTCATTCAATTTTTGTACTTCCTTTTCCAATCTGTTTTTTTTTCATAATTGTCCTCCACAAATCTTGTTTCTTTCTCCATTTTTCTTCTACCTCTCTTGATTTTTAAGGTCCTTTCTTTAATATTTCCAAGAGGATTTTTGGGCTTGAGACTAATTCATATTTTCCTTTGTGACTTCAAATGTAGACATTTTGATATTGTCCTCTTTTCAATTCATGTTTTGATCTTCCCTGTTGCCTTAGTAGCTTCCTGTGGTCAGGTTCTTCTGTGTTTCTTTTATTTTTAACTTTTATTTTTAGTTTACATCATTCCTTTCCATGACATTTTGATTTACAAATTTTCTTCCCATCTTTCCCCTACCCACCACCCCAAAACAGCGATCCCACTGTATATCCCCTCCTCCAATCAGCTCTCTCCTATATCCTCCCCCATCCCCCATCACCTCTCTGACTTTCTGGTAAGGCAAGATGGATCTCCCTACATGAGTAACTGTATACTTCCCTCCTTCCTATTCCACCCCCCCTAGTTCCATTCTCCACTTTGTCCCTGTCCCTTTACAAAAGTATATGCTTGTAACAACCCTCTCCCCAACCTGTCTTCCCCTCCATTCTCCTGCCTCTCATTCCCTTCCCCCCTACTCTTCTGTAGGTCAGGACACCCAATTTAGAGTATATGTCATTCCTTCCCTAAGCCAACTTCAATTAGAGTAAGATTGACCTATCTCCTTTTGCCTTCCTGTTCTTTCCCTCCATTGTAACAATTATCCCTTGCTTATATGAGGCATATATGCCATATATGCCTATATATCCCTATATGAGAGGATTAACCCTGTTCTGTCTCTCCCTGTCTCCTCTCATACTATTCCTCTCCCACCTCCTAATTTCACCTTTTAAAATAATATCCTATCCTATTCAATTGATCCTGTGCCCTCTGTCTATGGACACATATATACACACACTCACATATGTATTCATATGCATATATACCCTCCTATATAGACATATGCGTATGTATACATACATATATATACATACATATCTATATCTATATCTATATCTATCTATCTATATATATATATACATACATACACAGTTATATTCCCTTCAACTATCCTCACAGTGGGAAAAGTTTCGTAAGTTATAATTGTCATTTTTCCATTTTTGCATGTAAATAGTTCAACTTTGATAAGTTCCTTAGGAATTCCTTTCCATGTTTACCTTCTCATGCCTCTTGTATTTGAATGACAAATTTTCTATTCAGTTCTGGTTCATCTTGCCTCTGCCCCCTAAACAACAGACTTTTGAGAAGGGACAGGATAAAAAGAGAAAAAGAAGGGTAAAGAGAAAATAAAGTGGTTGGAAAATTATAATGACCTAAGATTGTGATTTGGATTTACTCACCCATAAAATAGACATAGGTATTAGAATGGATTAGAAAACAGAACCTAATAATACATTGTTTACAGGAACACTTGAAACAGAAACACATACAAAGTTAAATTAAAGGACTGGAGTAGAATCTTTTATGCTTCAGCTGAAATAAGAAAAAAAAAGCAGAGGTGGCAATGAGGATCTCAGATAAACCAAAAGCAAAAGTGACCTAATTAAAAGAAATATTCAGGGAAGCTACTTTTTGCTAAAATAGTACCATAGACAATGGAGTAAAATTTGTAAAAATAAGAGTTATTCTATACTGTGCCCAACCTTTTATACAGCAATACCACTCTTAGATCTATATCTAAAAACATCAAATAAAGGTAGAAGGGGAGTGGACATATTTGTACAAAGGTATTTATAGTAACTCTTTCTGTGGTGAATAAGAATTGAAAATCATAGAGATGGCCATCAGCTGAGGAATGACTTGTGCTATAGAAAATTACAAGTTGTAGAAAAACCTGAAAAAGCTTACATAAACTGATGCAAAATACAGTGAAGAGAATCAGGAGAATATCATATACTGTAACAGCAATATTGCATGATGACAAACTGAAATACAGCAATCCAAGAAAATCTAAAAGGATTGACAATAAAACATTTTATCCACCCCCAGGGAAAGAACTGATATTTTTTTAATACAGACTGAAGCATCCCATTTTCACTTTCTTTCATTCTTTTGCTTTTAATCAAGTCTTCTTGTACAAAATAACTACTATGGAAATGTTTTACATGATTGCACATGCATTACCTATATCTGATTTTTCATTTTCTCAGTGAAGCAGGACAGGATGGAGAGATAGAATTTTGAAGACAAAACTTAAAAAACCCTAATGCTAAAAATTGTTTTGGCATGTAATTGGGGAAATATATGTATATGTGTGTGTGTATGTACATATATGTGTATGTATGTATGTGTGTATGAGCCATTCCCCAATTTAAAAATAATCAAAGGATATGAAAATCCTTTTCAGAAGAAGAAATCAAAGCTATTTATGATCATATAAAACTCTTCTAAAACACTAGTGATTATAGAAATATAAATTAAAATATCTCTGAGGTACCCTCTCACACATATCAGAAATTGCAAATGCTGGAGGGGATGAAGCAAAATATGTAAACTAATAAACTCTTAATGAAATTCTGAAACAATCCAGACATTCTACAGAACAATATGGAATTATACTCAAAAAGCTATGCAAGTGAGTATGACCTTTAACCCAACAGTATTAGGTCCGTACCCCCAAAGGGATCAAAGAAAAAGAAAAGGATCTATATTTACAAAATATTTAATGCTGCTCTTTTAATGGTGCAAAATAATTGTAAATGGAGGGGATGCTTATCAGTTAGGGAATTCCTGAACAAGTTATGGCATATGATTGTTATATAATACTATTATCCTACAAGAAATGACAAAGTGGGTGTCAAGAAAAAGAATGTGACACGAACTATATGCACTGATGCCAAGTGATGTGAGAAGAAACAGAAAATCATTGTACACAGAAAAAGCAATGCTGTAGTGATGATCAACTATAGAAGACTTGGCTACTCTGATCAGTATAATGATCTGAGACAATTCCAAATGACTCATAATGAAAAAAAAAATGCTGTCTACCTCTAGAGAGAGATGATGATGCAGGAAAATTGAAGTTTAATTTTCTCACTTTCTTTTTAAAAATTTTCTGGAGTATGGCTGATGCGGAAATATGTTTTGCATTTTTCACATATGATTGCTTCTAAAAAAGAAGGAGGGATTATTGTGTGAACACATGCAATGGTAACCTAATTTTAATTTGAAGACCCCTTTGTATTGGCAAGTAAGCAGGTACTTAGCACCTTGTTGCAAGTTAGCACCTTGTTTAAGCTATTTAATTAACACAGAAATAGTTAACACCTTGGGAGGAAGTTGCTGATGTAACAGGAAGGTGTTGGCTGAAACAGGAAGCAGTTGATACTGTGTGTATATAAGGAAAAGCCCCAGAGAGGGACAGTCAGAATTTCTTGGGACAAGAATCTGGTGGCAGAATGTGTTCTGCTGGAGAGAGAGAGAGAATTTCTGTCACCAGCATCTGGAGGCTGGGCTGCTACTGATGGACTGAGAATTGAGAAGAGAAATGAGAATTGAGAACTGAGTCAAAATTTCTTGGAGCACCATGGAAGCAGAAGAAGCTTCCAGGAGCAGACTGAAGAGGAGCCAAGGAGGCTGAAGAGGAAAGCCTCACCCCCATCCTGAAGAGAATGGTTTTGGTTTTGAAAACCTAGATGGAGTGACTTTTGATTCTGGGAGCCAGCTGAGACTTCTTCTGGATCCAAGGGGCAGCTGGAGCTGCCAAGGGACTGAGGAAGCATGACTGTTATGCTGAGACTTTGTCTGTTTGTGGCTTTGTTGGGCCTTGACTTCCTGGGAGTGGAGACTGTGAGGGATTTGAGATAGACTGTGAGCTCCAATGTGGAATGGGAACTGCCCAGAGAACTGAACAAGGACCTGGGAGCTGTCTGCTTTTGAATCCAGGTGACAGTTCGGTGAATCCATGTAGGATCTGGGACCATGGAAGGGGATCCAGGGAATCTGAGAAACTACCCTGAGTCAAGCTGAAGGAAGACTTTACTTGGATATTGTGTACTGACTAAGAAGATTATAATTTACTAGTGACCTAGGGGTGGAGGGTGTGTATATTTTCTAATGATTGAATAGTGAATAATGAAGGATGATTGATTGACTAAATGATTGTACTTAGTGATTGATGACTGAATAAGTAATTGATTTGTAACCTAGTATGCCCCATGAGTGGAGAATTTTGACTATTGTACTTTATGATTGAATTAAGGATTTCATGAATGCTTGAGTTATTAAATGGTTGTTCTTTGTTCAAAACTCTGTGATCACTGTAGTGGAAACTCTGTGGCCATTTTCTGTGATACCTTATTGTGAATGCTGTATTTTGATTTTCTGTGATAAGTTGTAATATTGTGAATGCTGTACTTTGGTTTACTGTGACTGTTTTGCTTTGATTTGTTATGGAATAAATAGAGTGTTCACTATACTGTGTAATCAGAACTTTAAAAGCCGTTCACAGTAGCATTCTTCTGAAAAGCTGCTAGTGCTTGGCTTTACAACATGGTAGGGAGAGAACCTGGAGGTTTCAGTGGGAGAACAAAGAGTATTCCACATCTTCCATCTTTTTTTTTTCCTTTAAATTTATTTATTTATTTTTAGTTTTCAACATTCACTTCCATAAGTTTTTGAATTGTAAATTTTCTCTGCCTTTCTCCTCTCCCGCATTCTGAAGGTGGCATGCAATGTGATAAAGACCCTTTGTATACATTCTTCTTAAACATATTTTCCCATTATTTATGTTGTAAAGAAGAATTAGAATGCATGGGAAAAACCATGAGAAAGAAAAACAAAACAAAAAGAGAAAGAGCAAACAGTATGCTTCCATCTCCATTCATACTCCATAGTTTTTTCTCTGAATGTGGATAACATATTCCATCATGTGTTTTTTGGAGTTGTGTTAGATCCTTTCATTGATGAGAAGAGCAAAGTCTATCAAGTTACTCATTGCACATTGTAGCTGTTACTGTGTATAGTGTTCTTTTGTTTCTGCTAACCTCAGTGCCATTTTATAAGCGTTTCTAAGTTTTTCTGAAATTCACCTGCTTATCATTTCTTATGGAGCAATAGTATTCAATTACATTCAGAAACCACAACTTGTTCAGTCATTCCCCAATTGATGGACATCCCCATAATTTCCAATTCTTCACCACCATAAAAAGAGCTGCTATAACTATTTTTTTTCCTTTTTCCTTTAAAAAAAATCTATTTGGGATACAGACCCAACAGTGGTATTGCTAGATCAAAGGGTATACACAGTTTTATATCCTTTTGGGCATAGTTTCAAATTGTTTGCCAGAATTATTGGATCAGTTAACAACTCCATCAACAATGAATTAGTGTTCCAGTTTCCCACCTTTTCTCCAACATTTATCATTTTCTTTTTAGGTATTATGTGGTACTTCAGAGCTGGTTTGATTTACATTTCTCTCATTGAAAGTGACTTAGAGCTTTTTTTCATAGATAGTTTTAATTTCTTTTCTTTTCTTTTATTTATTTTAAATTAATTAATTAATTTTCTTGTTTACATCATTCATTTCCACGAGAGTATCAGTTACAAATTTTCTCCCCATTTTTCCCCTACACGATACCTCAAAACAGCGATCCCACTGTATAA
>CM053585.1:306345707-306360585 GCA_028646515.1 Pseudochirops corinnae | reverse complement strand
ATATATATTTATTATACATATATATTTTATTTATACTTCTATATAATATATTATGTAATTAAATTTACAAATTCGTTATTTATATATCTGGGATATTAAATGCTAGTCAGATAAAAATTTTTCAAAGATTTTTTTTCCCCAATTGACCATCTTAATCTCAGGTGTGTTGATTTTTTTCTCTGCTGAAGCCTTTCACTTTCATGTAATCAAAGTTATCTATTTTAACTTTTGTAATTTTTTTACTTGGTTAAGAATACATCTCCTACTCATGACTGTGAGACTATGAACATATTTTCTTCTAATTTTTAATAGATTTATATTTGATATTGAGATATCATATTCATTTAGAATATATCTAGAGTAGGGGAAATTTTAGAATATGGAATATTATGTTGGTCTAAGACCAATATCTTCCAGACTGGTATCAAGGTTTCAAAATAATTTTTTACCAAAGAAGGAATTTCTTTCCTAAGTAATTTATGTTTTTCACTTAATTAAATGACAGGTTATTGCTTCTAATTCTCCCTTATCTAACCTGTTCCTTTAACTATCTCTTTTAAATAAAAAACAGATGATTTTAATCACTGGTTTTTATTATATAGTTTGGATACGAAAGTGATATTCCCACTATTCTCTACTTCTCTGATCATTTCCTTGATTTCCTAGATTTTTTTTTTGTTTTTCCAAACTAATTTTCTTATTATTTTATCAACCTCTATAAAGTGTCCCCTTGGTAATTTGATTGGAATAGCATTAAAAGTATAAATTAATTTCCATATGATTGTCATTTTTGTTATATTTACCAGCCTTGATTATGAACATTGAATATTCCTCCAGTTATTTAACTTGTTATTTATTTAAAATCCTTGTATTTTATTTTCAGCTCCAAATTGTTCTGTGCTCCACCCTCTTATATACCCATTAAGAGGAAAGAAATATAAAACCTATTACAAATATGAAGTCATACAAAAGAAATTTTTCAATTTACTAAGTTGAATGGGGGGGGAGAAAAAAAAAAGATGCTTCAATGTGCACTCTAAGGCTAGCAGTTCACTTTCTGGAGGTAGATACTATTTTTTGTCATGAATTTGTTGGAATTGTATTAAGCCATTGTGTGGATCAGATTCTCTAGGTCTTTCACAGATATTATCCTTACACAATATTGATGTTATTGTATAAATTACTTTCATGGTTTTACTTCTTCACTTTGCATCAGTTTGTGTGAGTCTTCCTAAGTTTTTTTCCCCTTAAATTTCTTACAGCCCAAGAATATTCATTCCATCACATTCATATAACTTAACTTGTTCAGCTGTTCTCCATTTGATAGGGGGCTCCTCAGATTCCAATACTTTGCCACCACAAAAAGAAATGCTATAAATATTTTTGTATACATGAATCCTTTTTTATTTTTTTCCTTTTATTACTTTGTAATAAGTTATAAAAGTCTTTTGTGTGTTTTATTAGGTCAATCCCTAGAAGTTGTGTTCATTGTAAAGTTATTTGGAATGGGAATTTACTTTCTAATATAGGTTTTTGTGTTTTTTATTATTGTTTAGTGATGCTGTTGATTTTTTAGGAATTATTTTGCTTCCTGCAATAATGCTAAAGCTATTAATTGTATGAATTAATATGTTTGCTGATTCCCTAGGATTGTCCAGCTATATAATTATGTAATCAGCAAATGGGGATAGCATTATCATCTCTTTTCCTATTTTTTTGTATTTAATTCCTTTCTCTCATCCCATTATTATTGCTAACATTTCCAAAATTATATCAAATGATAGTGGGAAGATTGGATATTCTTGCTTCACTTTTGATTTATTAAAAAAGATTCTAATACAACCCCATTGCATATGATGCTTCCTTTTAGTTTTAAATAGATTTTTAAAAATATATTAAGAAAATTCCCTCAGTGTCTATATTTTGAAGAGTTTTATGTGTAAAAGTGTTGTACTTTGTCAAGGTATTTTTTTTACATCAGTTGAGATGATCATGTGCTTTTGTATGTTTTCATTTTTAATATTATGATAAAAATGATTTAATATGCTGATTGTTTTCCTAATGTTAAACTCTCCTGACCTCCTTCATATATATCCCACTTGCTCATAATGAATGATTTCTTGTATATATCATTATGATCTGTTTGACAGAATTTTAAAATAAGTCAAAATTCATTAATAATATTGGCCTATTGACCAAATATTTTCTCTTTCCCTGATTTAGGTATTAGAACTATATTTGTCTCAAGAAAAGGATTTTGATAGGTGTGCTTTCTTTCTCAATTTTTGAGACTAATTTGTGAAGTATGAGTCCTAATTTCTCTTTAAAAGTTTGATTAAATTTTCTGTGGGAAGTTTCTACCAGTACTAGGTAGTTTTTTTTTTCTTTTGGTAATTTCTTAACAGCTGGATCTATTTTCTTTTCAGAGTTTGGGTTATTTAAGATTTCTACTTGCTCTTTTGATTGTTTGGATAGTTTACATTTTAGATCATATTCTTATATTTCTTTTATGTTCTTAGTTTTGTTAGCATATAACTGTAGAACAGGTTCTGATCTTTCAATTTCTCCTGGTTTTGTTGTGATTTCACATTGTAGATGTTATTGAATTGATTTTTTATTCTCTTTAGTCACAATAGCTAAAGGGATATCAAGTTTATTGTTCCTTTCAAAGAAACAGTTTTTGGTGTCATTTTTTCATTCCTAAGGGTTTTGTGTGTGTGTGTGTGTGTGTGTGTGTGTGTGTGTGTGTGTGTGTGTATGCTCACCTTATCTGTTTCCCATCAATTTTTTAACATCTTTTGTGATTATTTTAGGCTCATTTATTTGTTGGCTTTATAATTTTTAATTACTTATTCAATTAATTAATCTCTCTTTTTCTATTTTGTAATATATGATTGTAGGGATATATTTTTTCCTCTGAGGATTGCTTTAACTTCATTCCAGAAATTTTGGTATGTTTTTAATCATTATAAATTTCATTTACATAGATATTAACTATTTCTATAATTTAATATTGTTAAGTCTCCATTAGGGTCTGTATATTTTTGTGGTCCCTGAACCAACTGGTTATTGTTTTATGGTCTATAAAGGATATATTAGCTATTTATGACTTTTTGCATTTGTTTGCACTATCTGTGTCATAACATGGTCAATTTTTTTAAAGCTTCCATGTTGGACAGAGAAATGTGTGTTTTTTTATGGTGCCAATTTTAAATAGATTTTATTCTCGAGGACAAGAATAGTATTCCTACTTGTTTTACAGTACTGATAAAGTGCAATGTTGTTCACTTCTCTCCCTCTGCACACATTCAAGTATTCAGAAAGCCCAGATTTACACAGCAGCTGAAATGTTACTTTTAAACTGCTACTGCCTTGGCTACAAATTTGATTCCTTCAATTTTTGGAAAGCTATGTGGAATGCTCTTTCTTCTGGTGTGTTTCATTGACCTCTTCAATGGTGGGTCCAGAAGAAGCACCTCCAGATGAGGCTGCTCCCCCCCCCCCCCAGGCGTGCCCCCTGGTATGGCCCCTGCACTCTGGTACAACTTAGTAATGATAGGGTTGCAGACCTCCAGTTCTTTCTGCTGATGCTCAAATTCTTCCTTCTCAGCAGTCTCGTTCTTATCCAGCCAGTTGATTATTTCATTACATTTGTCAAGATCTTCTGTTTGTCTTTATCATCAATTTTACCTCGCAATTTTTCATCCTCTACTGTTGCTTTCATGTTGAAAGCTTAAGATTCAAGAGAATTCTTGGAAGACACCTAGTCTTCCTGCTTTTCCTCCTCAGCCTTGCATTTCTCAGCCTCTTAGACCATACACTCAATGTCTTCTTTGCTTAGACATCCTTTGTCATTGGTGATGGTGATCTTGTTCTCCTTGCCTGTGCTGTTCTCCACAGTAGAAACACTGAGGATGCCATTTGCATCAATGTCGAATGTTACTTCAATCTGAGGAACACCCCTGGGTGCTAGCAGGGTCCCTGGGAGCTCAAATTTGCCAAGCAGATTGTCATCCTTTGTCATTGCTTTCTCACCTTCATAAACCTGAATAAGCACACTAGGCTGGTTGTTCAAATAGGTGGTAAAGGTCTGTGTCTGCTTGGTGGGGAATGTGATATTCTGTTTGATCAGAATGGTCATAACTACACCAACAATTTCATTTCCAAGGGAAAGAGGAGTGACATCAAACAACAGCAAGTCCTACACATTCTCAGGTTTATCTCTAGACAAAATGGTAATCTGGAAAGCTTCGCTATAAGCAACAGCCTCATCAGGATTGATACTCTTGTTGAGTTACTTGCCATCAAAGAAGTCTTGCAGAAGTGTCCGGATTTGGGGGATTCAAGTGGAAGTACCCACCAGGATGATGTCATGAATCTGTGACTTACCTAGCATGGCATCTCTTAAGGCCTTTTCCACAAGGCCCAGTGGGCCCCAGAAGAGATCAGCATTCAGCTCTTTGAAATGGGCTCAATTTATTGATGTATAGAAGTCAATATCTTCATAGAGGGAGTCAGTCTCAATACTGGCCTTGGTACGGGAAGAGAGGGCATGCTTTGCACGTTCACAAGCAGTATGAAGACGCCAAACAGCCCTCTTGTTCTCACCAATGTCCTTCTTGTGCATTTGCTTGAACTCAGAAATGAAATTGTTGGCCATTCAGTTGTCAAAGTCCTTCCCACCCAAGTGGGTATCCCCTGCTATAGACTTGACCTCAAAGATCTTTCCATCTTCGGTGGTAAAAATGGAGACATCAAAAGTACTACCTCCAAAGTCAAGGATCAACACATTTCTCTCAGCACCAATCCTTTTGTCCAATCCATAAGCAATAGCAGCAGGAGTTGGCTCACTGATGATTTGGAGCACGTTGAGACCAGCTATGGTTCCAGCATCATTGGAGGTCTGAAGTTGGGAATCATTGAGATAAGCTGGTATTGTGACCATAGCATTTGTGACAGTCTTCCTAAGGTAAGCTTCAGCAATTTCTTTCATCTTGGTGAAGACTATAGAAGATATTTCTGGATAGAAACTTTTGGTGTCCCCTTTGTACTCCACTTGGACCATAGGCCTGACTGAGTCATTCACCACTGTAACAGGCCAATGCTTCCTATCTGACTGTACAAATGCATCATCAAATCTGTGACCAATCAGACATTTGGCATGAAAAACTATGTTGGTGGGGTTCATTGCAACTTGATTCTTTGCGGCATCACTGATGAAACATTCTGTGTTGGTGAAGGTGACATAGTTTGGGGTGGTCCTGCTTCCTTGGTCATTCATTAACAATGACCTCCACTTTCCCATGTTGGAAGACTCTCATACAGGAGTAAGTGGTGCCAAGATCAATGCCAACTGTGGGTCACTTTGACACGCTTGCTGGGGAGTCGGGGATCATAGCACACCATTGTGGAGAAAGAAGGGCTGCTGCTGTGCTGAGAAGACCCAACATGTGTATTTTTTGCTGTCTCATTTGAAAGGACACCAAAATTAAACTCTAGTCTCTCTGGCAACTTCTTTACTTCCATAGGTTCCACTTTTTAAAAATTAACTTTTGTTTATTTTTAGTTTACATCATGTATTTCTATGAGATTTTGAGTTATAAATTTTCTCCCTGTCTTTCCCCTACCCACCACCCCAAAAGAGTGACCCCACTGTAGTGCCCCTTCCCCAATCTGCTCTCTCCTATATCATCACCCCTCTGACTTTCTGGTAGGGCAAGATGGATCTCCCTACTCCAGTACCTGTACATGTTATTTCCCAGTTGCATGTAAATAATAATATTAATAATGATGATGATGATATACTTTAAAATTTGATTTTAGAACTTTAAATTCTAGATACTTTCCCTTCCTCCCTCTTCACCCACTCCCACTGGAAATACAAGCAATTCAAAACAGGCCACATATGTGTAATTTTGTGGAACATCTCCACAATGGACATAGTGTGAAAGACTGAGTGTATTTCCCTCCTTCCTATCCTACCCTCCACTTGTTCTATTATCAACTTTGTCCCTGTCCCTTTACAGAAGTGTAGTTTCCCACTTTTTTAAGGTTCTGATAAATTTTATCCAAAACTAACAGAGGAAAAAAAGTATCCTGTAACTACTGTGCTGCTACCTATGTCTTCTTGTAGCTTTACTTATTTAGATGGTGAAGGATTTGGAGCATTTACATTTATTACTGATATCAATATGATTCCTTTCAGCATTTTATGGTTTCTTTGTTTATTCTTTTTTATTTCCTGAAACTTTTTTTTGCTTTGTCAGATATCATAATTACAGCTCCTACTTTTTCTGGATTCACTTGATGCATAGTAAATTATTACTATTGACTCAGTTTTATTTTGTCTTCATTTTGATTTTTAAAATGTTTTCTAGTAAGTGACAGATTGTAGTGTTTCATTTCTTATTCATAATGCAACTTTTCCATTTTATTGGATTGCTTAATCTATTCACATTTAAAGTTATGAGTTAAGTTTCTAATTTTCCTTATCTGTCTCTAATGGTGTTTTCCAAATTATGATTTTTCCTTCTTTTGCTCTAAATACAGTACTACATATAGTACTACATTCCTTGAGTTGCTTAACCTAATTCTTCCCCTCTCCCCCAAATTTATTTATTTTTAGTTTTCAACATTCATTTCCACAAGATTTTGAGTTACAAATTTTCTCCCTATCTTTCCCCTGTCCCCACCCCAAGATGGCAAGCCTACTCAATACCCCTTCCCAAGTCTGCTTTCTCTTCTATTTCCCTTATCCCCCCCATCTTCCCCTTTCCCCCTTACTTTCTTGTAGGGCAAGATGGATTTCTATACTCCATTGACTGTATATTTTATTTCCTGGTTGCATGTAAAAACAGTTTTTTAACATTTGTTTTTAAAACTTTGAGTTCCAGATTCTCTCCCTTCTTTCCTCTTCACCCACGCTCACTGGGGAGACAAGTAATTCAATATAGGTTATACATGTGTAGTCATGCAAAATATTTCCATACTTGTCATATTGTGAAAAACTAACTATGTTTCCCTCCATCCCATGCCCCCTCCAATTTATTCTGTATTCTCCTTTGACCTTGTCCCTTTTCAAAAGTGTTTGCTGCTCAATACTCTCTAGCCAAACTGCCCTCCCTTCTATCATCCCTTGGTCTAATCCCCTTCCCCACTACTTTCCTGTAGGGTAATATACCCAATTGAATGTATATGTTATTCCCTTCTTAAGCCAAATTAAGTAAGAGTGAGGTTGACTCATTCCCTTTCACCTCCCTACTCTTCCCTGTCACTGTAACAGCCTCCTCTTGCCTCTTTTATGTGAGATAATTTACCATATTCTGTCTCAGCCTTTCTCCTTCTCCTGATATATTCTTTCCTCTCTTAATATTACTTTTTAGATATCATGCCTTCATATTCAACTCACCCTGTGCCCTCTATGTATACATGTATACACACATACACCTACCTATACATACACACATATATGTATATTCATATATATATAAATGCATACATACATATATGTGTATATATATTCCATTCAAATATGGTAATGCTGAGAAAAGTCTCATGAGTTAACAAATATCATCTTTCCATGTAGTAATATAAACAGTTCAACTGTAATAAGTTCTTCATGTTTTCTATTTCCTGTTTCCTTTGTCATGCTTTTCTTGCTTCTTGTACTTGAAAGTCAAATTTTCTGTTCAGCTCTAGTCCTTTCATCAAGAATACTTGAACATTCTGTATTTTATTGAATGTAAATATTTTCCCCTGAAGTATTCTCAGTTTTGCTGGATAGTTTAGTTTTTGTTTTAATCCTAGCTCATTTGATTTCTAGAATATCATATCCCAAGCCCTTCAATTTCTTAATGTAGAAGCTGTTAACCTGATTGTGTTTCTACAATACTCAAATTGTTTCTTCCTTACTGCTTGTAATATTTTCACCTTCACCTGGGAACTCTGGAATTTGGCTGTAATATTCCTTGGAGTTTTCTTTTGGGCATCTTTTCCAAGAGGCAATCCATTAATTCCTTCAATTTCTGTTTTGCCTGCTGGTTCTAGAATATCAGACCAGTTTCCTGGATAATTTCTGGAAAGATAATGTCTAGGCTCTTTTTTTGATCATGACTTTCATGTAGTTCAATAATTTTCAAAATCTCTCCTGGATCTATTTTAAAAGTCAGTGCTTTTTCCAATGAGATATTTCACATTGCCTTCTATTTTTTCACTCTTTCATGTCTGTTTTATAGTATCTTAATATCTCATAAAATCATTAGCTTCCCATAAAGTCATTAGCTTTCTCATAAAGTCATTAGTTCCAATCTAATTTTGAAGTAATTCTTTTCTTCAGGGAGCTTTTGAAATTTCTTTTCCATCTGACCAATTCTACTTTTTAAGGCATTCTTCTCATTAATTTATTTTTTCGATCTCTTGAGTTAGTCTATATAGGTTATACATGTGTAGTTATGCAAGACATTTCCATAGTAATCATATTGTTAGTCTATTTGAATGTCTTTTTTTTTCTTGGAGGCTTTTGATGCAGGAGTTTTGATTTTGTTGTCTTATTGTTTTTATGTTTTGATCATCTTTGTCACCAAAGGACAATTCTATAGTTTGATTTCTCTTCTGCTTGCTCATCTTGCCAGCCAAATACTTAACTTTTGAGCTTTTTGCCATGATAAAACTCTGCTTCCAGAGTTGAGAGTGCCGTGTCCCCAAAATTTGAGGTTTCGTGCAGCTATTTTCAGAGTTTCTTCTAAGCACCCGCCTCAGAACTGTGAGGGGGACTGCCTCTCTACAGCCTAAATAGGCTCTGTCATGCCAACACCTCCTTCTCATCCCAGGACCACCACCCAACACTGTGACCCAGATCAAGCAGGGAAAAGCAAGAGAATCCTGCCTCAGAGCTAGCAAAGAGATTCCTGCAATTGCCTTCTGGTCAGCTGCTTGGTCCCCACATTATCAGTGGGCCTGGAACCCAGAAGTAGCTGCTGCTGCTATTGCTGCTGCCCACAGCTACCACTCTCTCTGCTAACCTGGGTGGAGGGTCTGGATTGTGCTCTTCTCTCACCCAGGTTGAACAGAGTTTTCTCCCTGACATTTTACTTTCTCTTTGGCGTTTATGGGTTGAGATGTCTGGAAAGTGCCATACCTGTTAGTGATTTACTCCCCTGAGGTCTGCTTCACTCAGTCAGTGTGACCAGTTTGTCCTGGCATGTCCCATGCAGCACTGTGCTCCACTCCTAGCCTGATGTAATAGACCTTTCCTGTCTGCCTGCTAGGCTGCCTTCAGCAGGAAATTTCTTTTACTCTGTCACTTTGTGGGTTCTGTATCTCTAAAATTTGTTTTGAGTCATGTTTTAAAGGTATTAGAGGTAGATAGAGTGGGAACTCAAGCAAGTTCCTGCTTTTAATCTGCCATCTTGTCTCTGCCCCAATCTAATTCTTTTTTTTTGAGGTGGCCCTATTACCTCTGACTCTTTTCCTTTAACTATGGATTCCCTTTTTTAATTTGTTCTCTTTCTTTTAAGATTTTGTTTTTTGGTTCCTCTTTTCTCCTGCTTTTATCTAATTAAGTAAAACCCCCTCACAATCATGCATCTTTCCTCCCTTTTCATTTAAGTAAATACCTCCTTCCTGTCCTCCCCTTATCCAATCCTGTTCTTTAGATTTTTTTTTATTTCATTCTTTGTACCTCTTTACACAAAACATTTCTCTCACTCACTTCATTATCAGTCATGTCTTTCTGTAATCTAGACCCTCATTCTTTGATTCATGACCCTTCTTTATAATTATCTGAAATCTATTTTTTCCTCTAAATTTCCATGCAAACAAAACTTACAAAAAATATCCATTTTAGACTTTCTTTTCTAGGAAGTTTCTGCCTAGTAGAGCTGCCTTGTAGAGCTTATCCCTTCGATACTCCTTTTTAAATTGTGTCTCACTTATGGAACAATGCCCATGAGAGAATATTGCCCTTTTTGGTATGCTTTTTCTGCCAGGAGGAAGAAATTACTCCTACGAGTTCTAATTCTCCCTCTCCGAGTAGGAGAAGTGGACTTTTCAAATCACCAAATCCCCCAGATCACACCTAGAGTAATTTCTCCATGTCCCTTCACAGACCATCTCTCTTCACCCATAGGAGCCATATCAATGGAAATAACACTCACTACCAAAGCAAAGTTTCCTTCAACCCCCTCCACATTCAATTCTTTCTGTATTCCTTCTCACCTACTCCCCTGCAAGTTTTCTATTACTGAAACAAAAGCAGTCACTTTCTCTTCATTGTCAGTCCTCAGTTTGACCTGGAAACAATGCAAATTCCTTTCTCTCCTCTTGTTCCCCTCTTCCCCTTTTCACGTATCCTCTCATGTGGTAATGTAATCACACAAAACCATTGATTCTCCTACAGGTCAGGTCCACCAGGTTCTATACATAATGACTCTGGTCTTCTTCTATCCTGTGAATTCCACCAAAAATACTCCTTCTCTCGTATCTCCTTGAAAAAAAAGTCTTGAAAAAAAAACTCCAGTTGTTACTCTGTTCCTGCTTTTGTCTTCTTTTATTCATTACTTTTACATTTGTGTTGTCTGAGGTGATCAAGAGACAAATAATCTAATCAGTTCTGGTTGTCTTTCTAAAAAAAATTAAATCCTTCTTTTATTTAATATCTATCTTTTAAAAAAATTATGATTAATCTCAGATTTGCAGGATATATCATTCTGGGCTAGAGCCTAAGCTCCATTGCTGTTTGGAATATACAATGTCTTTCCCTTCTATGTTTTCTGGTGAGTATATAATAGTTTTGTTATTTTAATTTTATTTCTTTTTAATTTGAAGGTCTTTCCTCTGATCACTTGCAGAACTTGCTTATGGAATGAATTATTAAATTCATCCACTATTGGAGTGGTCTTAGAATTTGTGGGCTTGTTTTTGAGGACATCTATGAATTCTCTCAATTGATATTTCAATTTCTATAGTCAGAAGTTCTAGGTCATTCTCTTTTATTATTTTCTGTATTATGGTATTATGTTTTTTGTTTGTTTGTTGGTTATTCTGATGTTTTCTTTTGGAAGACCTATGATCCTTACATTGTCCCTATTTATCCTGTCTTTGAGATGATCGTGTTTTCCTTGCATAGTGAACATATTTTCTTTTAATATTACTGTTTTTTGCCTCTCTTCTTTTAGATTATCCTTTACTTCTATATGTTTGTATTCATAGTCTATTCTCTTTTTTGTTTTGTTGGTAAGATTTGTCATTACAGATTTCAGTTTTCTATTCTGCCTATTACTTTTCCTGTTCAGGCCATAAATTCTGCTCTCATAATTTTTCTTTCTCTTTTGGACCACTCAGGAGCATGTGTTGTGGTTCCACATTCTCACATTCTGCTATTTCTCTGTCTAGTCAAATATTGGATCATTTTCCTTTGTTTTGTAGTATTTGTTTACTTATTTACTAGATTTTCAGGCCATATTTCTTGTGTTAATATTTTCTCTCTTGATGTTTTTGCTTATGCTGAAGGATTTTACATTTTCTTCTTTCTGAGATCTTTGGCAATTTCAATCTTTTATTCCCCCTTATTTTGACATATTGCTCACTTCCTGACTTTCTTCCCTTTGATGGTGATTTCAGCCTCCTCACATTCCAGACAATCTCAGTTCACCAGCCCCTGCCACAGTGGTTGGGTAGACCTGGCCCAGCTTGATGCAAAGTTCTTTCTCTCAGGATTAGTGAAGTATTTCACCTACTCCTTGCCCCAATATACAAATATAACATGTCCTGTTTTGGTGTCCTCTCCTGCTCCCTCTGTTCTTTGATTATCTGGCCCAACACTGGCAGTTCAGAGGCTGCCAAGCTGGTGCTACTGTATTGTTTGCCATCGCACTGACATTTTTTTAATTTTGTTACTCTTTTGCTATCACATTGTTGCAATGGTAGGGGTGATGGCAGACTTCTGTTCCTGAAGAACTGTCACCATGTTGACTTATCTGTTGCTATCAATCCCAAATTTATCAGCCTGAAGCCAGGGTTTCCATAGCACTGAGGAACAAGGGAAGCAAAACTGGAGTTCAGGGTGAGATTTTGTTCTAAGGCCATTTGGTTTTTAAGTCTACTAATGCTATTTCACTATTGGTAGCAAAGGAGGTGGTGAGGGGTGGTGAGTGAGCTTAAGGTAAGCATCAGTTCGTGCTTTTTTTTGCAGCCTTCTTTTGGATTCTGGGTTTCTTAAACCATGGATACAGCTGAAATTGCTTTATCTTATTTCTCTTCTATAGAGATTTAAGAGGTTGTAGAGGTCAGAGGTCAGGATATGTCTGGTTTTGCATCTTGTTGCTCATGTTTCACCATAACATTCTACTCTAAGATTTTACCTTGTACTGGAAGTGACCCTGGGATGTGGAAAGCAATTCTGGCATAGCACAAACTCTGAAAGTTTCCATAATTTGGGGAAAGCTTCAAGTCTGCTTCCAGCAACATAATGTGTCTCACTTTGAAATTGGCCTTGCTAAGTTTTGTGTTTTGTCACCAGAAGTTTTGCCACTTAATGGTGAAATCTCTAGTAATGGAATAACAAAATTGAAGTACAGAAATAGAAAATGGACCTCTGTCATTCGCAGTCCCCCTTTGTTTTTGCAGTAGTAGTGGCAGAGTGATGGAAAAGAAGCCATAGAGTACTAATAGCTGCTTTTGTCCAATGATCAACAAGTAGCATACTACTAGCGAGAGAATGAATCATGTCAGCCCTGACATTAATGAAACTAAAAGACAGACAATGCAGGCAGCCTATCAAACCCATCAGTTATTAGTGGATTCAGAGACCTATATGTTAGGCAAACTAGACATATGTAGATAAACTTCATTTGCACATTTACACCATTTGAAAATTTCTATCTCCTGAAAATAGGAAGAGGTGTATTTTTAAAAATAATTTAATTTTAATTATTTTTTAAATCTTAGTCTCAAATTCAGAAGAATTCTCTATATGGCTTCTGAGGAAAAATAAGCAATATTCTTTGTTTCCCTAGTGCCAAATAATAAAATTTCAATAAAGTCAATGATGCATTATCCTATGCAATCCTACATGTAATAGACAAAAATCACAATTACCTCCAAATACAATGTTTTCCAAATTCACAGAAAAAGTAATATTTCAAAAGTTCCCCCAAATAAATCAACACATAGGAAATATTTTAGTTTACTAAATGTCTCTGTTTTCTTAGCCTTAACTTTTTAATTTACTTTTCTTATTTTTAAATTTACTTATTTACTTTTAGTTTGCAACATTAAATTTTACATTTCCTTGAATTTCTTTAGCTTTAAGTTTTTCTGACATTTCTCAAGTCCACAAGCCAAAAAAAGAGCAAAGACAATACTGGCTTCCATTTAAAAGAAACATAGTCCACACTGAATTTTCCAAACCACATGGAGCTTTCCCTACAGAGAATAAGGACTTATTTGACATCACCCTTTTCTAAAATGGGAAACTGTACTGGTTTGGTATGCTTCCAATGATATCCTCAATGCTTAAATGAAGTGAGTAAAAAAAGTGTCACTTTCTATACAGGACACATCAGAGCAAAAAATGTTTCTCTCTAAATGGGGTACACTAAAACTCTAGGGGTGCCTCTATCTTAATCAGTCCCCACATCAATAATCTTCCTAAATAGGAATATACACATTTTAATGTTGTTGAATCCATTGTGATGACTTTTTCTTTTCTTTCTCTTTTTATGCTTCTCTTGAATTTTGTGTTTTTTGATGTCAGATTTTCTGTTCAGTTCTGTGCTTTTCATCAGGAATGCTTGAAAGTCCTCTATCTCATTCAATATCCATTTTTCCTCCAATGGATTTAGCTCAGTTTTGCTCTGTAGGTGATTATTAGTTGTAATCCTAGATTCTTTGCCTTCTGGAACGTCATATTCCAAGACCTCCAGTCCTTTAAACATGAAAGTCATTAAATCTTGTGTAATCCTGATTATGCCTCTGTGGTATTTGAATTTATCTTTCTGGGCTGCTTGCAAATATTTTCTCCTTGACTTGGAAGTTCTTGAATTTAGCTATAATATTCCTGGGAGTTATCATTTTAGGAACTTTTCAAGGAAGTGATCAGTGGATTCTTTCAATTTCTATTTTACTCCTTGGATATGAGATATCAGGGCATTTTTCCTTCGTGATTTCTGGAAATTATATCTAGCTCTTTTTTTTTAAAGTCATGGTTTTCTGATAATCAATAATTCTTAAATTGTATCCCTTCCAATATTTTTTGTCTCTCTTTTACCAAGCTGTTAATTCTCTTTTCATAATTTTCTTTCATCACTCTTGTTTCTTTTCTAAATTTTTCCTCTAGCATTCTTGTCTCTAACTTTTCTAGGAATTCTTATAATTAATTAATTTATTTTTAGTTTTCAACATTCATTTCCACAAGATTTTGAGTGGCAAATTTACTCCCCATCTCTCCCACCCCCTCAACCCAAGATGGCTTGCATTCTGATTACTCCTTCCCCCAGTCTGCCATCCCTTACATCATGCCACCCTTCTTATCACCTTCCCCCTTATTTTCTTGTAGGGCAAGACAGATTTCTCTACCCCATTGACTGTGTATCTTATTTTTTAGGAATTCTTGTTGGGATTTCTCAAATTAGTATTTCATGTGAGGTTTTGCTCATAGTTGTTCTCATGTTATTATCTTATTCTGAGTTGGTATTTTTATCTTCCCTGCCCTAGTTTTTTTTTTTTATCATCAAGTTATTTTCTTGTTATTTCCTCATTTTTCCAGTCTATTTTTTTTACTTTGAACTTTATTTTAAAGTTGAGTTTTGCTCACTTAGGGGACAGGAGGCACTTTCCCAAGCATCAAACTTTTTGTGTTGCTCTTTGCAGAGCTAGTTTA
>CM053585.1:306333330-306345607 GCA_028646515.1 Pseudochirops corinnae | reverse complement strand
CTTATCACCTTCCCCCTTATTTTCTTGTAGGGCAAGACAGATTTCTCTACCCCATTGACTGTGTATCTTATTTTTTAGGAATTCTTGTTGGGATTTCTCAAATTAGTATTTCATGTGAGGTTTTGCTCATAGTTGTTCTCATGTTATTATCTTATTCTGAGTTGGTATTTTTATCTTCCCTGCCCTAGTTTTTTTTTTTATCATCAAGTTATTTTCTTGTTATTTCCTCATTTTTCCAGTCTATTTTTTTTACTTTGAACTTTATTTTAAAGTTGACTTTTGCTCACTTAGGGGACAGGAGGCACTTTCCCAAGCATCAAACTTTTTGTGTTGCTCTTTGCAGAGCTAGTTTGGGGGGGTCTGGAAGTTTTTGGTGGTTCCAAGGTGGTATGATATGAGCAGATATGTGGTCTCTCTTCTCCTGATCTGCTCTCTATTCTTTACCCAGGAAGGTCCCCTTTTCTCCTGTCACTGCAAACACTAGGTCTCTTCACCCTAAAGCAGTGAAAATGAATATTTCTCCCTTAGGACTTTTCATAAGCACCCATTTATACCATAGAACTGTGGCCCAGAGCTGTGTTAGGCCCAGAGCTGTGTATTGAGTTACCAGTTAGGACCAACTGTGCCCAGTACCATCAACTGACACTTTTTTGACTGGTTTTTATGGCTCTCGTATTATTTCTGGTCTGAAAATTCCCAAAGCATTAGCTACTGCTACAATAGCCATGTGTGCACTCCAAACAGGCCTCTTTCTTAGAGTCACAGACTTCTCCTGAAGAACTTCTTAGTTTTCTTAGGCCAGAACAATATCTCATCTTAGCCTTTTTTTGTCTCTGCCACTCTAAGATTTAATTTGAGGCATTATTTTAAAATTGTTTGTAACTAAATAAATATTGAGAGATTTCAGCTGGGTTGCTGCCCTTAATCCTCCATCTTAGCTCTGCCTCTATCATTTCTTTTCCCAGTTTTTCCTCTGTCACTCTTATATGATTTTTTAAAACTTTTTTTGAGGACAACAGAGCCAAGATGTTGGAGGAAAGGACGCTCACCTGAGATCTTCCCAAACACCTCCAAATACCTTTAAAAATACCTAAGACCTTTGCTCAGGAAGGTCCCCTGTTCTCCTGTCACTGTAAACACTAGGTCTCTTCACCCTAAAGCTGTGAAAATTCTGATTCTAATTTTAAAAATTTTTGGAGCAGCAGAAGCCACAAAATGATGGGGTGAAACAATTTTCAAGCCCAAGACAACAGGAAAGGTCTGCTGTAGCAGGAGAGTGAATTCCAGCACAAGCTGTGCCACCATAGACTGAGCTCTACTAAATCCAGAGCAGGCAGTGAAAGTGACTGAATCATCAGTACCAGAAACTGTTTCTGGATCTCTCAATCCATAGAGGGTAAGGGTATCAAACAACTAATCAGAAGGAGATTACAGGAATCTTTTTTTTTTTGGTAGCGCTGAGGAAGGATGTTATTGCTTTCCTCATATTTGGATCTGGGTCACAGTCCCAGGATGAGGAAGAGCACTAGTATGGCAGAGCTTGTGGCAACACTTGAGGGGGAACCCTTTTCACAGTTCCAGGGCAGATAAGAGAGCTTGTGGTCACTCACAGAATATAGCACAGACTAGGAGAGTAGTAAGTAAATCTTTCCTTAAATCATACTACTTTGAAAGTGCTGAAAATCTACAGGTTTTTAGAAGCATCTCTGAAAACAACTGTACAAAATCCTTGAAGCTTGGGATGGTGCACCACTCCACCTAGGGAGCAGAACCTTAATAAAATGTTAAAAAGTCAAGTAGTAGGCTTGGAAAATGAGAAAATAACAGAAAAAAAAATCCAAACTCTGACTATAGAAATTTGCTATGGTGACAAGAAAGATCAAAGCACAAATCCAGAAGACAACTAAGTGAAAGGTACTATATCCAAAGCCTCCAAGAAAAATAAATTGGTCTCAGGATATGAAAGAGCTCAAAAATATTTTGAAAATCAAGTAAGCTAGGTAGAGGGAAATTGAGAATAGACTTGAGAGTGATGCAAGAAAATCATGAAAAATGAATCAATAGTTTGGTGAAGGTGACACAAAAAATACTGAAGACTTAACACCTTAAAAAACAAACTAGGTCAAAAGACAAAAGAGGTCCAAAAAGCCAATGAGGAGAAGAGTAACTTGAAAAGCAGAAGTGTTTAAATGGAAAAGGAAGTAAAAAAAAAAAACTCACTGAAGAAAATAATTCCTCAAAAATCAGATTGTAGCAAATGAAAGCTAATGACTTTATGCAAAATCATGAAACAAAACAACAAAACCAGAACTCTGTGGAAAAAAATAGAAGACAGTGTAAAATATCTCATTGAATAAAAACAAGTGACTAATAAAATAGATGCAGGGGAGAAAATTTAAAAATTTATCATACTGACTGAAAGCTATGATAAAACAAAGAGCATAGACATCATCTTTCAAGAAATTATCAGGGAAAACTGACCTGATATTCCAGTACTAGAAGGTAAAATAGAAATGGAAAGAATCTGCTGATCACAAACTGAAAGACATACCAAAATGAAAACTTCCAGGATTGTTATAGCCAAGTTCCAAGGTTTTCAGGTCAAGGAGAAAATACTGCAAGCAGTTGGAAAGAAACAATTTGAGTATGGTGCAGCAAAAGTCAGGATAATGCAAGATTTAGCAGCTTCTACACTAAAGGATTAGAGGATTTGGAATATGATATTCCAGAGGGCAAAGGATCTAGGATTACCACCAAGAATAAGCTACCCAGCAAACCTGAGTATAATCCTTCAGGAGGGAAAATAGGTATTCAATGAGATAGAGGACCTTCAAGCATTCTTAGTGAAAAGACTAGAGCTAAACAGAAAATTTGACTTGCAAAGGGAAGCATAAAAAGATAAACAGGAATGGGAAATCATAATGGACTTAAACTGTTTATATTCCTTCATAAGAAAGTGATATTTGTAACTCATAAGGCCTTTCTCACTATTAGGATAATTAGAAGAAGTACATATAGGCAGAGGGTATGAGTTGAATATGAATATATTATAAAGGGTGACATAGGAATGTACTGGGAGAAAGAGAAAGGGAGACATAGCATGTGGCAAATTATCTCACATAAAATAGGCAAAAAAGGCCTTTAAAATGAAGAGGAAGAGGGGGGAGATGAAAAGAGGGTAGATGAGTACAATGAGTAAATCTTACTCTCATTAAAATTAACTCAAAGAGGGAATAACATATATATTCAACTGGGTACAGAAATTCAACTTATCCTACACGTAAGTGGAAGGGAAGAGGATAAGAGAAGTGGAGTTTGATAGAAGGGAGGGAAGATTGGGGTAAGGTTTAGTCAGAAGCAAAACACTTTTAAGGAGGGATAGAGTGAAAGGAAAGAGTGGATA
The DNA here is from genome assembly GCA_028646515.1 of Pseudochirops corinnae. Lineage (NCBI taxonomy): Eukaryota > Metazoa > Chordata > Mammalia > Diprotodontia > Pseudocheiridae > Pseudochirops > Pseudochirops corinnae. The sequence continues at coordinate 306,342,204 of CM053585.1, read as the reverse complement.
CAAGAAGTGGGGGATAGGTTGAAGGGAAATTCAGTTAGCAATAATAACCATGAAAAAAATGAAGCAAATTTCTGTAATTAAAAAAAAAGGTCTCATTTCTCGAGCAAGAGTTAAAATTACAGAAATAAATGTCATTCTCCAACTGATAAATGATCAAAAGTTATGAACAGTCTTCAGATGGAGTAATTAAAGCTATCTATAGACATATGAGAAAATACTTGAACATTCAATTGAGTGGAGAAATGCAAATCAAAAAAATTCTGAGGTATTACTTCATGCCTATTAGATCGGTTAGTAGGACAGAAATGCTGGAGAATAAGTGGGATATGTGAAGCATTAATGCATTGTTGATGGAGTTGTGAGGTGATTTAACCATTCTGTAGAATGGTTTAGAATTATGTGCCAAGGGCAAACCATCTTATAAAAACTTTGACTTAGCAATACCACTGCTAGGTCTTCATTCAAAAAGAGATTAAAAAAGAAAATGGAAGTATATGAAGAAAAATATTTGTAGCAGATAATTTCTGGGGGCAAATAATTAAAAATTGATGGGATACCCATTAAGTGAGGACGGGCTTAACAAGTTATGACATGCAATTATGATGGAATACTATAAGAAATGATGAGCAAGATATATTCAGAAAAACCCTGGAAAGACTTGCATGGGCTAAGGAAAGGTAAAATGTTCTGTGTACAAAATAACAGCAATATTGTAAATGATCGGCGGTGAATGAATGACTTGGTTATTCTCAGCAATACAATGATCAACAATAACTCTGAAGTACTTATGATGAAAAATGCTATCCATCTCCAGAGAAAAATCTGATGGTGTCTGAATACACATTGAAGCAAACATTTTTTAAACTTTATTTTTCTTGAATTTTTTGTCTGTTTTCTTTCAGAACATGACTATTATGGACATGTTTTGCATGGCTGCACATGTATAGCCTATATTGAACTGTGTGTCAATGAGGGACTGTGGGTAAGGAGGGAGGCAGAGAATTTAGAACTCGAAGTGTGAAAAAAATGCTGAAAGTTGTTTTTATGTGTAACTGGTGAAAATGAAAATAAAATATTAAAAAAAATTACTCTCCCAAATATAGAATGCTATATCTATACACCAAACCCACTCCCCAAAAAACAAAACAACCATTTTTTTTCCTTTTCTTTAACTCTTTCAGCAATTTTTGTTGCCCTGGTGTTCAATCTGAACTTTATGTTTTTCTTTGAAACTGTGCTTATAGCTATTTTCATATCATTATATTCTGAGTCTCTGTCTTGATATTTCCCGTCACTATAGTAGATCTTTTATTTAAAGGTGCTTTTTTGTTGTTTTCTTATTTTCCTATCCTATTCTTTGACTTTGAAATTTATGTTAAAATTGGCCTCTGCTCCCCTGACTGATGTTTTGACAGCTGGTTCTTAGTGTTTGTAATTTTTTGAGGCTTCCAAATGGTGTGATCTAGGGAATCGTGTTGTCATTGCTATACTGTTCAGTGTTCTGATTCTTACTAAGGAAGGGTGCTGTTAACACTCCTCTCCACTATGGACACTTTGGAACTGTGATATAGAACTGGATATGGGCAATTGAGTTGCCAAGTAACATTTTGCCTAGTGTTAGTACAGGAGGCCTCTGAAATTTCTTTCTGGCAAAATGTCTAATCCTCTTAACTGTCTCTGAAGTGAAAATTCCTGAAGCTCTTGCAGCTGTCACAGATGCTTCAAAAGCTCTCAGCTGGTGCTGCAATTTTCCTTTTGGCCAGCTCCTACCAGTGCCAAAGATCTCTCTTTCCAACCTGCTAAGTAATCTTGGGCTGGAAAAAATCCCCCACAAACTCCTTAAAATACCTCTGAAAAGGGAACCTAAGCAAACTCGAAGGTGGCAGAATCCACATAAAGATAGAGTGTGGCAGATTTCTAGCCCAAGGTAACTGGGAAGGTTGACAGGAAGGATTTCTTGTCCTAGCTCAGTGACTAGGGACAGAAGCTTAATTTAGCATGCAGGCTGCAGCATCACAGACTCAACCAGAGCAAAGTCAGACTGGACCTCAGCAGACTGAATCACTGGCAGCAGTGGTTATGATCACACCTCTCAGTACAGAGGGGGGTTCTGTCAGAACTGGTGTACCAGCAATGTGATATTCACAGCATCCACAGTGGCTATGAATATGCTGGTGTAGTTTTGAATTGCAAAATGTAACAGGCTCTCCACAGGGAGGACATAACCAAAGCATTTATTCAAATACCAGAAACCCGAGTCCCCAAACCAGAAAGTCAAAGTCATTACAATAACCACAAAGTTGGTACACATAGTCAATGCAGCAAACGCCCACATTCCCAAGCCTTCAAAACAAAACAGGCTCCCTCTATTAAGGATCTTCTTCTCTCACTCACTCCCTCTAGCAAGGATCCTATTCTCCTCACTCATGGTAGCTCCTCGGCCTCAACACTGCTTGCTCCCAACAGTTACAGCTCCCAGAAATTCTCATTCCCAGCAGTTCTGGCTGGTTTCAGACGAAGTTCTCAAAAGCTCTCAGAAGTTCTCAGAAGCTCTGGCTGGCTCTCAGAAGTTCACTCAGTTTGGTTCTCAGAAGAAGTTCTGGATCTCTAGCTTGGGCTTTTCCTTAAATATAGTATTAGCTCCTCCCTGTTCCACCCTTTCCTGTTGCATCAGCAAGTTCATCCCACTCTGAGGTTTACCAGTTCTGGATCTTTAATACTTGACACAATCATGAACTTGAAACAAGGTTCTAAGTACCTGTTTGCTTGCCAATACAAGGGGCATGGAAGATCTTAAAATCCCATTACATTAAAACTGGGAGAAAGGGAAGCACAGCCCTGCACAGGGCCTCCAGCAGCAGCAGCAGCTAGTCCTGAGGCTATCAGCACTAGAGACTATCTTTTAAAGTCACTTATTTAAACTTCCAGGAGCCAAGGTGGTGGAGTAAACAGTAAATTGCTCTCTCCCCTGTTGACCTTGAAAAAGCCAGAAAATATTGCCCCAGGAAAAATCCTGGAATAGTGGAGTCAGCAGAAAGATTGGATACAATAGTCTTGTAGTAGAGTAGCTTGAGAGGGTAGCAGGATTAATGAAAAATATCCCTCTTGCTGTGGCTGAAGTGGACTAGTACAGGATTAGAGGCATCGCAGCAAGCCAGCACAAAGCCCCACCTCAGCTGACCAGGAGGAGATCCTGAGCTTCAGTGTGGAGAAGCAGGTGAGCACCAACACCAGGCACACAGAGCCACCACCACCAACCTCAGTTCAGCACCCTATAAACTACTAGATCATTACAACATCCAGTTGCCAACACCTGAGGCCTCAATGCAGAAAAACAGGAAACTGGTCCCTAACCCCCAGCACAAAAAAATATGGGGCAGTGAGTGCCCCTGGGCCCCAGAAGTGGAGATAAAATTTAAAAGCCAGATAAAAGGCAAACAACATGAGCAAGAAGAATTTGTAAAATGTCTGTAGAGAAATATCTTGGTGACAGGGAATATCAAAACAAAAACTCAGGAGAGGACAACAAAGTCAACATATCCATACCCAAAATCTCAAAGGGAAATATGAATTGCTCTCAAGTCCCAAAAAACCTTCTTGGAAGGGCTGAAGAAGAATTATAAAAGTCAAATAAGGGAGGTAGAAGAAAAATTTAAAAATACTATTGGCAAAATGAATAAAACGTTCACTAAAGAAAACAATTCTTTAAAAAGTAAAATTGGTCAAATGGAAAAGGAGGTACAAAAGCTAAATGAAAAAAACCAGTTTGTTAAAAATTAGAACTGCGCAATTGGAAACTAATGGCTCTAGGAGACATCAAGAATCAGTTAAAAAATTGAAAGAATGAAAAAATAGTAGAAAACGTAAAATACCTCATTGGAAATACAATTGAACTGGAAAATAGATCCAGGAGAGATAATTTAAGAATTATTTGTCTACCTGAGAACCATGATGGGAAAAAAAAGAGCCTGGACAGCATCGTTCAAGAAATCATCAAGGAAAATTGCCAAGGACCTAGAACCAGAAGGTAAAATACTCATTGAAAGAATTCACTGATCATCTCCTGAAAGAGATCTCAATTTGAAAATGCCAAGGAATATTGTACCGAAAACCTAGAATTATCAGATGAAGGAGAAAATACTTCAAGTTGTCAGAATCCACCTGAATTCCAGCCTCAGGTGTGTGTGGAGATGTGGGAGAAAAATAACCAAGTCGTGTGGGTAGTATAGGGAAGAAGTCCATTTAATGATTTTTTGAGCAAGATTTTTATATAGGAAGATGAAAGTATTCAGGTTTTACTATCACTGTCTTAAGCTTGTTAGCTCCTGGAAGTAACTTTAGATAAAGTCAGGTTTTCTGGGCACCAACAGGTCAATTAACATTCTTAAAGGTAATGACAAAGACTATACAAAAGAGATAAGACTTCAAAGTAACTTAGGTTTGTTTAGATGTAATCATTGTCTTGAGTATATTGTACCTTGGAACCAACATAGGATTTAATAAGAGACTTATCTTTTTTAGGTATTTGAAGTTTGGGGGCAAAAGGCCTGGTTGCAGTCAGGGTCTCAGACAAAAATCTTTCAAGTGTAACTCCAGGGAGTCTTTTTTTAAGGAACTGGCCTTATGTGAAGCTGCCAGGGGCATCACCAAAAGGCCCCAATTAGAGTGCACTATCTAAGTCCTGACTTCGGGTTGCATCATCAAGTAGCCAGAGAAAAACCCTGAATTCAAATATAATGGAACCATAGACAGTATTATGCAGTCTATTGCAGTTTCTATATTAAAATATTAGAGGGCTTGGCATATGATATTCCCTAAAGCAAAGGAACTTGGATTAGAACCAAGGATCATCTACACAGTGAAATCTTTCAGGGGAAGAGATGGATTTTCAATGAAATACTGACTTTCAGACTTTCCTGATGAAAAGAACAGAGCTCAATGGAAAATAGGATCTTCAAATACAAGACTCAAGAAAGGCATAAAAAGGTAAAAATGATAGTTGGGGAAAAAACCATGTTATTCAATAAGGACAAGCTTTTTCACATTCCTACAAGGAAGATAATACTTAAAACTCTTGAGAATAATATCTTTAATACATTATATAGAAAGGAAATATATAGACATAGCGGGGAGGGGTTAAATTCACTTTGATGTGATGATAAAAACTTAATTAACTGCTAAAAAAAGATTGTAATGGGAGAAGAGAAAAGAAGGAGGCAGAAAAAAGCAAATCACATCATAAGAAGAAGCATAAAAAACATGTTAGAGGGAAAGAAGGAACTTCGCTGTCACTGGATTTGGTTTAAGGAGAGAATAACATACTCAGTTAAGTACAGAAACCTAACCTGCCCTCTAGAGCAGCAGTTCTCAACTTGTGGCTTATGTTCAATTTGTAACAATGAAAATACATCCTGCATATCAGATATTTACATTATGATTCATATCAGTAGCAAAATTACAGTTATGAAGTAGCAACAAAAATAATTTTATGGTTGGGGGTCACCACAACATGAGGAACTGTATTGAAGGGTTGTGGCATCAAGAAGGTTGAGAACCACTGCTCTAGAGAGTAGGCCTGGCTTTCCAGAAAAGGGAGAGAGGGAAGAAGTAAAGGAAAAGAGAAAGAAAAAGATAAGGGGGAATAGAAAAAAAGGACAGATTGAGGGAGGTGGTGGTCAAAAGCAAAACTCTAGTGAGGAGGGAAATGGAGAAAAGATAAGAAATGCTTAAATGGGGAGGGTGGAGGATCAAATGGAGAGAAAGACACAATTAGTAATCATAACTGTCAATGTAAATGGGACAAACTCTCACACAAAACAGAAGTGGATAGCAAAATGGATTAAAAATCATAATTCTACAATATGTTGTTTATAAGAAATATAATTGAAACAGAGGAATACACACAGGGTAAAGCTAAAAGACTGGAGTAGAATATGTTATGCTTCATCTGAAGTAAAAAACAAACAAACAGGGGTAGTATTCCTGATCTCAGAAAAAGCAAAAGCAAAAACAGATCTAATGAAAAGAAATAAGGAATGAAACTATATTCTGCTAAAAGACAACATAGACAATGAAGCAATGTCATTACTAACCATATATGCTCCAAGAAGTATAGCACCGAAAATTTTAGAGAAGTTAATGGAGTTACAGGAAGTAACTGAAAGCAACACTATATTAGTGGGAGACCTCAAACTCCCCCTCTCACAACTAGATAAATCTTATGACAAAATAAAGAAAAAAGAAATTAACGAGGTGAATAGAATTCTAGAAAAGTTAGGTAAGTTAGATCTCTAGAGAAAATGGAAAGGAATACACCATGACCACATCAAATTTATTCCAGGAATATAGTACTGTTTCAATACTAGGAAAACATTTAGCACAATTGATCATAACAAAACTAGCAGAAACCATATAATTACAGAAAAAAGTTTTGACAAAATACAAGACCTAATCCTCTTAGGGAATAAATGTAGCTTTCCTTGAAATGATAAGTAGCATTTACCTAAAATAATCAGCAAGTATTATATGTGAGGGCGACAAGTTAGATGAATTTCAAACAAGATCAAGGGTGAAACAAGGATGTCCTTTATCACCTTATTATTTAATATGGTCTTGGAAACATTAGCTTTAGCAATAAGAGAAGAAAAAGAAATTGAAGGAATTAGAATAGGCAAAGAAAAAAACTAAGGCGTCACTCTTAGCAGATGAAATGACAATGAGAATCCCAGACAATCAAGTAAAAATCTACTTGAAATAATAAATAACATCAGTAAAGTTGCTGATATAAAAGAAACCCACATAAATCCTCTGCATTCCTATATATTATTAACAAAGCCAAACAGCAAGAGATAGAAAGAGAAATTCAATTTAAATTTCTGTACATTAGTACCACTATTACTCAATATGGTACTAAAAATTTTAGCTTTAGCAAGAAGAAAAGAAAAAAGAATTGAAGGAATTAGAATAGGCAAAGAAGAAACTAAGTTATCACTCTTTGCATATGATATAATGATATACTTAGAGAATCAAGTGAAAAAATACTTTAAATAATAAACAACTTCAGCAAAGTTGCAGGATATACAATAAACCCACATAAATCATCAGCCTTTTTATAAATTACTAGCAAAGCCCAACAGCAAGAGATAGAAAAAAAAGTTCCATTTAAAGTCACTGTAAACATTATAAAATATTTGGGAATCTACCTGCCAAAACAAACCCATCGCTATATGAACACAATTACAAAACACTTTTCACACAAATAATGTCAGATCTAAATAATTGGAAAAATGTCAGTTGCTGGTGGGTAGGCTGAGCTAATATAATAAAAATGACAATTCTCCCTAAATTCATTTGCTTATTCAGTTCCATACCAATCAGACCACCAAAAATTATTTTTAGAGCTAGAAAAAAAAATAATATCAAAATTCATCTGAAAGAACAAAAGGTCCAGAATATCAAAGGAAGTAATGAACAGAAATGTTAGGGAAGGTGGCCTATCAGATCTTAAATTGGATCTAGGAAGCAGCAATCCCCAAAAACACTTGGAATTGGCTAAGAAATAGAAGAGTAAATCAGTGGAATGGGTAAGGCACACAGGACACATTAGTCAATGATTATAGCAATCTACCATTTGATAAACATGAAGACCACATGAAGACAGCTTCTGGGATAAGAAGCCACTGTTTGACAAAAACTGCTGGGAAAACTGGAAAATAGTATGACTGAAACTGGGCATAGAACAACATCCGACAATGTATGCCAGAATAAAGTCCAAATGAGTACACAATCTAGGTATAAAGGCCAATACAATAAACAAATTAGGGGAACAAGGAATAGTTTATCTGTCAGGCTTATGGAGAATCGAGGAATTCATGACCAAACAAGAGATAGGGAACAGCACAAAATGCAAAACTGATAACTTTGATTACTCTAAATTGAAAAGATTTTGCACAAACAAATAAAAAGGAATCAATATTAGGTGGGAAGCAGACAACTGATAAAGAATCTTCCAAACATTTTTTTTAAAAGAACTGGCACAGGGAGGCAGAACCAAGATGGTGGTGTAGAAGAAGGAAAAATCTGCAGCTTGCACATAGCAACCTCAAACACCCATAAAATATGATTCTAAACAAATTTTAGGGCTCCAGAACTCACAACATTACAAAAATACACATCTCCCACTGAAGGCAGCTCAGCAGGTGGGACAGGAAAGACTCATAGCAGCTCACTAGGAGGTGAGCCAGCCAGGCTTGAAACCATGGCTTGGCCCCGGGGCAGCCAGGACAAGCCATAGCTAGATCCTTCAGGAGAGTGGATAAGCAGCAGCTGTGGTGATTTCCAGAATTATAAAGCCATAAGAAATAAGAACTACATGAAAGGTCAATAGAACTCAGCTAAATTTGGGGGAGAGCTTCCAGCTGCACTGCCTCCAGGGCAAGGAAGCAGCAGAAGCAATGGCCCTGCTGCCGCTTCCACATGGTTGCTTCAGGAGCTCCTGGCCTGCAGATTGCAGGGGGGTCCAATCAATCATTAAGAGTCTAAGTGCTCTTGTGTTGAGCTGCCTGAATTTTGGGTGGTGGTTCTGGGATGCATTTTCAGTGAGCGAAAGCTGGTGGGGGCTGCAGGGGCCTCCTAATAGCCCTGGCACCTGTGAAAACTCCAGTGATTTGGGAAAGATATTTCCCCTCTCGAAGCAGAGTTCTACTGAGCCCAAAGGTCAAATAATTGACTGGCAATATGAGCAGGCAAAGGAAGCAAAGAAAATCCAGCAATGCAAATTTAGATTCCTTTTTTGAGGGCAAAAAGGATCAAAGCATGGAACAGGAAGAAGATGATAGAGTCAGAACTCCTACATCAAAAGCTTTCTTTTTTTTT
>CM053585.1:306302910-306332830 GCA_028646515.1 Pseudochirops corinnae | reverse complement strand
TTTTTTTTTTAATTAAGTTTTTTTTGCTCTTACTGAGATCAGGACTGTGACTTAAGCATTTTTTTCATTTAATTTTATTTTTTTACTCCATAAATTCTATTCCAGTCCCTTAACTTTACTCCTTGCATATCTCTCTGCTTCAGGTCTGTTGCAGGATTTTGCTTTTTGATCCACTGTGCAAACCAGTTCTGTTTTATGGTAGAGTTCATCCCATTTGTATTCACAATGTATTTCCCTCCATTGCATTTTTCCTCTTTTCTGTCATCTCTCCTTTTCTCCTCTTCCTCCTTACCAGTGTTTTGATTCTGTCTATCACCTCATCTGATCTGCTTTTCCTTTTTTCACTTCCCTCCCCCTTACCTGTTGGGTGAGATAGATTTCTATATTCAACTGATTATATATATATGATTCCATCTTTGATCCAATATTTATGAGCGTAAGGTTCAAGTGATGCCTTTATCATATCTTACCATCTTCCCCTCCATTCTAATATTGCATGCCTATTTATTGAAATAATTTACTCCATTCAACCTCTTCCCTCCTTCTGTACTCCTGACAGTGTACTTCTCATTTTCATTCCTTAATTTTTTTATGTCATTCCTTCAAATTTGCCATACACCTGTATCCTCTGTTTATGTACATTCTTTCTAGCTGTACTATTAGTGCTACAATTTTTAAGAATTTCCAGTATCATCTTCCTGTGTAGGGAGATAGTTCAGTTCTATTGAATGCCTTGTTTTCTTTTCACTTTAAGCTTCTCTTGGGTCTTGATATTGGAGGTCAAGTTTTTTGTTTGCTTCTGCTCTTCTTATGAAAGCTTGAAATCATTCTCTTTAATAGAATGATCATTTTGCCCTTGATGTGTTATGCTTTCCTTTTCTGCTTAAGTGATTCTTTATTGTAATTCTAGCTCCTTTGCCTTCTGGAATGTCACGTTCCATGACCTCTGATACTATAATTTTTCAGTTGCCATGTCCTGTATAATCTTGATTGTGAATCCCTGATATTTGAATTATTTCTTTCTGATTAGTGGCAGTACTTTTTTTTTTTTTCTTGATTTGACATTTCTGAAATTTGGCTATAATGTTCCTTGGAGTTTTTATTTTGGGATCTGTTTCCTGAAGTGATTGGTGGGTTCTTTTTTCATCCTCTTTTTCGCTTCATTTTTTCAGTTTTTTTTCCTGTTACGTGTAAAAACAATTTTAACATTTGTTTTGAAGACTTTGAGTTCCAAATTCTATTCCTTTCTCCCTCCCCACCCTCCTCCATTGAGAAGTCAAGCATTTTCACATAGTTTATACAGGTGTAGTCATGCAAAAAATATTCATAATAGTCATGCTGTTAAAGAAAACATATACAAAAACAACCCTGAGGAAAAAAATAGTAGAAAGAGAGGTTGAGTCAAGATGGTGGAGTAAAAGCAGTTACTTGCTTTAGCTCCCTTCCTCATCCCTGTAAATACCTTTGAAAAAAGACTAAATGAATTCCAGAGCTGTAAAACTCACTAAATGATGGAGAGAAACACATTTCCAGCCTGGAAGGTTGACAGGAAAGATCCATTGCACTGGATTTTGAGAGGAGTGTAACCCAGCATGGGCAATGCCAGCAAAAGAGAGTCTGGAGCAGGCCTCAGGGGACTGAATCATTGGCAGCTGTGGTGGGTTTCAGACTTTACAGCACACAAACATGAAAGACTACTTAGAAGGTCAGTGGTAAATCTCTGTTGCACCTGGGTGAGAGAGGAGCATGGTCTGGTCTCAGCCCTGGGGTGGTGGAGGTGGTGGCAGTGGTAGCAACAGCTGCTGCTTCTGGAACTCTAGGTCCACAAGTGGTGGATGGATTGAGCAGCTGATCAAAGGGAGATTGCAGGGATCACTTTGTTGGCCCTGAGGTAGGATTCTCTTACCTTCCCTTGTTTGGATCTGGTCACAGTCCTGGATGGCAGTCCTGGGATGAGGAAGAGAACTGGTATAACAGAGTTTGTGGAGGCAGTGGAGAGGAAATCCTCCTCATACTTCCAAAGCAGAAAAGAGTGCTTGTGGTCACTCAGACCACAGGAAAGGGCAGTAAAAAAGTAAGCACCTCTCTTTTGATCATACCACCTTGGAAGAACTGAAAATTTACAGGTTCCTAAAAATATCTCTGAAAAGAGCTGCAGAAAACCAGTGAAACTTGGCACAGTCACACCACACCCCTTTGGAAGCAGAGTTCTACCTTGACAAACATATCAAAAGTCAAGTAATTGGTTGAGAAAATAAACAAACAGCATAAAAAAAAACTTCAAGTGATAGAATGCCAATTTGTTGATAAAGAAGATCAAAACTACACAACCAAAAGAAGACAACAAAGTCAAATCTCGGACACACACAGAGCCTACAAGAAAAATATGAAACCATCTCAAGCCATTTTCAAAATCAAGTAGAGGGAAAATTAGGAAGAGAAAAGAGAGAAATGCAAGAAAATCATGAAAAATAAGTTTACAGCTTACTAAAGAATACCTCCAAAACACTGAGGAAATAACCCTTTAAAAATAAATTAAACCAAATGGTAAAAGAAGTCCAATAAAATCAATGAGGAGAAGAATGCTTTAAAAAAGCAAATTGGCCAAATGGAAAAGGAGTTACTCACCAAAGAAAATAATTCCTTAAAAATTAGAGTGGAGTAAATAGAAGCTAATGATTTTATGAGGTATCAAGAAATTATAAAACAGAACCAAAAGAATGAAAACATAGAAGATGATGTGAAATATCTCATTGGAAAAACAACTAAGCTGGAAAACAAATTAGGAGAGATAATTGAAAAATTATTTGACTACTGAAAGCCGTGATAAAAAAAGAGCCTAGACATAATTTTTCAAGAAATTATTAAGGAAAACTGCCCTGATATTCTAGGAACAGAGGGGAAAATAGAAATTGAAATAATCCACCAATCACTTTCTGAAGGAGATCAAAAAAGGAAAACTCTTAGGAATATTATAGCCAATTTCCAGAGTTCCCAGGATGGGGAGAAAGTATTACAAGCAGCCAGAAAGAAACCACTTGATAGGCAGAGCCAAGATGACAGAGTAAAAGCACTAACTTACTCAATCTCATCCCCAATTACCTCAACTACCTGTAAAAAATGACTCTAAACAAATTATAGAGCTAAAGAACCCACAAAATGACATAGTGAAATACATCCTCACCAGAGAACAGCCTGGCAAACTGACATAAAGAGTCTATTGCACCATACTAGGAGTAGTGCACAGTCCTTCATGGGCTGCACCAGCAAAGACCAGTGGCCCAAATGAGCCAGAGCAGACCTCAAGGAATCAAACCACTGGCAGTTGTGGTGACTTCCAGACGTCTCCACCCATAAATTCCAAAAAGAAAGTAAAAAGTCAGTGGGGAAACAGATGGAACTGGATGAAATAAGAGTGCAGTATAGTCCCCACCCCTGGGGAGGCAGAGATGAGATTGCAACCACTGTGGTGGCTGTTGCTTCTGAAGCTCCAGGTCCACAGATGGTGGTGGAACCAAGTGACTGACCAGAGGGCAATTACAAGAATCTCTCTGCTGGTGCTGAGGCAGGATTCTCTTGCATTGCCCTGCTTAGATCTAGCTCACAATCTTGGGTGATGGTCTTGGGATAAAGAACACTGGTGTGGCAGTTTATTGAGGCTGAGGAGAGGTGGTCCTCCTCACAGTTCTGAGTCAGGTGCCTAGAGCAAGCTCTAACAACAGCTGCACAAAACCCCAGAAATTTGGGACCCAGCACTCTCCATTCTGGAAGCAGTTCTACTGTGGCAAAGAGCTCAAAAGTCAAGTATTTGACAAGATGAGCAAACATAGAAAGAGAAATCAGACAATATAATCTTTTTTTGTGACAAAGAGGATCAAAACATAGAACCAGAAGAAGACAACAAAGTCAAAGCTCCTGTATCACAACCTCGAAGAAAAATGTGAATTGGTCTCAGGCCACGGAGGAGCTCAAGAAGAGTTTTAAAAATCAAGTAAGAGAAGTAAATAAAAAATTGGGAAGAGAAATGAGTGTTGCAAGAAAATCATGAAAAAAGAGTCAACAGCTTCCTAAAGGAGACCAAAAAGATACTAAAGAAAATAAAGCTTAAAAAAAAAACTGGAGTGACTAGGTAGCTCAGTGAATAGAGCACCAGCCCCGGAGTCAGGAGGACCTGAATTCCAGCCTCAGACACTTAACACAAAAACTAGCTATGTGACCTTGGGCAAATCACTTAACCCCAATTGCCCTCCAAAAAAAAATTAATAACATAAAACAGGGCAGAGCCAAGATGGTGGAGTAGAAACAGGATTTATGTGAGGCTCTGGCTTCCACCTCCTCCAATACATGTAAAAAATGACTCTTAAAAAAACTTTAGAGCAACAGAGCCCACAAAGTGACAGAGAGAAACAAATCTCCTGCTGAAGGGATTCCAACAGGCTGGTAGGAAGGGTTCATTGCACCACCCTGGGAGCCAAGTTCAGTCCTGCCTGAGCTGCACTTTTAGCCCCAGGGCTGCCCCAAGTAGCAGCAGCTGGAGGAAACTTCAAGAGCATAAATCAGCGGCAGCTATAGCAGTTTCCAGACTTCTCAATGCACAAATGCCAAAGACAAAGTAAAAGGTCAATGTGGAATTTTGTTCAAACAAAGGGAGCATGATCCAGCTGTTACCCCTGGAGTGAGAAGCAGCCAAGGCATGGTACTTCAGCTGCTGCCATTTGGCTGCTTCTGGACTCCTGGCCTGCAGATTGTAGGGGGATCAAGTGACCATTCAGAGGGTAATAACTCTTGTTTTGACCTGCTTGGATCATGGTCTTGGGTAATGGTCCTGGGGTGTGTGGCCAGTGAGCCAGAGTGTATGGGTGCTATAGAGAGGGCACCCATCTAATAGGTCACTCAGCTGCAAAAACCCCAGGCATATGGGACATGGTTCTCTCCATTTTGGAAGCAGAGTTCTACTAGGGCAAAGAGCTCAAAAATCAAGTAATTAGCTGTCAACATGAGCAAGCAACAGAAGCACAAACAGATGATAGAATACTTTTTGGGGGACAAAAATGATCAAGGCTTGGAGTGGGAGGAAGACATCAAAGTCAGAATTCCTTCATCAAAAGCCTGAAAGAAAAATGTGAACTGGTTATAGGCCATGGAGGAACACAAGAAGGATTTTGAAAATCAAGTAAGAGAAGTGGAGGAAAAATTGGGAAGAGAAATGAGAAGAATACAAGAGAATCATGAAAAGTGAGTCAACAGCCTGCTGGAGGAGACCCAAAAAAATACTGAAGAAAATAATAGCTTAAAAAATAGACTAACTCAAATGGCAAAAGAGGCCCAAAAAGCCAATGAGGAGAAGAATGCTTTAAAAAGCCAAATCTGTCAGATGGGAAAGGAATTTCAAAAACTCAATGAAGAGGATAACTCCTTCAAAATTAGATTGGAGCAACTGGAAGCTAATGACTTATTGAGAAATCAAGATACTATAAAACAGATCAAAACAAATGAAAAATAAAGAAGGCATTGTGAAATATCTCACTGGAAAAACCACTGACCTAAAAATCAATCCAGGAGAGATAATTTAAAAATTATTGGAATACCTGAAAGCCATGATCAAAAAAGAGCTTAAACACCATCTTTGAAGAAAGTATAAAGCAAAATTGCCCTGATATTCTGGAACCAGAGGGCAAAATGAAAAATGAAAAAAAAAAAACCTCACTGATCACCTCTTGAAAAAGATCCCAAAAAGAAAACTCCTAGGAATATTATAGCCAAATTCCAGAGTTCCCAGATCAAGGAGAAAACACTGAAAGCAGTCAGTAAGAAACAATTTGAGTACTGTGAAAACAAAATCAGTATAATACAAGAAAGACCTGGCAGCTTCCACATTAAGGGATCAAAGGACTTGGAATATGATATTCAGGAGGTTAAAGGAGCTAGGACTTAAAATAAGAATCACCTATCCAGCAAAACTGGGTATAATGCTACAAGAAAAAAATATAGTCATTCAATGAAATAGAAGAATTTCTAGCATTCTTGATGAAAAGTAAGGGAAGCATGAGAATTTAAACAGGAAAAAGAAATCATAAGGAATTTATTAAAGTTGAACTATTTACATTCCTACATGTAAAAAATGATAATTGTAACTCATTTTTTAACTCAATTGTAACTCATGTAAAATTTAGAACCAGACAGTAGCATAGAATTGAAATAGAAAGAATCCATTGATCACCTCTTGAAAAAGAAAGATCACAAAAAAAACCTCCTAGGAATATTGTAGCCACATCCCAGAGTTCCCAGGTCAAGAAGAAAATATGGCAAACAGTCAGTAAGAAACAGTTTTAATATTGTGGAAACACAATCAGATCACAAGATCACAATCACAAGATCTAGGAGCTTCTACATTAACGGATCATAGCACTTGAAATATGATATTCTGGAGTTCAAAGGAGCTAGGATTAAAACCAAGAATCATCTACCCAACACAACTGAGCATAATACTTCAGGGGAAAATATCGCTATTCAATGAAATAGAGAACATTCATGAATTTTTTGTGAAAAAAAAAACTGAGATACACAGAAAATTTTACTTTCAAATATGAGAATAAAGAGAAGCATGAAAAGATGAACAGGAACATGAAATCATAAGGAACTTATTAAAATTGAACAATTTACATTCCTACATGGAAACATGATATTTGTAACTCATGAGAATTTTCTCAGTATTAGGACAGTTGAAGGGAATATTATAAGTATTTATACATACATATATGTATGTATGTATGCATATTTATTTGTATTTATATATTTATGTATAGGTGAGCGCATGTGTGTATATGTATGTGTGTTTGTGTTTACGTGTATACATAGACGGAGGGCACAGGGTGAATTGAATATGAAGGGATGATATCCAAAAATAAAATTAAGAAGTGAGAGAGGAATATATTTAGAGAAGGAAGAAGGTACAGATAGAATAGGGTAAATTATCTCACATAAAAGATGCAAGAGAAAACTATTACAATGGAGAGGAACAGCAGGGAGGTGAAGGGGAATCGGACAACCTGATTCTCATTGAATTTGGCCTAGGAAGGGAATAACATACACACTCAATTGAGTATCTTACCCCACAGGAAAGTAGGGGAAATGGGAAAAGAGTGGGGATTATTGAAGAGAGGGCAAATTGATGGATGGAGTAGACAGAAGCAAACACTTTTGAGAAGGGATAGGGTCAAAGGAAAAAAATAGAATATATGGAGGGTGGGATAGGATGTTACACAACATGACTACTATGGAATTTTTTGGCATAACTTCACCAGTATAACCTATATTGAATTTCTTGTCTTCCCACTGGTGGTGGGTGAGGAGGGAATAAGATAGAGAATCTGGAACTCAAAGTTTTAAAAACAAATGTTTTAAAAAATGTTATATGCAACTGGGAAATAAGAGAAACAGGGCAATGGCTTATAGAAATCCATTTGCCCTGTAAGTAAGCAAGGGGTAAGGGGAGATATAGGGGAGGATATATGAGAGGGCAGACTGGGAAAAGGAGTAATCAATGCCATCTTGGGGTAGAGGGTAGGGGAGAGATGGGACAAACATTTGGTACTCAAAATCATGTGGAAATGAATGTTGAAAACTAAAAATTAAAAATTCGAAATAAAAGAAATAAAAACTTTAGTATTTTGGAAACACAATCAGAAAAACAGAAGATTTAGTACCTTCTACATTAAGGAATGGAGGACTTAGAATATGATATTCCAGAGGTGAAAGGAGCTGGGATGAAAACTGAGGATTACCTACCCAGAAAAACTGAGTATAATTCTTCAGGGGGAAAAATGGTCATTCAATGAAACAGAGGACTTTCAAGCATTCTTGACTCAAAAACCAGAACTGAATAGAAAGTTTAACTTTCAAATACAAGAATCAAGAGAAGCATCAAAAGGTAAACATGAAAGAGAAATCATAAAGCACTTATTAAAATTGAACTCTCTACATTCCTATGTGGAAAGATGATATTTGTAACTCATAAAACCTTTTTCAGTGTTAGGGAACATGTAGGCTGTATGTATGTATGCATGTATGTGCATGTATATATGTGTGTGTATACATATGCAGACAGGGTACACAGTGTGAGTTGAATATGAAGGAATGCTATCTAAAAATAAAATTAAGGGATGAAAGAGGAATATATTAGGAGAAGAAGAAAGAGAGAGGTAGAATAGGTTAAATTATCTCACATAAAAGAGGTCAAAAAAAGCTTTTAGAATGGAGGGAAAGAGGAAGGAGTTGAAAAGGAATGATTGAACCTTACTCTCATTGTGTTTGGTTTAAGGAGGATATAACATACATACTCAAATGGGCATGAAAATCTATCTTCCTCTATAGGAAAGTAGAGGGAGAAGTGATAAGAAATGGGGGAATGATAGAAGGGAGGACAAAAAGTAGGAGGGGTAATCAGAAGTAAACACTTTTGAGGAGGATCAGGGTCAAAAGAGAGAACAGAATAAATGGGGGAGGGTAAGATTGGAAGGAAGGAAATATAGTTCATCTTTAACAACATGACTGTTGTGGAAGTGTTTTGCATGACTATACATGTATGAGCTATATTGAGTTGCTTGCCTTCCCATTGAGGGTGAGTATAAAGGGAGGAAGGCAGAGAATATGGAATCCAAAGTTTAAAAAATGAATCTAAATAATTATTTTTACATGCAACTGGGAAATAAGATATATAAGCAATGGAGTATAGAAATCTCTCTTGGCCTACTGGAAAATAGAAGTGAAGGAGAAAAGAGAAGGGCAAGGTTCATCAAAGAGAGGAATGGGGGAAAGAGTAATCAGAATGCTTGCCTTCTTAGGATGGGGGAGGGAAGATATGGTTAGAAAATTTAGAACTCAATCTTGTGGAAGTGAATATAGAAAACTAAAAATATATATTTTAAAAATGAAAGAGCAAACACTGAGGCAAAGAACAAGGCCCATATTCATAAACTATGTATTGAACTGAAATGGGGAGGGCCCCAAAGACCTTCCCCTTAGTATATTCTCTCATAGGAACACCATCTAACAGGAAGAAGTCATTCCAAAGGAAGGATTATATTCTATTTGTCTATTCCCTTTTAAATAAAAGGTTCCTCCTCACAAGGCTCCCTTTCATATCACTAACATCCAAGAACATACTCTTGGAGATACTGTGGATCAAACCTGAAACAGGTAAAGCATGTGTTCTTCCACTGCACTACATTGTACACTTGAAACAAGTCAAGGCATCACTCTGTGATGTCATTGGTCTTCTTCAGAAATGAAGAATGAACTGCAAAAACAGTCCAGAAGAGACTATATAATGCCTTAGCATTGTTGTTGTTGTTTGTTCTTTATTCTTGAAGAGGGACAATGACATCATTACAGTCATGTATTGATGTCCATGTGGATTAGATTTAAGTGAGGCAGAACTGTACAGTCATCAGCCTCAGGGTCATTGGAGTCCCCTGGCAAGGCAAAAGACAATTGGTGACAGCATACTCCAAAGTGCAAGTAAAAGGTATAATATCCAAGCATTCTGCACATATTCATAGGAATTGTACCCATCAGTTATCCCCTGTTAGCCATGCATGACATATATTATAAATAGCATCTGTAACTTCTATATGTCATATAAAATTTTACATCATATATTATGTTTTTCTATCATATAGTTAGATAGTACATAGACTGCATACTATGTTTTATAACTATAATTCATATTCTACCCAGAAAATTTGGAACCTGACTTTAATAAAATCACATTTAAGAATATAAAAACATATTTACACAGCAAAACCCCAATTATTTACAGAAAATTTAGCTTTCTTAAATTATATTATATTTAAAGTTAAAATTTTGATTGTGATACCATGGTTAATTCACAAATTAAAAAATAAAAATCTCAAACAGAAATTGGTAGTATCATCATATGTCTGCCTTTTTATTCTTTATATATCACTTCCACTATAGCCTAGGAAAAGCTTGAGCACTCTAGCTCATTTGTGAAATGAGCTCTCACTTTTCAACAGCTTTGAAATTTTTTTATCTTTAGATGAAAGGTCTTTGAAATAAGAGTTAATCAGGATGGCTAGGTGGTGCAGTGAATAGAGCACTGGCCCTGGAGTCAGGAGGACCTGAGTTCAAATCCGACCTGAGAAACTTAACACTTACCAGCTGTGTGACCTTGGGCAAGTCACTTAACCCCAATTGCCCTGTCTTTTCCCTTCCAAAAAAAAAAGCAAAAAAAGGAGCAAATAAGCTCTGCTCCTAATTATTTTTGCAGCATTTGATATATCTTTGTCTCCTTTCTACTTGACTTTACCTAGTTTATCATCTGATAAAAACACACGGTACTATAATATGCTAAGAAGATAATTTTATCTTGGACATCTCATTCTCAACTTAGTGATTGATTTATTTAATGACTGATAATTGTTTTTTCCCATTAGATAGTGATAATATCAAAATATCTCTGAATTCAGTTGAGGGATTCTTTTTTATTTCTAACTAAGAAATTTTATTAATTTTTCTATGTTGCTTAAAATTTGATGATTGGGATTGCACAACATTCAACGTGCAGTTGATTTTCCTTAGACTTTTCAATAGTTTGCTATACTTTACCAATTAATAGTAACCATATAACTGTTTTTATTTTTCCTCTGTCAAGTTCCACCTAATCTGACTGTGCCACAAGAAAAATCACCTTTGGTCACCAGAGAAGGAGATACGATAGAACTACAATGCCAAGTGACTGGAAAACCTAAACCCATCATCCTTTGGACTAGAGCAGACAAAGAAGTTGCTATGCCAGATGGGTCAATGCAAATGGAAAGTTATGATGGAACACTGAGAATTGTGAATGTATCTAGGGAAATGTCAGGAATGTACAGATGTCAGACTAGCCAGTACAATGGATTTAATGTAACACCAAGGGAAGCGTTGGTACAGCTCATTGTACAGTGTAAGTGAATTCATTTTCTGTCATTGTTTCTTGGGGAAAATGAAAGAAAAAAGTAACCCCTTAAGTAAATGAGAATTATTTTCTCTACTGGGTTAATGTAAAGCCAATCATGAGCAGCTCTCCTGAGGACTGTTGCTGTGATTAAGTTTAAGGATCTAATAGCATAGTATAGTGAACTCGATTTGTTCAGCAATAAACTAAAGCAAAATATTCAAGAAACTGAAGCACAAAATTCACAATATAACAGCTTATTACTAAGATGGCCACATAGTCTTAAACAAAACATATCATTCTGTAAGTCACCATCTCCTCAATCAATATAGAGTACCCAAAGCAAGTCTTCTTTCATCTTGACTCCAGGCTGACTTCCAATCATCCTTAAGTCAATCATCTTTAAGAGGGTAATGGAAAATACAAAGGCCATCCACCCCTAGGCCACAGTAAGTTATAATATTACCAGCCACTACTAAGTACCCAAGAAAATCTCTTTCATCTAAACTGGAGGCTGACTTCCAAAACCCATGGCTCCTCTTCCACACTTCCAGCTCTTGCCTGGATTCACATTCAGAAAGCTCTCTGCTCTGTTCTATATCTCAGTCCATGGAAACTATTCTACTTCAAGCCTTTCACAGTTTCTGTTTCTAGGAAAACAAAGCTTGACAGAGTTACCACAATAGCTACAAACGTTGCCTGCGCTATCATCTCAATTCATTTTCTACCTGAGAAATCTACACAAATCAACAGACAAAATGCTTCTGTCTGACAAAGTAACATCAACACAGACAGAACAGATGGACAGAGTGCACACGCCACAAGCGTTCTCCCTCTCAGTTCTGCTTGATCCCAGTTGGTGCTCCGTCTTTTATCTGCTCTTCTCTTTCTTTTTCCACCCTACCTGTTCTGCTATTTTGGTAAGCTCCTTCCACTGTAGGCTCCATGTGATGACATTAGGCCTACTAAGGGCAGGGAAGGTCTCCAAACTCCCTTAGGTCATTAAGGGCAACACAATGTATAATGTAACCAACAAAGACTTGACACAATCAAAGGCAAGCCTCAAAGGTACTTGAATAGCTGAAACAAGCAGCAAAGTACTACTTTGCTTGCCATTACAGTTAGCAATTTGGATTTCAATACAATTGTTTCACTTCTAACTTACTCATTACAAACAATGTCAATTCTAATATTTTTAATATTTATTTCCTACAGATCCTCCTGCTGTGGAACCAGCATTCCTGGAGATAAGACAAGGACAGGATCGAAGTGTTACAATGAGTTGCAAAGTGTTGAGAGCTTATCCTATCCGGGTACTGACCTATGAGTGGCGCTTGGGCAATAAGTTATTACGAATGGGTCAATTCGATTCACAAGAATATACAGAATACACACTGAAGGATCTATCCAATGAAAACTATGGGATTTACAATTGTAATATTATTAATGAAGCTGGAGCTGGAAGATGCAGCTATCTTGTTACAGGTAGGAATGCAAAGATATTTTTAATGAATTAAAAAAAACTGTACATAGGATATTTCATTCCATGGAAAGATGAGAATGAAAGAATTTGTGAAAATCCATGGAGCAAAATAGACTTCTTTCTTTTGGCACAGTTTCTAATTATTTACTTGCAAGATGAATCTGGCTCAAAAGTTAAGATAAAAATTTTCACATCCCAACAGGACTTGTAAACGGAGCTTAGTTATCTTGAGCCTTTCAGTAACAAAGCAATAAATATTAAAGGTATTCATTTTATCTGAGTTAAAATACAAATTCATTAGAGAAACTGTTGTTATTTGAGAAGAAATCTTTGAGTATGATCTTCTTAGAATAGTAAGTAGATTTTTAAAAATTCCACAGATACTTAACTTGTCATTGACTTTTGGTGGCCTCACAAAGTTAAGATAAAATAATGAAGTTTCATATCCTAGCATTTCATTTTTTAAGTTTTACTGATAACATTTGTTTTTATATTATAAATATCCTTTTCAATGATAGGTCATCTGTAACAAACTAAAACACTTAAAGAAAACTAATAATACAATTACATCATCTGAAAGTTCATAAACCATTCCACATCAGTAAAATCCCTCACATCTAATATTTTTTTTAAATGAATGATACAGTTTATAGAGTGCTGGGCTTGGAGTCAGGAAGACCTGAATTCAAATCTGGTCTCAGATACTTACTAGCTGTGTGTGAACCTGTGCAAGTTGCTTAAGGTCTGTTAGCCTCACTTGTTTTATCTGTAAAAATGGGATAATAACAGTACCTACCTCCTAGAGTTGTGAGGATCAAATGAGAAAATAATTGTCAAGAGTTTAACGCAATCTCTGGCACACAGTAAGTGCTATATAAATGTTAACTATTAATAATATTATTTTCTTTCCCTGCAATCCTCCACTACATTAAAGAAAAAAAAAAGAAAAGAAATAAGCCTTGTCCAGCAAAACAAATTCCCTCAATGACTCTCTCTCTGTCTCTCTCTCTCTCTGTCTCTCTCTCTCTCTCTCTCTCTCTCTCTCTGTCTCTCTCTCTCTTTCTCTCTGTCTCTCTCTGTCTGTCTGTCTGTCTCTCTCTGTCTCACACACACACACACACACACACACACACACACTCTTTCTCCCTAAATCCATCACTTTTCTCTGATGGATAGCATGTTTGATCATCTGGAATCATGAATAAATTTTTTAATTGATGATAATTCTTACAACTTCCAAAGTTACTCATATTTATGCGGTTATTACTGCATTGCTATTGTCTTTTTTCTGTTCATTTCATTATTCATCAGCTTACTATTGATACAGTATAACATTCTTCTGCTTCTTTGTACCATGAAGTAGGAACCACATCAGTGCATGTCATTCCATATCTTTTAAAAATCATCTGCTTCCTTATTTCTTGCAGCACATTCCCAGACTGTGGTTTATTCAGCCATTCCTAAACTACAGTTGGATACGTAACATACCAAAGCAAATATGTCTCTTCTGCTCTAGTATTCAAAAGCTCCCTACGAAAACATCAAGTACTGGGATAAAGGCTCGTTATTTGACAAAAACTGCTGGAAAAACCATATAGTAACATGGAAGAAATTAGATTTAGACCAAAACTATGCCTTAAATTTATAAGCTCTAAATACATACAAGATCTATATATAAAAGACTATATCATAAACATATAATAGAACCATGGAAAAAAGTAACTATTAGATACATAAACAGGAGAAAATTTCATGACCAAACAAGGAATAGAGAGGCTCACAAAGGATAAAATTAATAATTTTTATTAGATAAAATTAAAAAGTTTTACACAGACACATCTTATAAATCTAAGATTAAAAGGTAAACAACCAGAAAAAGTCTTTGCATCAAGGTTCTTTGATAAATGTGTCAATTCAAAATGCTCTGACTCATGCTTATTTAGAAACAGATTCACATTTATAAGAATAGGATTCCTTCTCCAACTGATATATGGTATAAGTATGTGAACAATTTTCAAGGAAATAAACCCAAACTCTCTATAGCCATATGGAAGAAATGCTTCAAATCACTACAACTTCAAAAAAATGAAAACCAAAGCAATTATGGTATTCCACCTCACACACATCAGAATGGCCAACATGACTATCTCCAAAGTTCCTAATGATATCTTATTTATTAAGTCCAATGGCCTTTTATCAATTCTCACTCTTCGTGACCTCTCTTCAATCTTTGATACTATCAGTCACTCTCATAATTACTACACATTTAGTGACTGACTGATTTTCATTCTTTCTATTATTATATATTTTCCTATCTACTGATTCTTTCCTTGATGTCTTGAAACATGCCCATGGAGTAGGACTCAGGCCAATGTCAGAAGCAATATAAGGACACTCTCAAAGTCTCCCTGAAGATCTTTGGAATTGACATGGGAGACATTGGTACAGGACTACCCAGCATGGCATGCCCACATCAAAGAAGGCACTGTATTGTATAAGCAGAGCAGAAACAAAAGAAACAAGAGATACACAAATTTAAATCTCATCACCAAATGTTTACAAGAACTATTTATGCTTGACCTGTTTTAGAATGCCCAAGGTCATCCACATCCTCTCCAGCATTTATTACATTCCAATTTTGTCATGTTAGCCAATATGACCTGTGAGGTGTGGTGTCTCAGAGTTGTTTTGATTTGCATTTCTCTAATCAATAGTGATTTAGAGCATTTTTTCATATGCTTATAGATATCTTTAATTTCTTCCTCTGAAAACTGCCTGTTCATATCCTTTGGCCATTTATCAGTTATGGAATGACTTGTATTCTTATGATTTTGACTCAATTCTCTGTATATTTTAGAAATGAGGCCTTTATCAGAGACACTGGTTGTAAAAATTATTTCACAATTTTCCACTTCTTTCCTAATCTTGGTTACATTAACTTTATTTGTACAAAAACTTTTCAATTTAATGTGATCAAAATTATTTCTTTTGTGTTTTATAATGCTCTCTATCTCTTGTTTGGACAAAAATATCTTCTTTGTCCTTAAATATGACAGGTAAACTATTCCTTGCTCTCCCAGACTGCTTGCAGTCTCAGCCTTTATATCTAGATCATGTACCCATTTAGAATTTATTTTGGTGTATAGTGGAAGATATTGGTCTATGCCCAGTTTCTCCTAGTTTTCTCAGCAGTTTTTGTCAATTAGTGAGTTCTTATCCCAGAAGCTAGGGTCTTTGGGTTTGTCAAATAGTAGATTGCTATAATCAATGACTGCTATGTTTTTATGCCTCTTTGCATGGCATAATTTACCCTTTCTTGCCTCCTCCTACCTCTTCGCCCCATTACAATTCCTTTGCTCCCCTTAATAGGGTTTTTATCATCACTTTTGTTAGTTTTATACCCACACCCTCTATCTATATATAACCCTTTTATATGTCATGATAATTATACAGTTCTCAATATTGACATGTATCATCCTCCCATATAGGGATATAAACAAGTTGCTCTCATTGAATAACCAGTTGTGTGTGTGTGTGTGTGTGTTTTCCCAGTTTACCTTTTTATGTCTCTCTTGAGTCTTGTATTTGGAGAATAAATTTTCCACTGAACTCTGGCTTTTCATCAGGGAGGTCTGGAAGTCCCTTATTTCATTGAATGGCCATCTCCTTGCCTGAAAGATCATGCTTAGTTTTACTGAATAGTTGGTCCTTGGTTGTAGTCTGAGTTCTTTTGCCTTATGAAATATTATATTCCAATCTCTCTGATATTTTAATGTAGAAGCTGCTAGATCTTGTGCTATCCTGACTGTAGTTTCATGATATTTGAATTGTTTCTTTCTTGCTGCCTGCAGTATTTTCTCCTTGATCTGATAGTTCTGGAATTTGTCTACAATAGTTCTTGGAGTTTTCAATTTGAGATCTCTTTTAGAAGGTGTCCAGTGGATTATTCCTATAACTATTTCCCTCTGGTTCTAGTGCCTCATGGCAGTTTTCCTTAATGAATTCTTGGAAGATGTTGTCCAGGTTCTTCTTTTTTGTCGTGGCTTTCTCATAGACCAATAATTCTTAGATTATCTCTCTTGAATCTGTTCTCCAGGTCAGGTTTTTTTTTTTTCAATTATTTTACATTTTTTTCTAATTTTTCATTCTTTAGGTTTTGTTTGACTGATTCTTGATGCCTCATAGAGTCATTAGCTTCAAATTGACTGATTCTAATTTTTAGCGAATTATTTTCCTTGATTAATTTTTGAAGTTCCTTTTCCGTGCAAATTTTGTTTTAGGAAGTTCTTTTCTCTAGTTAGATTTTGCACCTTTTTTCCAGTTTCACAAATTTTACTTTTCAGGGAACTGTTTTCTTTGGTAAATTCTTTTTCCTATTTTGGCAAGTGTAATTTTAAAATAATTAGTCAGTTCATCTTCTGCCTCTCTATTTTGACTTTTAAAATCATTTTTGAGCTCTTCCAAGAATGTTTTCTGGGCTTGAGACCAATTTATATTCCCTGTTGAGGTTTCAGCATTGGATATAGAATCAATGCTGACTTCTTGTGAATTTGGTTCTTCTTGCTCACTATAAAATGATTCAATCATTTT
The DNA here is from genome assembly GCA_028646515.1 of Pseudochirops corinnae. Taxonomy (NCBI): domain Eukaryota; kingdom Metazoa; phylum Chordata; class Mammalia; order Diprotodontia; family Pseudocheiridae; genus Pseudochirops; species Pseudochirops corinnae. Next base: position 306,315,797 of record CM053585.1, on the reverse strand, counting down.
CATTCTTCCAAATTGCTTCTTTCCCATTTTGAATGCCTCTTTCTGTCCTTTAAAGTGGATTTCTGCTTCTGGGATATAGAGGATTCTGACTCATGCTTCTTATGCTGTGAGCTGGGGGTCTGGTTATTGGTTTTGTGTGCTGTGTCCTCTGGGTGTCTAGACTGAGGCCAAGACCAGGGCTCTCTGAGTTGCCTCATGGTTACTCTGCAGCTCACAGTGTATGGTGCGGGGAGGGGTGGTCTGGCTGATTCAGGATTCCACCTCCCAGACTCTAGGCTGAAACTCAGGCAGACTGGGCTGCTGGTGACTGGCAACACCTGTGTCTGTTGGTTCCCCTGGTTGTGTGAAGGCATGCCTGGAATCCTGGTGTTTATGCTTGCTGGCTCCACCTCCCCCCTTTCCACCTTCTCCCTCTTTCATTCATAATCACCTCTCCTGCTGGTCAGCTAAGATGGGGTTTGTTGGGACAGCTGTTGCCCTGCACCTTAGCTCAGCACAGCCACAGCCACACCCTTTTTCAAGGGCTCCTAAGGCTGCCACAGTTTGCGCTATTTCAGGATTTCATCCTGTGGCAATATTCTCTGGGTTTTCAGGGTCTTAGGGAGAGAGTGGAGCAACTAGGGTTTGCTCTGCCATCTTGGATCCTGGCAGCTCAAGTAGTTGATCCAGGCTGTGGTTTGGTAGCCCCAGAATTAGCTGCTGCTGCCATAGGTCCTGCATTTTTTTCTTACCCACCTCCTACAGATCACCATCCTGTGGTAAGAGATCTGGGAAATGTCCCAGCTTGGTGAATCAGCTTGTCTGGGCTTCCTCTGGCTCCACTCTCGTTGGGTCTCAGGTCTGCACTGGTGCTGTCCCACACTCTGCACTTCCCCTGTCCAGTCCTATGTGTTCACTTCCTGGCACTGGGAATCTGCCACAATAAAATCCCTTCAGATTCACTTTTTTAGAGGTTACTGAAGGAATTCACAGGGGAGTTCAGGTGAGTTCCCACTTTCCCTTCTACATCCTGGCTCCACCCCCAGTAGTGCAATTTTAATACCACAAGCAAAGCAACGAGTCAATTCTACATGTAGCCCAATGTGGAAGCCTGCAGGAGAAGAACCAGGGCAAATATGTCAAACCAAAGGGAAGCTAACAGTTCAGTCATTCTAAACCTGCACAGCATCTCAGAAGACTAATAGCATTGAATCCCTGCAACAATCTACTGAAGGACCCAATTAAAGAGAAATGAACAAACTCAAGATGTAAATTAGGAACTTCTAGAGTTCAGACCAGTAGGGCAGTAAATCAACCTTGCCTGAATCACCTTACTTTGCAAACACTTAAATTTTGTCGGATTGAATGAGGACCAAGGAGGGTAGAAGCTTGGATCAGAAATCATTCCCCTCCCCCTGCCCCCAGAAGTCTGCAAAGCCAGCACTGATGAACAGTGCAAAGGCAAGAAATATACTGGAAGACTGAGCAAACAAAAAAAAAACACTATAAAGAACAATTATAGCAACAAGGAAGCTCAAGAATCAGAGAAGGACAAAGTGAATCAACATCTATAAACAAAATCTCAAAGAAAAACACAGCCTAGAACATGTCCACTAAGAATTCATAGGAGAATTAAAGCCAGAGTTTAAAAATAGGTTTTAAAATGACTTTAAGAACTAAATGAAAACAGTAGATGGAGCAAAAGGCAAAGAGAAGAGAGTTAAGGAGGAAAGATATGAAAAAAGGATTAATACCTTAGGAAAAGAGGCCCAAAACTTTAATGAAGAAAATAACTCCTTGAAAATTGGAATTGGCCAAATGGAAGCTAATTATTCCAACAGACAGCAAGAAATAATAAAACAAAGTTTAAAAAAAACTTTTAAAAATAGTGGAAAATGTGCAGTGACTTGTAGGAAAAATAATTGACCTTGAAAATAGATCAAAGAGAGATAATATAAATATCATTACACTACCCTAAAGCCATGAACAAAAAAAGTCTAGACATCATATTTTAAGAAATCATGAATGAAAATTTCTCAGTTATCTTAAAAGTTGAAAGAAGGGAAGTTAAAGTCGAAGCTGAAAGAACACACCTTGACACTGGTCACCTTCTGAAAGTGACTCCAAAAAGGAAACTACTAGAATCATGATAGTCAAAAATCCAGATATTACAGGTCAAAGAAAAAATAACAAAAGAAATCAGAAATAAATCATTCAATTTAGCAGCTACTACTCTAAGGAGGTAGAGAGAGAAGAATTTGAGAAGAATCTAGATTTAGAACTAAGAATGAAATGCCTAACTATAATGAGTATAATCATATCAAGATGGAGGAGGAATGGACCTTTAATAAAATAGATAACTTCTAATCAATACTGGTGGAAAGACCAAAGCTGAATAGAAAATCTGACATAAAAAAACCATAGGAATCAAGAGAAACGTAAAAAGGTAAACAGGAGCAGGTCATGATAAGGGACTAAACAAGATTAAACAGTTTACATTCTTATATGCAGAGAGGATATATGTAGCCTCTCAGAACTAAATAATCATCAAGGGTCATAGAAGGAGCCTAATCAGACAAAATGCCTAGATGGAAATGTTTCTGATATGTTGTGATGATCTCAAAAGAAAAACACAAAGGGTGGGGAATAAGAAAATACTGGGAGAAGGGAGAAGAAGAACTGAGAAAGTTGTCTCACAAAAATGGGGTTTACAAGGAGGAGGTAATATAAGAAAGGAAATGCTTGAATTTAACTCTCATCTAAACAGGTAAAAGGAAGGAATAACACACATCCACAGAGTTTGGTACAGAAATACATTCTAACCAATAAGGAAACAAAAGGGAAAAAGATTAAGGGAGTGAGAGAAGGGAATAAGAAAGAGGAGAGATTGGAGCAGAGCCAAGATGGTAGCATAGAAGCAGGGAGACTCTGTGATCTCCCCCATAACCACCTCAAATACCTATAAAATATGACTTTAAACACATTTTAGAGCTACAGAACCCACAAAGTGAAACAAATCTCCCTCTGAAGGCAGCTCAGCAGGTAGACAGGAAGGGTCCATTACAGTGACCTGGGAGCCCAGCCGAACCCTACATGAGCAGGCAGTTTTAGCCCCAGGGCAGCCCCAACCAGCAGTGGCTGGAGGAGACTTCTGGAGAGTGGATCACCAGCAGCTGTGATGGTTTCCAGAATTATCAATCCATAAATGCTAAGGAAAATGTGAGAGGTCAGTGTAGAACTCTGTTGAAACCAGAGGGGATGGAGGAGCAGATCTGGCCCTTGTGCCAGAGCTATAAGTGGTGGAAGTACCACAGTTCTGCAGCCTCCTCCTCATGACTGCTTCAGAGCTCCAGGCCAGCAGATCATAGGGGGGGTCAAGCAAACATTTAGAGGCTAAGTGCTCTTGCCTTAACCTGCCTGGATCTGGATCACGGTCTTGGGGGGTGGTACTGAGGTGTGTGACCAGTGAGCCAGATCTGGGAGGGCTGTAGAGATGGCACCCTCCTAACAGCTCTGGCAGCTTCAAAAACCCCAGGGATTGGGGACAAAGCTCTCCCATCTGGGGCCAGACTTCTACTGTGGCAAAGAGCTCAAAAGCCAAGTAATTGAGTGGCAACATGAGCAAGCAAAGGAAGCAAAGCAAGCACAACATTCCAACTTCAGATTCCTTTTTTGGGGACAAAAAGGATCAAAGCATGAAATAGGAGGAAAACAACAAAGTCAGAACTCCTGTACCAAAAGCTTCCAAGAAAAATATGAATTGGTTACAGGCTATGGAGAACCTCAAAAAGGATTTTCAAAATCAAGTAAGAGAAGTTGAGGAAAATTGGGAAGAGAAATGAGAATGAGTCAAGAAAAATCATGAAAAGAGAGTCAACAACCTGACTGAAGAAAATAATACCTTAAAAAATAGACTAACTCAAATGGCAAAAGAGGCCCAAAAAAGCCAATGAGGAGCAGAATGCCTTAAAAAGCCAAATTTACCAGATAGAAAAAGAATTTCAAGAGAAGAGAAGATATCTTCACTGAAGAGAATAATATCTTCAGAATTAGATTGGAGCAAATGGAAGCTAATGGGATAGGCCCTGATGATGCAGAGTGGCCACTGAGAGGCCCCCAGATGAGGCCTACTGATTCACCAACAACAAGGGCAATTCCCAGGCCTATCACCACAGGACATTGATTGGACAGAGCTGGGTACTCCTGGGATTAGCCATCCAAAGTCTAGAAATTAAAGAAACCTGTATTTGAACTTCCGGGGAACAAGATGGCAGAGTAAACCCCAGCTGCTCCAATTCCCCCCACTGTGACCTGAAAACAGTAATTATCACCACAGAGGAAGATTTTAAGCAGTAAAGGCTAAAGGAACCCCAGAGGAAGGGTGTGGCTAAGGTCCTGCCTCAAAATAGGAAGAAAGCAGCATACAAAGACAAAGACTCTGGAATCCTATCACAGTGAGAGGGAGGAATCAAACTCAGAAGGAGAGAGTATTGATTTCACATTTGCAGCCTTAACAGGGACTATGACCTGGTCTCAGGCACATAAAGCATTCCTAGATGAGCTCAAAAAGGATTTTGAAATCCAGTTTAGAGAGGTAGAAGATAAAATCAACACCTCTAAAAAAGACAAAATTGCAAAATTAGAAAAACATTACAATGATGAGAATAGCTCCTTAAAAAGATAAATGTGTGAACTAAAAATGAAATCTGAGCATATGGAAGGAGCTTCAAAAATCAACTGAGGAGAATAATTTGCTAAAAACTAGAATGAACCAAATTGAAACCAATGACTCTATGAGGAACCAAGAATCAGTCAAACAAAATATCAAGACTGAAAAATTAGAAAAAGAGGTAAAATATGTCAATGGAAAAATAATTGACCTGGAAAACAGATCCAAGAGAGGCAATTTGAGAATCATTGGTCTAATGGAAAATCATGATGAAAATATGAGTCTGGACAATATCTTCCAAGAGCTCATCAAGGAAAATTGCCCTGAGATCCTAGAACCAAAGGGTAAAATAGAAATCAGGAGAATCCACCAGACATGTCCTGAAAGAGATCTCAAATTGAAAAGTCCGCAAAATGTCCTGGCCAAACTACAGAACTATCAGGTAAAGGAGAAAACACTACAAGCGGCCCGAAAGAAACAATTCAGATATCGCAGACCCACAGTGAGGATTGCACAGGATCTGGCAGCCTCAATGTTGAAAGACTGGAGTAACTGGAATATGATTTTTACAAGGCAAAAGGGTTCAGGCTATAACTGAGGATCACCTATCCAGTGAGTCTGAGCATAATCTACCAGGCAAGGAGATGGACAGTCAGTGACATAAGAGAATTCCAGACCTTCCTGATGGAAAAGCCAGAGCTCAATGGAAAATTCAACCTGCAATTGCAAGACTCAGGATAGACATAGAAAGGTAAATAAGGAAAAGCACACACACACACATACACACACACACACACACACACACACACACACAAAACTTGTTATTTAACAACAAACTGTTTACATCCCTATATGGGAAGCTGATACCTGTTAATAGCGTGAACTCTATACCTATGGCAACATCTAAAAAGGATATAGATAAATAGAGGGAGTGGGTATAAATAATGCAAAATGATGACAAAAATCCTTATTAAGGGACTGCAGTGGAAGAAGAGGAAAGAATGAAGCAGAAAAGGGTAAATTATGCTATACAAAGAGGCATAAAAACAATATAGTAGAGGGAAAGAAGGGAGGAAGGTGACCATTATATGAGCTTTTCCCTCCCTGGTTCTGGTGCAAGGAGGGAATAGCACAACCAGTTAAATATAGGACTCTTATCAAGAAGAGACACAAAACTTATCATAATAGAGGGAAAGAGGGGAGGGAGAGGAGAACTGCATGAGATCTATTCTTTTCAATTTTAGTTCAAGGAAGAAATAACATACAACACTGAGTATAAAAATTGATCATATCCTACAAGCAGTAGGAGGGGGGAAGGGCCAAGAAAGGAGGAGGGTGTAGAAGGGAGGGAAGAAGTAGTAAGAGAAAAGGGTAGGAAAAGGGAGGGAACGGATAAGAAGGGAATACTGAGGGAGACGGTGGTCAAAAGGAAAACTCTTAAGAAAGAGAAGGGAGAAGGGGAAAAATAAAAGCATAAACAGGGGAGGGAAAAGAATAGAGGGAAAGACACAGAAAGTAATCATAATTGTGAATGGGAATGGGATGAACTCTCCCATAAAATGGAGGCAGATAGCAGAATGGATTAAACACTGTAATCCTATAATATGGTGTTAACAAGAAACACATCTAAAACAGGGGGATACACACAGGGTAAAAGTAAAAGGCTGGAGTGAAATATATCATGCCTCAGCTAAAGTAAAAAAAAAAAGGGGGGTAGCAATCCTATCTCTGACAAAGCAAAACCAAAAATAGATCTAATTAAAAGAGATAAGGGATGAATCTATATCTTGCTTAAAGCCACCATCAAAAATGAAGCAACTCATTACTAAACATATATGCACCAAGTGGTACAGCATCTACATTCCTAAAGGAGAAATTAAGGATGCTAGAGCAAGAAATAGTGAAATTATACTAGTGAGGGACTTCAATCTCCCCCTCTCTGAGATTGATAAATCTAGCCTCAAAATAAACAAGAAAGAAGTTAAGGAGGTAAATAGAATTAGAGAAGATAGATATGGTAGACCTCTAGAGAAAATTGAAAGGAGATGAAAAGGAATATACCTTCTTCTCAGTGGTACATGGCACATACACAAAAACTGACCATGTACTAGGGTAGCAGTTCTCAATCTGTGGGTTATGTTCAATTTGTAACAATGAAAATACATCCTGCATATTAGAAATTCATAACAGTACCAAAATTACAGTTATGAAGTAGAAACAAAAATAATTTTATGGTTGGGGGTCACCACAACATGAGGAACTGTATTAAATGGTAGCAGCATTGGGAAGGTTGAGAACCACTGTACACAATTCAGTGCAGAAAGGTGGAATTATTAAATGCATCCTTCTCAGATCATGATACAATAAAAAATTATATGTAATAAAGGGCCATGGAAGTATAGATAAAAAACTAATTGGAAACTAAATAACTTAATCCTACAGAATGTGTGGGTCAAACAAGAAATTATAGAAACAATCAGCAACTTCATTCAAGAGAATGACAATAATGAGACAACATATCAAAACTTGTGAGATGCAGCAAAGGCAGTTCTTAGGGGAAGTTTTATATCCCTGAATGCATACATGAATAAATTAGAGAAAATGGAGATCAGTGAATAGGGCACACAATTGAAAAAGTTAGAAAAAGAACAAACTGAAAATCCCCAATTAAATAGATACTAAATTAGAAATAATAGAACCAAAAGAGAGATTAATAAAATTGAATTCAAGAAAATTATTGAATCAATAAATAATCTAAGGGTTGATATTATGAAAAAGCCAATAAAATAGATAGATCTTTAGTCAATATGACAAAAAAAAAGAAAGAAGAAAACCAAATTACAAATATCAAAAATGAAAAGGGTGAATCTACCTCCAGTGAGGGGGAAATTAAAACAATAATTAAGAATTCTTTCACCTAGCACCCCCACCCTAATCTGAAAGCCATTCGTGTCTCCCCATGTATATAGAATCCATGTACAGAGCCCAGAGAAGTCCCAACAACCCCCTCACCAGAAAGGAAGAGAAAAAAAAAACCTAGACAAAAACTCATCTATATCTTTTGTATCTTTAAGTTCCGTTCTGAATATTAACTGTGTTATTTTTATACACTTTTTAAGCCTTAACAATGTCATTATTTGACCAGCTGTTTCATGCCCTTTGGTTCCACGTATTTTTCAGTGGGTTCTTTTCCCTTGTTTCTGACTCTTTGATGTTGTATGATACCCAGTATTGTAGACTTTTTGTCAGCATGCTAATATCCTGTAAATACTCTCTGATACTCCTGTTAACACCCCTTTTTCTTTTGTCTATGGAACCTCCAGGCCACCGAATTTAGATCTAGTTCTCTTACTAAGAAAGAAAAATGGTTCCAGATGTTTGATCCTTTTGTCCACTCTTGAGACCTGGCATTGCAGGGCCAAGGAGGTGGGACCTCAGAAGGAAAAGTTTGCATTACGTTAAAAAGAAAATTTTTTTAAAAAGCAAAATGTGGGGGAAAAAAAGCTAATGAAAAAATTAAAAGCCCTATGCTCTTTGTATTTCTCTGTTGTGAAAAAAATAAAACTGTACAACGACGGGAAGAAAAAAAAAAGAATTCTTTCACCCATTTGTATGCACATAAATTTGACAATCTTAGTGAAATGGATGAATATTTACAAAAATACAAGTTTTCTAGACTAACTGAAGAGGAAGAAAACTGCTTAAATAATCCCATCTCAGAAAAAGAAATTGAACAAGCCATCAATGAACTCCCTAGGAAAAAATCTCCAGGGCCAGATGGCTTTACTAGTGAATTCTACCAAACATTTAAAGAACAATTGACTCCAATACTTTCCAAAATTATTCAGGAAAATTGGAGAAGAAGGAGGCCTACCAAATTTTTTTTTATGAGACAAATATAGTACTGATCCCTAAATCAGGAAGAGACAAAACAGAGAAAGAAAATTATAGACCAATTTCTCTTATAAATATAGATGCAAAAATTCTAAATAAAATATTAGCAAAAAGGCTACAGCAGATCACCACAAGAATAATACATTTTGATCAGGCAGGATTTATTCCAGGAATGCAAGGATGGTTCAATATCAGGATAACTTTCAGTATAATTGATCACATCAACAACAAAACTAGCAGAAACCATATGATTATCTCGATAGATGCAGAAAAAGCTTTTAAAAAAATACAACATCCGTTCCTATTAAAAACACTAGAAAGTATAGGAATCGAATTTTTCTTAGAATGACAGGTTGCATTTGTTTAAAGCAGTGGTTCTCAACCTTCCTAATCCCGTGACCCTTTAATACAGTTCCTCATGTTGTGGTGACCCACAACCATAAAATTATTTTCATTGCTGCTTCATAACTGTAATTTTGTTACTGTTATGAATTGTAATGTAAATATCTGATATGCAGGATATATTTTCACTGTTACAAATTGAACATAATTCACAGGTTGAGAATCCCTGAAAAGTCATCAGCAAGTGTTATATGTAATGGGGATAAATTAGAAGCATTTCCAATAAGATCACAGGTGAAACAAGTATGTCCACTATCACCCCTCTTATTCAGTCTGGAACTAGAAATGTTAGCAGCATCAATTAGAGAAGAAAAAGAAATCAAAGGAATCAAATTAGGCAAAGAAGAGACTAAGCTATTACTCTTTGCAGACAATATGATGATATACTTGGAGAATCCTAGAGAATCAAGTAAAAAACTTCTTGAGACCATAAATATATTTAGCAAAGTTGCAGGATATAAAAGAAACCCACGTAAATCCTCAGCATTCCTATATATGTCCAACGAAGTCCAAAAGCAAGAAATAGTAACAGAAACTCCATTTAAAATTACTGTAGACATTATAAAATATTTGGCAATCTACCTGCCAAAATAAACCTAGTACCTATATGAACCCAACTACGCAACCCTTTTCACACAAATAAAATCAGATCTTATTAATTAGAAAAATATCAATTGCTCGTGCCTGGGTCGAGCTAATATAACAAAAATGACAATTTTACGTAAATTAAATTACATATTTAGTACCATACCAAACATTTTACCCCAAAATTACTTTAAACAGCTAGAAAAAAATAGTGACAAAATTCATTTGGAAGAACAAAAGGTCCAGAATATCAAGGAAATCAATGAATAGAAATGCTAGGGAAGGTGGCATAGCCATACCAGATTTTAATCTCTATTGTAAAGCAGCAGTCATCAAAACTACTTGGTACTGCTTGAGGAATAGAGTAGTGGATCAATGGAATACATTGGGTACAAAAGACTCAGTAGTCAATGATTATACTAATATACTGTTTGATAAGCCCAAAGACCCCAGCTTTTGGGATAAGAACTCACTATTTGACAAAAACTGCTGGGAAACTGCAATATTGTATCTCAGAAACTGGGCATAGACCATCATCTAACACTGTACACCAAAATCAAGTCTAAATGGATGCACAATCTAGGTTTGAAGGCTGATACTGTAAGTAATCTGGGAAGCAAGGACTAGTTTACTTGTCAGATTTATGGAGCAGGAAAGACTTTATGACCAAAGAAGAGTTAGAGAGCATTATAAAATGCAAAATGGATAATCTTGGTTATGTTAAATTGAAAAGTTTCTATACAAACAAAGCCAATGTAACCAAGATTAATAGGCAAGTGGGAAATTGGGAAAGAAATTTTATAACCAGCATCTCTGATAAAGGCCTCATTTCTAAAATATACAGGGAATTAAGTAAAATCTGTAAGAATACAAGTCATTCTCCAATTGATAAATGGTGAAAGAATATGAACAGGCAATTTTCAGAGGTAGAAATTAAAGATATCTATAAGTGTATGAAAGAATGCTCTAAATCACTATTGATTCAAGAAATGGAAAAACAACTTTGAGGTACCACATCTCACCAGTCAAATTGGCTAAGATGACAAAACAGGAAAATGATAAATACTGGAGAGGATGTGGAAAAATTGGAACACTCATACATTGTTGGTGGAATTGTGAACTGATACAACCATTCTGGAGAGCAATCTGGAACTATGCCCAAAGGATTATAAATAATTGCATACCCATTGACCCAGTAATACCACTTCTGGGGTTATATGCCAAAGAGATGATAGAAGTGGGAGGAAGACCCATATGAACAAAAATATTTATTGCAGCTCTCTTTATTGTGGCAAAAACCTGGAAATTAAGGGGATGCCCATCAATTGGGGAATGGCTACACCAGTTGTGGTATATGAATGTAATGGAATACTATTGTGATATAAGAAATGGGGAGGAGATGGACTTCATATTTACCTGGAGAGGCTTATATAAATTCATGCTAAGTGAGACGAGTAGAACTAGGAAAAATTTGCACACAATCATAGATACATCATATGTGTGGTGGCCAGCCTTGCTAAACTGTACTCTTCTCAGCAATGCACAGTTATAAGACAACTCTACAAGTCTCAGGATGGAAAGAGATATGTACATTCAGAGAAAGATCTAGAAAGAACAGAGATTAAATGGAGACTGAAGCAATCTACATGCTATCTTTCTTTTCCATGTTGGCATTTGTTTCTTTTTTCCCATTATTCACTCCATCAATTACAACCCTTCTATACAACCAGACTAATGTCCAATGTGAAAGTATTTGCAGATCCTATACTTGATTGCATGCTGCCGTGGGTGGGAGGGGGAGAAAATGAGAGGGGAAAATTTGAAACTCAAGTGATTCTGGAACTGAATCTTGTAAACTAAAAGTGAATAAACAAATCAAATATCAATCAATAAATGAATGAATGAATAAGCAAATGAATGAATGAATGGATAAATGGATGAATAAATGAAGAAATAAATAAATAAATAAACAAATAAATAAATAAAAAATGAGCACTTCATCTCCTCCTTTGACCTGTTCCATTTCCTACCTGGACCAGTTCACCTCTATTTAGGCAAACAGGCGGTGGCTCATCATGTGAAGGCTTTTTTACTAATTTATTTAATTTATTCTTCATTAATTTCCACAAGATTTTGAGTTCCAAATTTTCTCTCTGACTCTCCACTCCCCTCCATGCAACATGGCAAGCATACTGAGCACCCTTCTCCCTACTCTGCTCTCTTCTATCTCCCCCCTTTCTCTTCCCTTCCCCCTCCTTTTATTGTAGGACATGATAGATTTCTATACCCCATTGCTTCTACATCTTATTTCCCAGTTGCATACAAAAACATTTTTTTAATATTTTTTTGTATGATTATAGATAGGTTTAATTTCTTCCTCTAAAAACTGCCTGTTCATATCCTTTGACCATTTATCAACTGGGTAATGACTTGTATTCTTATAAATTTCACTCAGTTCACTATGTATTTTATAAATGAGGCTTTTATCAGAGACACTTGTTATAAAAATCTTTTTTTCCCAGTTTTCTGCTTCCCTCCTAATCTTGGTTGCATTGAATTTGTTTCTACAAAAACTGTTCAATTTAATGTAATAAAATTATCCATTTTGCATTTCATTATGTTCTCTATTTCTTCTTTGGTTAAAAAATTCTTTTTTTCTCCACAAATTTATCATTTAAACTATTCCTTGTTCCTCCAGTTTCCATATATTATCAGCCTTTATATCTAAATCAGCTAACCATTTTGACTTTATTTTTGTATACAGTGTAAGATATTGGTCTATTCCCAGTTTCCCATCACATTATTTTCCAGCATTCTAAGCAATTTTTGTCAAATAGTGAGCTCTTATCCCAGAAACTAGAATCTTTGGATTTATCAAACTCTAGATTACTATCGTCATTGACTATTGTGTTTCGTGTACCAAACGTGTTTCACTGATCCACCACTGTATTTCTTAGCCAGTATCAAGCAGTTTTGATGATTGCTACTTTATAATACAATTTAAGATCTGGTATGGCTAGGCCACCATCCCTCACATTTCTTTTCATTAATTCCCTTGATATTCAGTACCTTTTCTTCTTCCAGATTAATTTTGTTATTATTTTTTCTAGGTGTATAAAATAATTTTTTGGTAGTTTGATTAGTATGACACTGTAACAGCAAGCACCCTAGCATGCCTAGGGCGGCTACTAGCACAGGTTCTTAGATCTGCTTTTCTAAAGGAAAGCAACTCAAAATGGGTTAATGGTTTCACTTTAATCAATCAAACATATATCATTTATCTAGTTCAGGGGGAAAAGTCAGCACCCTGAACTGCAGAGAATACAAACAGAAGTTACAAACAAACACAAAAACAGAT
>CM053585.1:306277511-306293033 GCA_028646515.1 Pseudochirops corinnae | reverse complement strand
ATTCTATTTTGCCCTCTGGTTCTAAAATATCTGTGCAATTTTCCTTGAGAAGTTCTTGAAGGATGCTTTCTAAGTTCTTTTTTTGATCATGGCTTTCAGGTAGTCCAGTAATTTTTTAATTGTCTCTCTTGGATGTATTTTCCAGGTCAGTGGTTTTTTCAAGGAGATATTTCACATTGTCTTTTATTTTTTTATTTGTTTGGATCTGTTTAATAGCATCTTGATTTCTCATAAAGTCATTTGCTTCCATTTGCTCTACTCTAATTCTGAAAGAATTATTCTCTTCAGAAAGCTTTTGAGATTCTTTTTCCATCTGACAAATTTAAGTTTTTAAGGTATTCTTCTCCTCATTGGCTTTTTGGGCCTCTTTTGCCATTAGACTTAGTCTATTTTTTAAGGTGTTATTTTCTTCAGTCACGTTGTTGACTTTTTTTTCATGATTTTCTTGCATCATTCTCATTTCTCTTCCCAATTTTTCCTTCACTTCTCTCATTTGGTTTTCAAAATCCTTCTTAAGATGCTCTATGCCTTTTTAGCAGCCTACATTTTTCTTGGAAGGTTTGGTGCGGGAGTTCTGATTGTGTTGTCTTCCTCCCATTCCATGCTTTGATCCTTTTTGTACCCAAAAAGGGAATTTAAAGTTGCTTTGCTGGGCTTGCTTTGATTTCTTTGCCTACTCATGTGGCCAATCAATTACTTGACCTTTAGGTTCAGTAGAACTCTGCTTTCAGAGGGGAGAGATCTGTCTCAAATTGCTGGTGTATTCACAGCTGCTGGAGCTTTCAGGATGGCACCCTTTCTGTAGCCCCCACCAACTTTGGCTCACTAAAAATGCACCTCAGGAGCACCACCCAAGACTGTGATGCCGTTCCAGGCAGCTGAAGGCAAAAGCACTTAGCTTCTGAATGATCGCTGGGCCCCTCTTCAATCTGCAGTCTGCAAGCTCTGAAGCAGCCATGTGAGGGGGCTACAGGCCTGCTTCTTCTGTCACTTCTAGCCCTGGGGCAGTCAGCTGGACTCTCTCCCCTGAATTTATCCAATTACACTGACCTTTCACTTAGCCCTTGTTTCTTATGGGTTGGTAAATCTGGAAAACACCACTGCTGCTGGTAATTTGCGCTCCAGCCATGGCTTGTTCTGGTGGTCCTAGGGTTCCAGCCATGAATTCATGCAGTGCTTGTCTGGGGTCCCAGCTTGCTTCAATGAACCACTTCCCATCTGCCTGCCAGGCTGCCTTTAGTGGGAGCTTTGCCCCTCTGCCACTTTGTGAATTCTGGAGCTTTAAAATTTGTTTAGAGTCATATTTTGTAGGTATTTGAGGTGGTTATGGTGAGAGCTGTGGAGTTTTGCTGCTTTTACGCTGCCATCTTGACTCCACTCCTCCCTCCCCCCAACCATTCCTTAGAATTAAAATATTTTGTTTCCAATTAGTTTTTAGTCTATCTTTCCATGGCCCTTTATTACATATAATTTTCATTCCATCATGATCTGAGAATGATGCATTTAATATTTCTGCCTTTCTGCACTGAATTGTGAGGTTTGTTATGCCCTAGTACATGGTCAGTTTTTGCGTATGTGCCATGTACCACTGAGAAAAAGGTGTATTTCTTTCTGTCCCCATTCAGTTTTCTCCAGAGATAACCTCTCTAAAATTCCATTTCTCCTTAACTTCTTTCTTGTTCATTTTGAGGTTAGATTTATCAAGTTCAGAGATGGGGAGATTGAGGTTCCCCACTAGTATAGTTTTGCTGTCTATTTCTTGCTCTAATTCCCTTAACTTCTCCTATAGGAATTTGGATGCTATGCTGCTTGGTACATATATGTTAAGTAATGATATTGCCTCATTCTTGATGGTGCCTTTTAGCAGGATATAATTTCCTTCCTTAACTCTTTTCATTAGAACTATTTTAGCTTTTGCTTTATCTGAGATAAGTATTGCTACCGCTGCTTTTTTTTTTTTACTTTAGCTGAAGCACAATATATTCTACTCCAGCCTTTTACCTTTAACCTCTGCATATCCCATTGTTTCAAATTTGCTTCTTGTAGACAGCATAGTATAGGGTTATAGTTTTTAATCCATTCTGCAATCTGCCTCCATTTTATGGGAGAGTTTGTGCCATTCACATTCACAGTTATGATAACTATCTGTGTCTTTCCCTCCATCCCATTCCCTCCCCTGTTTATGTTTTTGTTTCTTCTTTCTCACTTCCTCTCCTTAAGAGTTTTCCTTTTTACCATCACCTCTATCAGTATTCCTTCCCTGTGACCCCCCCTTTACCTACCCTTTCCCCTTACTACTATTTCCCTCCCTTCTAACCACCCCCTCCTTTTTATCTGCCCCTCACCCCTCCTACTGCCTGTAGGGCACAATGGATTTTTATACTTATCTGGGTATGTTTTTCCCTCTTTGACACTGAGCCAATGAGAGTAAATTTCATACAATGTTCCTCTCTCTCCCTCCTTTCCCTCTATCATAAAGAGTTTTTGTGTCTTTTCTTATTAGAATCTTAAATTTAACTGATTATGTTGATTCCTCTTTGAACCAGAACCAATGAGAATAAAGATCATATAATGTTCATCTCCTTCCCCTCTACTATGGTGTGTTTTTATGTCTCTGCATGTGACATAGTTTACCTTTTTTTTTTTTTTTTTGCCTCATCCTTTCCTTTTCTTCCATTAAGGTCCCTTTGAACCCCTTAGTAAGGTTTTTTTGAAATCATCAGATTAGTTCATTTATACCCACACCCTTTATCTACATATATCCCATTCAAATGTAGCATTAATCACATATATTTCAATATTGCCAGGTATCAGCTTCTCATAGAGGGATGTAAACAGTCAGCTCTTTTTAAATTCCAAGTTATGTGCATGTGTGTGCCTGTTTGTGTGTGTGTGTGTGTGTGTGTTTTCCTTGTTTACCTTTTTGTGTCTTTCTTGAGTCTTGTAATTGGAGATCAGATTTTCCATTGAGCTCAGTCTTTTTCATCAGGAAAGTCTTAATGTCCCTTATTTCATTAAATAATCGTCTCCTTGCCTGAAAGAGAATGCTCAGTTTTGCCAGGTAGTTGATCCTTGTTTGCAGTCCTAGGTCTTTTGCCTTACACAATATCAAATTTTAATCCCTCTGATCTTTTAATGTAGAAGCTGCTAGGTCCCATGTAATCCTGACTGTAGTTCCACGATATTTGAATTGTTTCTTTTTGGCTGGTTGTACTATTTTCTCTTTGACCTAGTAATTCTGGAATTTGGCTACTGTATTTCTTGGAGTTTTCAATTTGGGATCTCTTTCAGGAGGAGTCTGGTGAATTTTTTCAATAAATATTTTACCTTTTTATTCCAGGACTTCAGGACAGTTTTCTTTGACAATCTCTTGGAAGATGTTGCCCACACTACTTTTTTCACCATGGCTTTCTGGTAGACCAATAATCTTTAGGTTTTTCTTGGATCTGTTCTCCAGGTCAGTTGTTTTTCCAGTGAGATATTTTGCACTTTCTTCTAATTTGTCATTCTTTGTGTTTTGTTTGACTGATTCTTGCTGCATCATAGAGTCCTTAGCTTTGATTTGACTGATTCTAATTTTTAGTGAATCATTTTCTTTGGTTAGTTTTTGAAGCCCCTTTTTAAAGGAGGTGTTTTCTCCAGTTAGATTTTGAACCTCCTGTCCCAGGTCATAAATTTTACTTTTTAGGGATTTGTTTTCTTCAGGGAGATTTTTTCCCCCAATTTGGTCACTGTAGATTTAAATTTATCTTCTATCTCTCTAATTTGGCTTTTAAAATCTTTTTTGAGTTCCTCCAAGAATGCTTTTTGGGCTTGAGACTGATTCATGTTTCCTTCTGTGGTCTCAGGTGTGGATATAGAGTCCATGGTATCTCCTGAAAGTGATTCTTCGTGTACACAATAATATGATTCAGTCATCTTTGGTCCTCCCTTTTTAAGTTGCTTCCAGCCTGTTTTGATTGCCTGTTTCCTGACCTTTAAAGTGTGTTTCTGCTTCTGGGGTCCAGCGGGCTCTGACCCATGCTCCTCAATCTTGGAGTTAGGTGCCTGGTTGTTGACATTGTGTGCTGTAGCCTCTGCATGTCTAGACTGAGGCCACAGCTGGTGTTTCCCCTGAGTTAGGGAAGGGTGGTCTGGCTGCTTCAGATTTCTGCCTCTATGCCTCTTTGCTACAGCTCAGGCAGGCTCAGCAGTTGACAGCCAGCAGATCTGATATCTGCAGATTTCCCTGGTGGTGCAAAAGCCCACCTGGACTTGTGTTGTTCGGGCTTACTAGCTCTACCCCCCAGGGCTTTGGGAGCTCCTGTTAGTTAGCTCAGGTGGGGCTTTTTGGGACCCCTCTGGCCCTTCACTTCAGATTTCTTACTGCCTCAATTAAATCCTTTCTCTTTGGCTCCTAAATCTGAGGCTATTTCCACTATTTCAGGATTTTACTATGGGCAGGACATTTACTTTTGGGTTTTCTGGGTCAGGGAGGGGGAATAGGATCAGCTAGGGATCACTTTGCCATCTTGTTCTCTGAAAATTCACATAGGTGATTTTCAAACTTCCAGGCTCTGGGCTGATATCCCTAGGAGAAGCTGTTGTTGCTGTTGCAGGCCTTGTGCTCTCTCTTACCCAGTTCCAACCTACCGATCCTCTTTCTTGTGGTGAGAGGGCTGCAAATCTACCTTGGGGTGGATGAGTCTGCTCCATGTTCTGCTTCTTAACAGACTGAAACAAGGTGTTAATTCAATAGCTGAAACACACAATAGTGTGCTTGCCATTACAGATACAAAAAGATGTAAAAGATATACCCTGTCCTCAATGAGCTTAAAATTTCATGGGGAAGACATGTAATGTGTGTGTGTATGTGTGTGTGTGTGTGTGTGTATGTCTGTGTCTGTTTATACACACATACATACATATATCATTAGATGGAGACTTATTAAAATAATGTTGAACAGTAGTTCAGCATATTTTGGGTAGTTTTTCCTGTTGCTTTTAAATCCAAATATTTTATATACATAATATATTTTGGTCTCAATTGGCCTGGATTGTCTTTATGATTCTACTTTCTTAGTTTCTAAACTCCAAAACCAAAGTTAAATAGAGAAGAACTATAAAGAATCTATAGATGTGTGAAATTCATTGAAGTAAGGGCTATTTGTGTAGGGAAAGGATGTGAAAATGTGTATTTTCATCAAATATGGGGATATATTTCAAATTAAAAAACTTAAATTATGAATTTTATATGTTCTTTCTTTTAAAAAGTGATGGTTATATGAAATATATTTTTATTTAGGGGAAAGGGCCCCATCTAAATATATACTCTGCAAAAGCAATTTTTAATTGAATGTTTTAAAATTTTAAGTTTTATTTAAAGTCAAATTATGTGTAGTTGATATTATGCCATATGGTGAGTTTGATTTCCTCATTAAAATGAATAAAAATGTGAGTAATGTTTTTCTTAAATTTGACTTCATTAAGAGACTATGAATTGTGGTCTAATGTTAAATGGATTCTTTTGTTCTAATCTACATGAAGTATTAATATATTATAGAAAATGGTCACTTATTACTTATTTGTTAGAGGCAACATTCTTATAGAATAGAAAATTACTTCTAGGTAAGCTAAGCTAGGTTTTCCTTCAAAAGATAATTAAACTGTCTTTAAGTTTTACTTGCTGTAAGAGGTAAAAACTTGATTGATATAGCCTCCTGATTACATGAAAGCATACAAATCTCATAAACAGATATTACTCCTCAGACTTAACATCTGTTCCACTGCCACTTGAATCAACACATGCTCCCCACTGGGGTATAACTACATATGTAGATCAGGGTAGCTACAGACAACTGAGCCACAGCTTCCTTTCAGATCTTTCCTGAATATCTTTCCCATACCATTGACCATTGTAAGTAAATGTCATTTTGTAAAATGCTATATGGTATACAAGGATCTCATTTCATTCTTTTTTTTTTTTTTTTTTGCTTTTTGAAGGGGGTAGGCAGGAAAATTGGGGTTAAGTGACTTGCCCAAGGTCACATGGCTAGTAAGTGTTAAGTGTCTGAGGCTGGATTTGAGATCAGATCCTCCTGATTCTAGGGCTGGTGCTCTATTCACTGTGCTACCTAGCCACCCCATCTCATTTCACTCTAATCCTAAGCCTGAACCTTGGTATCAGCCTGAGTTAGACCTGGTCAAATATCTGTTATAGGTTGAAGGATGAGATTGGAATGACCTCACTGGAATGATTATACTTTGATAACAGATAAAGAGCAGGAACAGGGCTAGAACAGTACTTAGAGACTATCTAATCCAGGGGTGGGGAACCTGCAGCCTAGAGGGCCACATGTGGCCCTCTAGGCTCTCAAGCACTATCTTTTGACTGAATCTGAACTTCACAGAACAATTCCTCCAGGCTGTAGGTTCCCCACCCAGATGTAGTCCAATCCCTTCCTCTCCCCACCCCCATGCTTTTTTTTTTTTTGCAGATAAAAACTTGAAGAACAAAGACATTAAGTTACTTGTTGAAGGTCACATGGATATTAAATGACAGGAGGCAGGATTTGAATGCAAGTCTCTTATTCCAAAGCCAAAATTTTGTCTACTCTACCATAGTGTAATCTAGGTTAATTTTTCCTAAACCTATGAAAATAAGGATAGTTCCTTTTCTCAAGATATATTAAGGGTATTATCTCAGGTTGCTTTGATGCAGTTTGTTATTTGCCATTATAGAAAAGGACACTAAGAGCCTCAGTTTTCTCACTGACATTTCTGACATTAGACAAATAGTATGAACAACACTTGGAAATTTCACTCAAAGTGGTGTGCTCACTGAATATCCCTATTAGATATCTTCCTCCTTCTATGGGTAAGTAAATCTTTCTATATTAACTCATTGGAGTCACTCATTTCATTACAATATCAAATATAAACCACCAGGGGATCAGCCTGAGTCAGATACATTCAGTCTATACCAACTGACCTCAGGGTTGCCTGAGCCCTATATGGCTCTGTGATGTTGGATGAGATAACTAAAGTAGGCTGACAAGGAGAACAAAGATACCATCAAATATGGAATACTAGTGTATTCCATAACTGTTGCTAATAGTCCTAGAAAATTAGATCACTAGAATCATTAGCTAGATCATAAGTAAGCAAAGAAATATTTATTAAGTACTGTGCCAGACACCATGCTAAATCTTTTCAAGTATGTCATTTTATTCTCACAAGTGGGGAAGTGGTGATACTATTAACTCCTTTTTACAATTGAAGAAAATAAAGCAGAAAGAAGTTAAGAAACTTACCCACAGCTGTCTGAAGCCTGATTTGAATGGAGGCATTGGCCCAGTCCTCTAACTATAGATTGGGAAAAATGAGAGTAAACTCTCCTTAATGTGATAGGACCATTTCCTTGATGCAACTTCCCTGACTTCCTCTTCTCATCTAACCTAATTGTCCCCAACTTTCCTGAGGGAAACTCTGGGTCTGCATAAAAAGGTGCCAGATACATGTATAAAAGTGTTTTTCAAACTTGTTGGTCTTAGATAATGAGAAACTACCTGATGACCTAATGATCAAATGGTGGCAAAGGGCACCAAGTCCAGAGAAACCATTATATTCTCACAATATATTCCTACTGGGTTTGGAAAAGATAAACCTCCCTTTTCAATCACTAATGAGTGTCTCATTTCATCCCATCATTGGACCTAAACTAAAAGAGTTCTGGTTTCAGAGTCATGCATAAAATGTTTGGTGTAGTCCTTACATGGTTAGAAAAAGGGGAAACAGTCTCACAACATGATTATGGGGGGGGGGGAAAGGCTTGTGAATATAGAAGAGGTGGGCTGTCTAAACAAATGACAGGATGTTGCCTGGCTTCTTGTTGCTGGGGCCCTTATGATCTTATTGAAGGAGTTCTTTCTATGGGACCAATAGCAGAGTTCAACTCTGGCATTTTGGGGGTAGGAGGTAGGCTTCCCAGGATGATAAACTAATAAGACCAGCATCCCCAGGATACCATTGACTATGTTTCAGAAGTTGAATTTCCAATGGAGTCAGACTGAAAATAAACTGACCTGGTGCATTTAGCAGGTAGAGACAAAGCTTTGGTAAAGCTTTGGTTAAAAGAACCTTATAATAAAAACCAAGGAACAGGTAGTGGTGCTGGTGGGTGTACAGGTAAAAAAAAAAGATTCCCCCTGATGGAAGTAGGGATTGAGGGCCCTATCTTATGGTTTCTGATGCAGAGATTTTGGTTCTTACAGAGACAGAGGCCATCTGACAGGAGGTGAGTCAATTGGAGCAGAGGCTGGGAACCACCCATCAATCATTAAAAAGCCTCCAGCTAATCCTCGCATTGTTCCCAGGAGAGGTTTAGTGACACACTCCATACATAGCTAATCTTTGGGACAGTCATGCTTCCTGGGTGTAGCACCATACAAATGACTTCAGACTTTAGCAAAAGATACAGCCCACCATACAACCATATAGTTGAGGGTCAATCAACTGGTAAAACATGATCAAGAGCTTGGAATGACTGTAGCTTGGGCAAATACATCTGTCAGCACAAATAGGTACTCTGGATATGGAGGATACAAGAAAGTTAGAGAGCTCCTTGTCATTTTGCTGGGCGGACAGAGGAGGATGAAACTATGCCCAGAAGTAGAAAAGAAAGACAGTGATGACAAGCTCATGAGGGTGCTGGTAAAACTCTGGAAATTAAGTGCCAGGGCACTAGGGGCCCATCAGTCCTACTTAAGTCTGAGGCATCTTCCAAATTGTTTTTGTTGTATAGTTATTCCATGTTTCCAACTCTTTATGACTCTGTGGACCCAGTATGCCAATGCTGTCGATGTTTTTTTTTTTTTTGCAAAGATACTGAAAGAGTTTGCCATTTCCTTCTCCAGGGGATTATGGCAAAAAAAAGAGATTAACCTATTTGTCCAGGATCATACAGCTAAAAAGTGTCTGAGACCAAATTTGAATTCAGGTTTTCTTGACTCCAGACCCAACAATTAATTTACTGAACCACCTAGCTCCCTCCAAAATCCCTCCCCCATTTGGATCATTGAGAATAGACTACAGGGGACAGTTCATAGAGGGAAGAGAGATTATGGGTTCAGGTTTTAGTTTTGTGTTTATTTGTTTTTTTGGAGGGGAGGAGAGGCTTTCAATAGCTTCTAGATATGTTATCATGTATAGGACCAAATGGGTACTTAGAATACCAACTCCCCAGGGGTGTGAAATACATTTCTTTTATAGTGATGGAGATGAAGAAAGCTGGAGTACTTTCTTATACCAAATCCCCTACCTATCAGGAAGGCAATGATGGTACCCATTAGCTTACAGAAAACTGAACAAAGTTACTACATCAATAGCTGTCGGTCTTATCAACACTGAAAACTAGACAGCCCAAGCAGAGTGTGAGTGTTATGAGGGTATTAATCTTTCTAATGATTTTTTTCTCTATTCTTGTGGCTGAGCCTAGTTAGGAAAAATTTTATTTTTACTTAGGAAGGAGTATAATATACCTTCACCATCCTTCTCCAGAGCTAACTGAATTCACCTTAAACTGTCATATTCTGATGATCAGAGATTTGAAAGAGGCCTCTCTATTGATATACATACCATTATAATGATGAAAAAATGTTGAAGCAGTCTATAGCAGAGATCATGGATCAGATGGCAGTCTATATGAGGGACTAGGAGTAGCACATCAATCCTAAGAAAATCCAGAGTTCAATTCACTCAAAAGAATTTTAAAGGAATATAGTGAGTAAGAAAAACCAAGAAGATTCTAGACACAGTCCAGAATAAGCTACTGAGGTCCCCCAGGATCTTAGAAGAAATTCCAGAGACTTGATGGATGGTGGATTTTAGAAAATCCACATTCCCCACCTAGATATCCCCATGATCCTTATTTACCAAGTCCCCCATAAGTATCTTTCAAGTGTGGACCACAATAAGTTTCAGCCCTGGACATTGTAAAGTAAGTGGTTAAGCAATTTCTTCTTTTGGGCCCTAAGGACCTTGCAGGGCCCATGATTCTGGAGGCCTCTGTCCATAAAGACTATCCTTTGGCAGGCACCAAAGGATCACCAGAATAAGCTACTGGGGGGTGGAGTCAAGATGGCCCAGTAGAATCACAAATTTGGCATGGGCTCCAAACAATTCCAATACCTGTAAAAAAATGACTCTAAACAAATTTTAAAGCTATGGAATCCATAAAGTGACAGAGAGAAATAAATCTCCCACTAAAGACTTCCCAGCAGGCCAAAAGGAAAGGTCTAAAAGAGAGTGCTGGGAGCCAAGCACCGTCCCACAGGAGATGTGCATTTCTGGCCCAGGGAGCTCCTACCAGCAGCAGCCAGAGCAAACTTCAGGAGAGTGAATCACCAGCAGCTGTGATGAATTTTAGACTTCTGAACCCATAAATGCCAAAGACAAAGTAAAAGGTCAGTATGGAACTCTGTTGGAATGGAGGGGGGGCAAAAGAACATGGTCCCTGCCCCAGGGGCAAGAAGCAGTGGAGGTGTGGTGGCTGCACTGTGTGGCTGCCTCAGGAGATCCTGGCCTACATGTTGTAGGGGGATCAAGCCACCATTCAGAGGGTAATTGCTCTTGCTTTGACCTGCTTGGACCTGGATCTTGATCTTGGGTGATGGTCCTGGGGTGTGTGACCAGTGAGATAGAGCTTGTGGTGGCTGTAGAGACTGTGCCCTCCTAATAGCTATGGCAGCTACAACAACACCAGTGATTTGGGCCAAAGTTCTCTCCATTCTGGAAGCAGAGCTCTACCTTGGCAAAGAGGTCAGGGGTCAAGTAATTGGCTGGTAATATGAGTAAGCACAGGAAAAATAAGCAGACCATAGAATCCTTTTTTGGGGACAAAAAGGATCAAGAATGGAGTGGGAGGAACACAGTGTAGTCAGAATTTCTGCATCAAAAGCCTCTAAGAAAAAATATGAATTGGTAACAGGCCATGGAGGAGCTCAAGAAGGATTTTGAAAATTAAGTAAGAGAAGTGGAGGAAAAATTGGGAAGAGATATAAGAAGGATGCAAGAAAATCATGAAAAGAGAGTCAACAGCCTGATAAAGGAGACCCAAAAATACAATGAAGAAAATAACACCTTAAAGGAGGCCCAAAAAGCCAATGAGGAGAAAAATGCCTTAAAAAGCCAAACTGGCCAGATGGAAAAGGAATTTCAAAAACTCAATAAAGAGAATAAGTCCTTCAAAATGAGAATGGAGCAAATGGAATCTAATGACTTTATGAGAAATCAAGATACTATAAAACAGATCTAAATAAATGAAAAAATAGGAGGCAATGTGAAATACCTCACTGGAAAAACCACTGACCTTGAAAATAGATCCGGGAGAGATAATTTAAGTTATTGGATTACTTGAAAGCCATGATCAAAAAAGAGGCTAGACAGAATAAGCTCCTGTTAGGTGTCTGGAGCTCTAAATATAATATTAAGTGGACCAGATGAGAGTTCATGGTTACAGAAGCCATATATATATGTATATATGTATATATGTATATATGTATATATGTATATATATATATATATATATATATATATATATATATATATATATACACACACACACACACACACACACACACATATGTGTATATAGTGGCCCATATAAAGGACAAAAGGTAGGTGAATAACTTATTTGTTTTTGTTCTTTGCTTTTGGGAGGGGGGAAGGCAGAGCAATTGGGGTTAAGTGACTTGGTCAAGGTCACATGGCTAGTAAGTGTTATGTGTCTGAGGTCAGATTTGAATTCAGGTCCTCCTGACTCCAGAACCAGTGCTCTATTCATTGCACCACCTGGTTGCCCAGTAGGTGAATAACTTTAATAACAATCCAGGTTCTCAATCAAGATTTTCAGAACACTGAATGGAAAAAACCAGGTGATTACCTATGCATTATGTAACAAGTTCCTTATGCTCACAAGTGTGGCAAACAATGGCAGCGGGCAGTAGCAGCCACCAAGTTGCAGGATGTGGTAGAAGCAATGCTTACTAACCACATAAAGATACTGTCTTGCAGGCTGGAAGAGTATGTTTTTCTCATACAAAGGAATAAAATCACACTTGAGACTTAATTGATCCAGAACTAAGAGAACATTGTACATAGTAACAGCAATGTTGTACAATGAAAACTGTGAATGACTTAGCTATTTGTAAAGCCAAGCACAAGCAGCTCTTCTGAGGACTGCTGCTGTGAATAACTTTAAGGTTCTGATCACATAGTATAGTGAACTGTCTATTTATTCAACAGCAAACTAAAGCAAAACATTCACAGAAACCAAAGTACAACATTCACAGCAACATAACATAACAACTTATTACTAAAGTGATCACATATTCTTGAAAAAAAGATATCATTCAGTGAGTCACAATCTGAATTAATCAATATAAAGTACTCATCTAAAGTCTTCTTTCATCTTGAATAGAGACTGGCTTCCAATCATGCTTAACTCAGTCATCCTTAAGGAGTACAAAGTACAAAGGTTTCCCACCCCTAGGTCACATTTTTAATCTTGTCATTCAGCATTAAGTATCCAAGTACAGGTCCTTTAATCTTGACAGGATGATAGCTCCCAAATTCCATCATCTTCTTCCATGGATCTGACTCCCTGGGTCTACTCAACTGTCACCTAAATTCAAAGGCAGTTAGCTCTCATCTCCTCATCCAGCTCCTTGTCCAGTTCCTTATGAAGCTCCCATTCTATATTGCAGCTCACAGTGTCCACTGCACCTCAAGTCCTTCATAGTTCCTGTTTCTGGGAAGACAAAGCTTAACAAAGCCACAATAACAATCATGCACGTTGCTGGCACCATCATCAATTCACTTTCTGCCTGGAAATCAACACAGACCCACATACTATGTCTGAGAGGTAAACACAAATCATCAGTAAAGTCACAGGACCTCTGAAATCTTTGTCCAGGACATCTGTCAACAGACAACCTGAAAATCCTCTTTCAAGGCTTCCATTAAGGTCCCAGGGCTTCTGTAAAATGTATTACAAACAAAAATCAACACAGACAGAACAGACAAACAGAGTGGCAGGGTACCACAAGTTTTCCCCTTCTCAACTCTGCCACCACAAGAGTTCTCTTCTCAGTTCTGCTCTCTCCCAGCTTGGGCTTCTTATATATGGTCATTAGCTCCTCCCTGCTCTGCCCCTTCCTTTTCCATCAGCAAAAGGAAGTTGGAAGATTCACAAATTCTGTTTCTTAATAGAGAAATATAATCACGGGCAAGGAAATTTGAACTGAAACAAGGTGCTAAATAATTAAATAGCTGAAACAAGGAGCTAAGTACTTCTTTGCCTGCCATTACACATTCCTGTTGCATTAGCAAGCTCTTCCAACCTCCAAATCAAAGCTGGTGCTCAAAGGCACTTGAGGAACTGAAATTTGAATTGAAAAAATGTGCTAAGTATGTGAATAACTGAAACAAGGAGCTAAGTACCATTTTGCTTGCCAATACTGAGAATACAATGATCCAAGATAATCCCAAAGGAGTCATGATGAAAAATGTCATCACTCACAGAGAAAGAATTGATATTGTCTGAATACAGACTGAAACATACTATTTTCACTTGCTTTTCTCTCTTTATAATTTTAATTTTTAATTTTTTTTTTGCTTTTTTGGAGGGGCAGTTGGGGTTAAGTGACTTGCCCAAGGTCATGCAGCTAGTAAGTGTTAAGTGTCTAAGGCTGGATTTGAACTCAGGTCCTCCTGACTACAGGGCCAGTAGTCTATTCACTGCACCACCTAGCCACCCCACTTTTTTCTCTTTCTTTGAGTCTTCTTGCACAAAACAACTAATGTGGAAATGTTTTACATGATTGTACATGTATATCCTATATCAGATTGCTGGTTGTCTCAGAGAAGAGGAGGAAGGGAGAGACAGAATTTGGAATTCAAAACTTTTAAAATGTTATAAATTGTTTTTATATCCAATGGGGAAAATAATTTTTTGAAAAAGAAATCATATGTGTGTATGCATGTATATATGTGTATATTTATGAATATGTAGGTATATGTGTATAGATGTATATATACATGTATGTGTATACACACACACATTCATGAAATAACATAGCATCTAAGTAGTTGAAGGAAAGTTTGTAGAGGGAAGTGAAGCCAAGATGGTGGAGTAGAAAGTAGGGATTTTCTTGAGTTCTACACTAAAACCCTCCAAAGACCAGTAAAAAATGACTCTGAACAGATTCTAGAGCTACAGAACCCACAAAATGGGGGAATGAAACAAATCTCCAGCCCAACACAGCCTGGATAGTAAACAGAAAGGGACTGTCACATCAGGATGGGAGCAGAACACATTCCAGAATGGTCTGCAAACAGCATAGATGGGGCCTCAGCAGGCCTCAGGGAACTGAATCACTGGCAGTTGTGGCAGTTTCCAGAACTTTCAGCTCTAAAATGCCAAAGACAGAATATAAGGTGTGTGGGATAATTCTGTGGCACCTGGGTGAGAGAGAAGAGTGGTCTGACCCCAGCTCTGGGGTGGCAGAGGTGGTGGTAGTAGCAGCAGTAGCAGTGTCGGCTTACAGAACTCTGGGTCCACAGACAGTGTCAGGATCCAGCAGCTGATAAGAGAGCAATTGTAAGGATCTCTTTGCCAGCACTGAAGCAGGATTTTCTTACTTTGCCCTTCTTGGATCTGGGGCACAGTTCTGTGTGGTCGTTCTGGGCTGAGGAGGAGCTCTGGTGTGGTGAAGCATGTGGTACTGTGGAGAGGGAGGGAATCCTCCTCACAGTTCTAATGGAGAAAAGAGTATTTGAAATCACTCACAGACCATAGCACAGGCCAGGAAAGGAGGAGACATCTCTCCTTTTCCATACCACCCTGAAAGAACTGAAAATTCACAGCCCCCCTAGAAGTATCTCTAAAAAAAACTAAACAAAACTCCTGAAGTTTGGGACAGGGAACCCTAAGCAGAGGCTGACCTTAACAAAGTGTTAGAAATCAAGTATTAGGTGGGAAAAATGAGCAAACAGTATTAAAAAACTGAGAGTACAGGATCTTATTTTGGTGACAAGGAAGAATGAAACATACAAGCAGAAGACAGCAAAGTCAAAGCTCTTACATTTAAAGCCTCCAAGAAAAATATGAATTGGTCACAGGCCATGGAAGAGCTCAAAAAGAATTTTGAAAATGAAGTAAAGAAATAAAGGAAAAAAATGGGAAGAGAAATGAGAGGGATGCAAGAAAATCATGAAAAATGAGTCAACAGTTAACTAAAGCAGACGCTACCCTCAAAATACTGAAGAAAATAACACCTTAAAAAATAGACTGAGCAAAATGACAAAGGAGATTCAAAAGTCAATGAGGAGAAGGATCCCTTCCAAAGTAGAACTGGCCAAATTGAAAAGGAGGTCCAAAAATACACTGAGGAAAATAATTTCTTCTTTTTTTAAAATTTTATTTTAGTTTGCATCATTCATTTCCACAAGATTTTGAGTTACATATTTTCTCCCCATCTTTCC
>CM053585.1:306257124-306277011 GCA_028646515.1 Pseudochirops corinnae | reverse complement strand
TCTTGTAAACTGCACATTGGAGGGTTATGGTTTTTAATCCATTCTGCTCTCCACCTCCGTTTTATGGGAGAGTTCATCCCATTCACATTCACAGTTATGATTACTATCTGTGTCTTTCCCTCCATCCTATTCCCTCCCTGTTTATGCTTTTATTTTTCCCCTTCTCCTTCCCCTTCTTAAGAGTTTTCCTTTTGACCATCATCTCCCTCAGTATCCCTTGTTATCTCCCCCCCCCCCTTTTCTTTCCCTTCTCCCTTACTACTTCTTCCCTCCCTTCTAAATCCCCCCTTGTTGTCCCTTCTCCCCTCCTATTGCCTGTAGGATATGATTGATTTTTATACTCAATGTTGTATGTTATTTCTTCCTAGAACCAAGATTGACAAGAATAGATCTCATGCAGTGCTCTCCCTCCCCTCTTTCCCTCTATTATGATCAGTTTTATTTCTTTTCTCAATAGAGTCCTATACTTAGCTGGTTCTGTTATTCCTTCCTTGCACCAGGACCAGTAAGGGAAAAGCTCATATAATGGTCACCTCCCTCCCTTCTTTCCCTCTACTATACTGTTTTTATGCCTCTTTGTGTAGCATAATTTACCTCTTTCTGCTTCATTCTTTCCTCTTCTTCCATTGCAGTCCCTTAATTAGGATTTTTATCATAATTTTGCATAATTTATATCCACACCCTCTTTTTATCTATATCTCTTTTAGATGTTGCAATAGGTATACATTTCATGATATTAACAGGTATCAGCTTCCCATACAGGGATGCAGACAGTTTGCTCTTGTTAAATAACAAGTTATGTGTGTGTGTGTGCGTGTGTGTGTGTGTGTGTGTTTTCCCTTATTTTCCTTTCTATGTCTCTTCTGGGTGTTGTAATTCAAGGCTGAATTTTCTATTGAGCTCTGGCTTTTCCATCAGGAAGGTCTGGAATTCTCTTATGTCACTGACTGTCCATCTCCTTGCCTGGTAGATTATGCTCAGCCTCACTGGATAGGTGATCCTCGGTTATAGCCTGAGCCCTTTAGCCTTGTAAAAATCAAATTCCAATTCTTCCAATTTTTCAATGTTGATGCTGCCAGATCCTGTGTGATCCTCATTGTGGTTCCACAATATCTGAATTGTTTCTTTCTGGCCGTTTGTAGTATTTTCTCCTTTACCTGATAGTTCTGGAGTTTGGCCACCACATTTTACAGACTTTCCAATTTGGAATCTCTTTCAGGAGGTGTCCATTGGATTCTCCTGATTTCTATTTTATCCTCTGGTTCTAGAATCTCAGGACAGTTTTCCTTGTTGAGCTCTTGGAAGATATTGTCCAGACTCATTTTTTATCATGATTTTCTATTAGACCAATGATTCTCAGATTGTCTCTCCTGGATCTGTTTTCCAGGTCAGTTATTTTTCCATTGAGATATTTTATCTCTTTTTCTAATTTTTAAGTCCTGATGTTTTGTTCGACTGATTCTTGGTTCCTCATAGAGTCATTGGCTTCAATCTGGTTGATTATACTTTTTAGTCAATTATTCTTCTCAGTTAGCTTTTGATGCTCCTTTTCCATATGCTCAGATTTCATTTTTCATTTACATATTTTACTTTTTAAGGAGCTGTTCTCTTCATTGTAATGTTTTTCTAATTTCACAATTTTTATTTTATAAGAGGTGTTGATTTTATCTTCAACCTCTCTAACTTGGATTTCAAAGGTCTTTTTGAGCTCATCTAGGAATGCTTTCTGTCCCTGAGACCAGGTCATTGTACCTCTTAGGGCTTCATCTGCAGATGTGTAGTCGATATTCTCTCCTTCTGAGTTTGATTCCTCCCTCTCACTGTAATAAGATTCCAGAGTCTTTGTCTTCATCTTTGTGGCCTGTTATCTTTCCATTTTGAGGCAGGACCTTAGCCATGCCCTTCCTCTGGCTTTCCTAAGCTTTTACTCCTTAAATTTTTCTTTGTGGCAATTATTACTGTGTTTTCATGTTGTTGTTGGGGGCGGGGGAGGTTGGAGCAGCCGGGGTTCACTCTGCCACCTTGTTCCCTGGAAGTTCAGATAGGGGATTTTAAAAATTCCAAGCTCTGGATTAGTCCTGGGAGTACCCAGTTCCATCCTATCCCTGCTGCGTGGTGATAGTCCTGGGAATGGCCTTTGTGGCTGGCGGATCAACAGGCCTCTCAGCACATGCCACACTGTGTCTGGGGGCCTCTTGTCGCGTGCTGCTTTGCTTTGGTGTGGTCTGTCTTGTCCATGAAATCTTCGTTTATTTTTTAATTTTAAAAAGGTTCAAAAAATCCACACTGTTTTCTTGAACCTGTACAAATTGACCCTGGTATAGTTGTGCAAGCACCGTTTTTTTACGAAGAATTGGAACTAATTAAGGTTTATGACTATATTATTATACTCTAATAAATTGTGAATGGGATAGATTCAGTTCAGCCTATGTGACTGAATTCATTAGTTCATGAGCTAATGAAGACTGAAGTGAGAAGCAGTAAGAGAATAGCTTATGCAATGTATTGATTCCAACAACATAAAGGAAAACAACAATGAAAAAAATTAATAATTATGATTAAAGCAATGACAATCATTACTTCAGAAATCTGATGATGAATTGTGATTCCCTCCTCATCACAGAAAGGTGATGTGTTAGTTGTGCAAAACGAGGCATACATTTTCAGACATCCCCAGTATGTGGAATGGAGGGACTTCTTTTTTTGATGGAAGTGAATTGAAGGAATTGATAGCAAAAGTGATAGTGAAAGAAAGATAGTGATATGACACTTTTAAAAGGGAAGGAAAAAAGGAAAATGATACCAACATTTAATTTTTAAAATTAACAGAAGGAGGCAAAAGGAAATTCTGAAGAGGTCACAAGCAATCAGGGCATGATTAGAATAATCATGTTATATTTGAAATATACCTCTCATCTCAAGGGAATTGAAGGGAAAAAACTTAACTAACACAATCTGTACATAACAGACATTAAAGGTTTATATACAATCCTCTTTTCTGTTTTTTTTTCCTTTTTTAATAGGGAAATGTTCATTTTTCTCAAATCTGTAACAATATGTTTAATTCTTAACACTACATTTTGGAAGGACATTAATCAATTAGTGTATATCCAGAGAAGGGGAACCAAGATGAAGATGAACTTCAGGCTTATGCCATATAGAAAGAGATAATGAAGATAATTACAATGTTTACAGGGAAGTAGAGAATAGTAGGTTGTTGTTTTTGTTGTTAACAGTAAAGCTTTTCTAAGTATTCAGGGAAATATAATGCCTAAGTAAAGTCTTTACCTGAAAGCTTTACCTCAGAAATGAGCAGCATTTTAAAAAATTAAGAATAGCTCTTTAATTAAAGATTAAATATATTTAAATATGAAATCTAATTTTATATTAAAAGTAGATATTCCACTGAAACAATGAAAGAAAGATGAAATATTTGAAGAGTTATTTGTTAAAGACTGAAAACAAAAATAAATAATAGAAATGCTGACAAATAGTGCTAGGGATCTGAATCTTATAATTATAAAATGCATGCAAATTTGTTAGAATTTAGTTATGTTTCTTTTAAAAATCAATACAGTGTTTCCTATTATAAAATATATGAAGAGATAGCAATGTGGTTTTAATTATAACAATTTCACATTTATGCAGTGCTTTGAGTTTTGCAAAGTACTTTCCTCACAACAAACTTATGAAGCAGAGAATATTTTGAGATAAATACATATGTTGAATTACCTATGTAGTGATCAACCTTTAGGGATGAGTCAGTGACCAAAGACTGAATAACAGCAAGAGAATAAAGCATATTCCTAATCCAGTAGTTATAAGGTCCAAGAGATCAAGTTTATGGTCAAATCTTATCAGTTTTTTATAAGTCAGTATTATGCAATGCTAGACCTAGAATCAGATGACGTGGATTTGAATCCTAATACATGTATGGATTACACCTTTTTTTTTCCTTCAAAAAAGAAATACATTAATGGCTTTGATAAAATACATTTTTTTCCCAGAATTTATTTATTTATTTTTAGTTTTCAACATTCATTTCCACATTATTTTGAGTTGTAAAATTTCTCCCCATCTCTTCTCTACTCCCCACCCCAAGATGGTATGCATACTGATTAACCCTTCCCACAGTCTCCCCTTCCTTCTTTTTTCCCTTTTCACTCCTTTCCCTCTTACTTTCTTATAGGGCATGAGAGATTTCTACACTGCATTACCTGTGTATCTTATTTCCAAGCTGCATATAAAAACAATTGATAACATTTGTTTTTAAAACTTTGAGGTCCACATTTGCTCCATTCTTCCCTCCTCAACCATCCCCATGGAGAAGACATGCAAGTCAATATAAGTTATACATGTGAAGTTATACAAATGATTTCCATAGTAGTCATATTGTGAAAGAATAACTTTATTTCCCTCCATCCTATCCCACCCCATTTTTATTCTATTTTCTTTTGATCCTGTCACTTTTTTATTTTCTGAATTTCTCTTATCTATTTTAATTGCTAATTTATATGGTTTTTTAAAAATTCTTTTACTTTTTAAAAATACAGAATTGAGAAAAGAAACAAAAACAACAGAAATTTAAATATTGGAACTTAAATACAAAGGTAGAAAGAAAAAAGCACAGCAGAACATGAGAGAATTAAAATATGACAATAAATTTTCATTTCAAGAAAGCCTATATAATAAATAATATTCATTACGTTGAGAAGTCTCCATCTTTTCTTTTCTTTCTTGTGAGTTTTCTTTTGTTCTCTCCTGTGCATTTTTTTTTACTTTGTTCTTTCCCCCCCATCTATAACCTCCTCCCCTTAGAAGGCCACAATAAAGTTTTGAAATGTTTCTCTATAGCTATATAGAGAAACCCCACCCCCTAGAAGGCTACAATAAGGTTTAGATGTTTCTTCACAGATATAGGCATACACATATACACATATACATACATACATTGATATATACTTTCCCAAACCTATTCAACTCCTGTGCTTTTTTATGTATGTGCATATCTCTTGTTTACTATCCCTCCTTCCCTCTTCCTCCTCTACTTTACTTTACCAACTACCTTGCTGTCCTATGACTTGCCTACTCCCTGCCAAGTATCCCTCCTTTATCCTCCCATTCCCATAAATCTAAAATCCTTTTTATACTCTCTTTTACATATTCCTTCCCTTCCCCTCTCCCTATGCCCCTACCATGTTATTTCTTCTGAATTTGGAAGACTTTATAATCTTCTAAATATATATGTATTGTTCCCTGTTAAACCCATCCCCAATGATAGTGGGCTACCAGAACTACCAGCCTTCCTTCTCCATCTAATTCCTGTGTATCAGTTCTTCCTTTAGCACCTCATTTGTTTAAAATAATTACTCTTTGAAACTGTTGCTAAATAGTTTTACTTTTTAAATTGTCATACTCAGGCTTACCCAGTCACTCTTATGAACTACTGAATTATAAAGAAAATCTTAAATATACATTTTATATTTTAAATACATAAAAAGTAAACAGTCTATCCTTATGGATTGCTTATAATCAGTCTTTGTGATGTACCTTATACTTCTCTTGTTTCTTGTTTGTTAAACTGTATTAGGTTCAGGATTTTTTGAAGCAAAGTCTTGAAAGTCTGAGAGTTTATCAAATATCTATTTTTTTCATTCAGGATAATTCTTAACTTTACAGGGTATGACATTTTTGGTCAGAGGTCCAGTTCTTTTGCTTTTTGATTTGTTGTGTTCCAAGACCTATGGTCCTTTAACGTCTCTGCTGCTAGGTTTTGTGTAATTCTATTTTTGGCACTACCATATTCAAATCGTTTTAATCTTGATGCTTTTAATATCTTATCTTTGAGCTAGGGGTTTCAGATTTTGACTAGGATATTCCTGAGTTTTCCTCAGAGGATATCTTTTAAGTGGTGACTGATAGATTTTTTTCCCCTCTCTTTCTACTCCCCCCCCCCCCCATTCCAGTTCTAAAGTTTCAGGAAAAGTTTAATTATTTCTTGTATTATTGTACTAGGATTCTTTTTTCAATCATAGCTTTCAGTTAATCCACTTATTTTTATATTTTCTGTTAATCTATTCTGCAAATCTGCTGTTTTTCTTTTTTTAAGTTTATTTTTTGTTTTCAACATTCATTTCCACAAGATTTTGAGTTATAAATTTTCTCCCTATCTTTCCCCTACTCCCCACCCCAAGAGAGTGAGCCTAAGGAATACCCCTTGCCCCATTCTGCTCTCTCTCCTATCCTCTCCCATTTCCCCTCTAACTTTCTAGTAGGGCAAGATGGATTTCTATACCCCAGGGCCTATATATCTTATTTTCCATTTGCGTATAAAAAACAATTTTTTAAAATTATTTTTAACATTTGTTTTTAAAACTTTGATTTCCTTCCCTTCTTCCCTCCTCACTCCCCCCCGCCCCATCTGGGAAGATAAGAAATTCAGTATAGGTTGTACATGTGTAGTTATGTGAAACATTTCCATAGTAGTTATATTGTGAAAGATTAACTGTATTTCTCTCCATCCTATCCCACCTCCCACTTATTCTAATTTCTAATTTGACTTTGTCCCTTTTCAAAAGTGTGTGCTTCTAACTACCGTTTACACCAATCTGTCCTCCCTTCTGTCATCCCCTTTCTTAACCCCTTGCCCCCTACTTTCCTGTAGGGTAAGATATCCAAATGATTGTGTATGTTATGCCCTCCTTAAGCCAAATTCAATGAGAATAAGGTTGACCCTTTCTCTTTCACCTTCCTGTTCATCCCCTCCATTGTAACAGTTTTCACCTGTCTCTTTTATATGAGGTAGTTTACCCTATTCTATCTTTCCCTTTCTTCTTCTCTCATTATATTCCTCTCTCACCTCTTAATTTTATTTTTAAGATATCATCCCTTGTTATTCAACTGATCCTATGCCCTCTCTCTATGTATACACGTACATGCATATACACACACTCACATATGTATTTATACACATATATACTCTCCTAAACATATGTATATGTGCATATATGACCTTCACCTATCCTCATACTGTGAAAAGTCTCATGAATTCCAATGATTGTTTTTTCATGTTAGAATGTAAATAGTTCCACTTTAATAAGTTCCTTATGATTTCTTTTTCCTGTTTACCTTCTCATGTATCTCTTGCTTCTTGTATTTGAAAGCCAAATTTTCTGTTCAGCTCTAGTTTTTTCATCAAGAATACTTGAAAGTCCTCTATTTCATTGAATGATTATATTTTTTGCTGAAGCATTATACTCAGTTTTGCTGGGTAGGTGATTCTTGGTTTTAATCCTAGCTCCTTGGACCTCTGGAATAACATATTCCATGCCCTTTGAACCCTTAATGGAGAAGCGGCTAGATTTTGTATTGTCCTGATTGTATTTCCACAATGCTCAAAGTGTTTCTTCCTGATGGTTTGTAATAATTTCTCCTTGACCTGGGAACTCTGGAATTTGGCTATAATATTCCTAGGAATTTTCTTTTTGGAATCATTGGCAATTAATTTCTTTTTTCTTTCTATTTGTTTTTCCTTTTTTGGATATTTTTATTTTATAATTTTTAAAATTAAATTTAATATTTATTTTTAGTTTACATCATTCATTTCCACAAGATTTTAAGTTAGAAATTTTTCCCCATCTTCCCTACCCACCAAACCAAAACAAAAATCCCACTGTGTACCCCCTCCCCCAATCTTCTCTCTCCTATATCCTCCCCTAAACCCCCCTCTGACTTTCTGGCAGGACAAGATGGATCTCCATATCCCAGTGCCTGTCTATCTTACTTCTCAGTTGCATGTAAAATAATAATAATAATAGTAATAATAATAATAATAAAGATTATTATATATATATATATATATATATTTTAAACATTTTATTTTAAAATTTTGAGTTCCAGATTCTTTTCTTCCCTCCCTTGTCACCCCCGCTTACTGGGTAGATAAACAATTCAATGCAGGTTGTACATGTGTTGTTATGCAAAACATATGCATGGTGGATATATTTTGAAAGATTGACTACATTTCTCTCCATCCTATCCTGCCCTCCACTTATTTTAATTTCTATTTTAACCCTGTCCCTTTACAGAAGTGTGTGCTTCTAACTACCCTCCCCCCAACCTGCCCTCTCCTCCATTATCGCCCCTCTCATCCCCTTCCCCTCTGAGCTCCTATAGCACAAGATGCCCAGTTTAGTGTGTATGTTGTTTCCTCCCTAAGCCAAATTCAATGAGCGTAAGGTTGACCCATTCCCTTTTGACTTCCTATTCTTCCCTTCCATTGTAACAGTTAACCCTTATCTCTTCTATATAAGATAGTTTATCCCAATCTGTCTCTCCCCATCTCCTCTCATTATATTCCTCTCTCACCTCTCAGTTAGACCTTTTATATATCATCCCTTCCTATTCAATTGATCCTGTGCCTACTGTCTATGTATACCTGTACACATATTTACACACACTCACATATGTATTCATATGCTCTTATACCCTCCTATACAGACATACACACACAAACACATTGATATTCCTTTCAACTATTCTCATACTGAGAAAAGTTTCATAAGTTACAATTATCATTTTTCCCATGTAGGCATGTAAATAGGTAAACTTTGATAAGTTATTTTTGATTTCTTTTCCCTGTTTACCTTCTCATGCTTCTCTTGCTACTTGTATTTGAATGTCAAATTTTCTATTCAACTCTTGCGTTTTCATCAAGAATGCTTGAAAATCCTCATTCTCATTGAATGGCCATATTTTTCCCTGAAGAATTATACCCAGTTTTGCTGGATAGGTGATTCTTGGTTTTAATCCTAGCTCATTTGACCTCCAGAATATCATATTCCAAGCCCTTCAATCTCTTAATGTAGAAGCTGCTAGATCCTGTGTTATCCTAATTGTGTTTCCACAATGTTCAAATTGTTTCTTCTTGGCTGCTTGTAATATTTTCTCCTTGATCTGGGAACTCTGGAATCTGCCTATACTATTCCTAGGAGTTTTCTTTTTGGGATCCTTTTCAAGAGGTGATCAGTGAATTCTTTCAATTTCTATTTTGCCCTCTGGTTCTAGAATATCAGGGCAATTTTCCTTGTGGATTTCTTGAAGGGTAATTTCTATGCTCTTTTTTATCATGGCTTTTTCCCAATGACATATTTCACATTGCCTTCCATTTTTTCCCATTTATTTAGATCTGTTTTATAGTATCTTGATTTCTCATAAAGTCATTAGCTTCCATTTGCCCCAATTTAATTTTGAAGGAATTATTCTCTTCAATGAGTTTTTGAAATTCCTTTTCCATCTGGCAAAATTGGCTTTTTAAGGCATTCTTCTCCTCATTGGCTTTTTGGGCCTCCTTGGCCAGTTGAGTTGGTCTATTTTTTAAGATGTTATTTTCTTTAGTATTTTTGGGGTCTCTTTTAGCAGGCTGTTGCCTCTCTTCTTATGATTTTTCTTGCCTCATTCTCATTTCTCTTTCCAGTTTTTCCTCCACTTCTCTTACTTGGTTTTCAAAATCTTTCTTGATCTCCTCCATGGCCTGTAACCATTTCACATTTATTTGGAATCTTTTAATGCAGAACTTTTGCTTTTGTTGACTTCTTCTGGTTCCATGTTTTTCTGCTTTTTATCCTTAAAAAAGGATTCTATGATCTGATTGTGCTTCCTCATCTTGCTAGCCAATTACTTGACTTTTCAGCTCTTTGCCATGGTAGAACTCTACTTCCAGAGTGGAGAGAGCTATCTCCCAAATTGTTGGGGTTTTAGCAAATATTGTCAGAGGTCTGAGGAGGGTGCCCTCTCTATAGCCACAAGCTCTGGCACAGTGGCATTTCTCACCCCTGGACCACCACTGAAGACTGCTATCCAGTTCCAAGAAGGTTAAAGCAAGAGAGATTACCCTCTGAATGGTTATTTGTTCCCCCTATGATCTGCAGGCCAGGAGCTCAAGAGGCAACCATGCAACTGCAGCTGTAGCCACTACAGGTCTGCCACTTCTCACCTAAGGGTAGGGGGCAGACCATGCTCTTCCATCAACCCATTCCCACAGAGTTCCCCACTGACCTTTTACTTTCTCTTTGGTGTTTATGGGCTGAAAATTCTGGACACCACCACAGCTGCTTGTGATTCACTCTCCTGAAGTCTTCTCTGGCTAGTCTGTACTGCTGGTTGGGGCCACCCTATGTCTGGGACTGCCTGGGTCATGTGGGACTGTGATTGACTCCCACCTCTTTGTAACAGACCCTTCCTGTCGGCCTGCCAGGCTGCCTTCAGCAGGAGATTTGTTTTTCTCTATCACTTTGTGGGTTCTATAGCTCTAACATTTGTTTAGAGTCATATTTTACAGGTTTGGGAGGTGGTTGGAGTTGGGGCTCAGGCAATTTCCTGATTTTACTCTACCATCTTGGCTCTGCCCCTGTAATAGTAATGAAATTCAAACATCCCTTTGTATTGCTAAGCTGACAGTTACTTTGCACCTAGTTTTAAATTAAGCCTCTGTTAAAGAAACAGAAAGCATGAACACCTGTTGCTGATGTAAAAGGAAGGGGCTGAACAGGGAGAAGCAATACTGTATATAAGGAAAAACCCCAGTTAGGAAAGCCAAAATTTCTTGGGATGAGCACTTGAAAGCTGAGCTGCAGCTGCTGGACTGGAACTTCTGTGGAGAAAGTGATTTTGATTTTGATAATGATGCTGCTGAAGACTTCTGAGGGCCAGCTGGAGCTGCTGAAGATTTCTGAGGGCCACCTGGAGCTGCTGAGGATTTCTGAGGATCAGCTGGAGCTGCCAGAGGAAGTATGACTGTGGTGTTGGTACATTGTCTGTGGCTCTGGTAAGTTTTCTCTTCCCAGGAGCAGAAGCTGTGAAGGACTTGAGGTGGACTGGATACTGTGAGCTCCAATGTGTAACAGAAACTGCACTGAGAGCTGGACAAGGAACTTGGAGCTGTCTGCATTTGACCTAAGGTGGCAGTTGGTTAGATTTGGGTAGGGGCTGGGACCATGTGCCTAGAGTCAAAATGAAAAGACCTCTGCATGGGTACTGATTAATGATGAAATTGTGATTTACTTGAGACCAAGAGGTGGATGGTGTGTGTATTTTCCACTACCCCCTAAGAGCATACTTGGTAGGGTCGGCTAGGTGGCACAGTGAATAGAGCACTGGCCCTGGAGTCAGGAGGACCTGAGTTCAAATGCAGCCTCAGACACTTAGCACACACACACACACACACACACACACACACACACACACAAACTAGCCATGTGACCTTGGGCAAGTCACTTAACCCCAATTGCCCTACTTTACCCCCTCCAAAAACTAAAAAAAGAGGGTACTTAGAAGTGACTGATGACTGAGTAGTGACTAATGATTGAATAGTGACTGATTGGTTACTTAGTGTGTCCCATGGGTGAAGGCCTTTGACCTTTTGTACTCTGTGATTGAATGATTGGATAACTAAGTGATTGATTGACTTTGATTGTGCTTTATTCAAAACTATGTGATCTCTTTGCTGAAAACTATGTGGCCATTTTAGTGATAAGTTTTTGAGTTATTATGTCATTTTGAATGCTGCATTTTGCTTTTCTGTGATAAGTTGTAATATTGTGAATGCTGTACCTTGATTTTCTGTGAATGTTTTGCTCTGATTTATTATTGAATAGAGAGCTTGCTTTACTATGTAATCAGAACCTTGAAAGCTATTCACAGCAGCCGTCCTCTGGAAAGCTGCTCCTGTGTGGCTTTACAGCCCCCCTGTTTAATTTTTTTATAAGACATTTCACTTTCTCTTCTATTTTTCATTATTCATATTTTATTTAATCATTTCTTGATTGCTTATAGTTTCACTGGCTTCACTTCACCAAATTCTAATTTTTAAGGTGTCATTTTCTTCCTTTAGATTCTGGATCTCTTTTTCTAGTTGGTTGACTTCCATTTCATACCATTCTTTTTTCCTTGGGTAATTCTTATTTTATCTTCTAGTTTTCCCTCCATCTCTGTCATTTGATTTTCTATCTTTTAAAAGATTTTCTATATATTCTTTTTGGGCATGTGATCATTTGGTGTTACTCCTTGGGTGTACTCTTTGAAGTAAAGAAATTTACCTCATCTGAACATGAACCCAATCATCTCTATTCCCATAAGAAGTTTCTGTGGTTGGATTCTTTCTCCTTGGGCTGTACATTTTTTTTTTGTGGTGATAGCTTACTTGTAGACATTTCTAACTCTGGGGTATGTGAAATTGTGTCTCTTGTCCCAGATCTTCATTTTTTCCCTTTAGCCTGAAACCAAAGCCAAACGTCCAACCTCTAGTAAATACCCACAGCCAGGAGCTTTCTGCCCCACTTTTTCTGCACTCACTGGATGTGTGCTGGTTCCTTCTCACCCAGCTGTTCTTTGGGTCTTGCTTTCCTGGTCAGTAGAGATTCCCTTGATCTTCCTAGGCTCAAACACCCAACTCCCTTCATTATCCCTGGGGTAAAAGTTCTGGTGACTGAGATGAAGGCAGGCTCTCAATCTATTTACAGGGCTTGCCAGTTTTTGTTCAAGAGGCTTGCTGCTTCCTATTAAAACAGGAACCTGGTCTGGAGGTGTTTACTTTTCACAGGGATAAAACTTTGTCCTGGTATTTTTCTTCTGATCTTCTCAAATTGTCCCAGTAGGACCATGTTTATGCCTCTGTTCTTATTTATCTCCACCCACACTATGTTCACCCTACAGTACTATTTTAACTCTTTTGCAGGGTAAACTTTTGAGACTGGGATTTTCTGACCTACTCTGCCATCTTCCCTGATCCTCTCCATTTTCAAAAGTGTTTGCTTCTGACTATTCCCTCCCCCAATATGACCTCCCTTTTATCATTCCCCCCTGTCATCCCCTTCCCCTTCCTTTCCTGTAGGGTAAGATATCCAAATGTGTGTTTATGTTAGTCCCTCCTACGGCCAAATCCAGTGATTCATTCCTTCATATTCAACTCACCCTGTGCCGTCAGCCTATATATGCATATATACATTCCATTAAACAACCCTAATACTGAGAAAAATCTAAGTTACAAATGCCATCTTTCCATGTAGTAATGTAAACAGTTCAACTTAAATAAGTCCCTTATGATTTCTCTTTCCTGTTTATCTTTTCATACTTCTCTTGAGTCTTGGATTTGAAAGTCAAATTTTCTGTTCACCTCTGGCCTTTTCATCAAGAATGCTTGAAAGTCCTCTATTTCATGGAATGTCCATATTTTCCCTTGAAGTATTATACTCAGTTTTGTTGGGTAGATGATTCTTGGTTTTAATCCTATGACCTCTAGAATATCATATTCCAAGTCCTCCAATCCCTTAATGTAGAAGCTGATAGATTTTTTGTTATCCTGATTGTGTTTCCATAATTGTCAAATTGTTTCTTTTTGACTGCTTGAAATATTTCCTCCTTGACCTGGGAACTCTGAAATTTAGCTACAATATTACTAGGAGTTATCTTTTTAGGATATTTTTCAAGAGACTATTGGTGTATTCTTTCAAATTCTGTATTTCAATATTCTTTTCAATTTCAGACTCTTTTTTTATCATGGCATTCAAGTAGTCCAATAATGTTTAAATTATCTCTCCTGGATCTGTTTTCCAGGTCAGTCATTTTCCAAATGAGCTATTTCATATTGTTTTCTAGTTGTTCATTTTTTGGGTTCTCTTATATCTTGATTTCTCATAGAGTTATTTTTTCCATTTCTTCCATTCAAATTTTGAAAGAATTGTTTCCTTCAGTGAATTTCTTCCTTTTCTATTTCATCAGTTCTGCTTTTGAAGGCATTTTTCTACTCATTGACTTGTTCAACCTCTTTTGTCATTTGAGTTAGTATATTTCTTATGGCTTTTTTTCTTCAGGACTTTTTGAGTCTCCTTTAACAAGCTATTGACTCATTTTTCATGATTTTCTTACATCAATCTCATTTCTCTTCCCAACTTTCCCTTTACTTCTCTTCACTGGTATTCGCAATCCTTTTTGAACTCCTCCATGGTCTGTGACCAATTCATATTTTTCTTGGAGGCTTTTGAATCAGGAGTTTTGACTTTGTTGTCTTCTTCTGATTGTATGTTTTCACCTTCTTTGCCACCAAAGAAAGACTCTATCTTCTGATTTTTCCCCTGTTTGCTCAATTTCCCCATTAATGACTTTACTATTGAGCCCTTTGTCAAGGGAAGACTCTGCTTTCAGAGTGGAGAATTTTTTGTCCTAAGTTTCTGGATGTTTGTGGAGCTGTTGTCTGAACTACTTCTAAGCACCTGTAAATTTTCAGTTCTTCTAAGGTGAAATGACCAAAGCAGAAGTGTTTATTCCCCTCCTGGCCTATGGGTCTGCTCTGTGAATGACCACAAGTGCTCTTTTCTCCCTCAAGAACTGTTAGGAGGACACCCTCTCTACACTTACCACAAGTTCTGCCTCCCAGTGCTCCATCGTCATCCTAGGACTGCCACTTGAGACTGCAACCCTGATTCAAGCGGGGCAAAGCCAGAGAATTTTGCCTCAGTGTCAAAAAAAAAATATCCCTGCAATTGCCCTGTGATCAGCTGCTTGATTCCCCCACCATCTGTGGGCCTAGAGCTGTAGAAACAATGCTGCTGCTGCTTCTGTAGCCACCTCAACAGTCCTATTGGTGGGGTCACTGTGCGTTCTTCTCTCAGCTAGGTCCAACAGGGTTTTGCCACTAACCTTCTACGTTGTCTTTGGCATTTGTAGGTTAAGAATTCTGAAATCCACTACAGCTGCCGGAGACATTCTCTGGCAGCACAGCCCACGCACTTCTCTCTGCTCCCAGCCTGGTGCAATAGAACCTTCCATTCAGCCTGCTAGGCTGTCTTCAGCCAGAGATGTGTTTCACTTTGTCATTTTCTGGGTTCTGTAGCTCTAGAATTTGCATAGGGTCATTTTTTTACAGGTATTTCAATGTGTTTGGGGGAAAGAGCTCAAGCAATTCCTGCTTTTACTCCACCATCTTGACTCTGCTCCCTCTATGCTGTATTATATTACTAAAATTAGGTTAATAAATCTTTTTTGTTATTTTTCTCTCATAGTTGCTGTGAGCAAAGTATTTTGAAATTCTTAAAATTTTAATTAAAATTTGAGTTACTTTTATTGTAACTAAAGCATTTATTTTTAGTCATTTTGATGGATTACCCAGAGGGTACATAAATGCAATTTCATTTTTCAAATGAACTGAAAATGTAATTATTTATTATATTCAAATTAGAATGTATTTAAGATGACTACATAGTATAGTGAATAAAGTGCTATTTTCCTAGTCAAGAAGACTGTCAGTTTATATCCTGCCTCAAATATTTACTTTCCATGTGACTCTTAGCTGGCCATTTTAACCATTGCTTCAGTTTCCTCATCTGTAAAATGATAATGATGACATTTACTTTCTAAGGTTGTTGTAAGGATAAAATGTGATAATTTAAAAGAGTTTGTTCTACCATAAAGTACTATGTATCTAAGAGAAAATAGCAGTTCTATTTCTCTTCCTAGGAATTAGCTGGAAAGGTACACATCCTATACTAACTTCACAATGAATTTTATGATATTTTTAAATTAATTTCTTGAGTTTTGATCTTTCTTAAACTTCATATTTCCTATTAATTACCTTCCTTAGCTCTTGCTTCCACTATTTTTGTAAATGTCTTGCTCAAGAACAAATAAGGAGAATTTTATTTTACAACAGTGATAAAGCTATCATTCTGGGTCACTTTTCCTCCCTGTGGAAACTATCTTCAATGGATAAAATAAGCGAATCTGTATCAGTAAAATCCCTAAGAGTATGTAAACTTTATGCCTGGCAAGGGACATTGTGTCACTTACTTTTGGGAGCAGTGTTCACAAATTGCCATAGTACAACTGCCAAGTTGTACATTGATGGAATCCACTGAACTCCCCAGTTATCAGGAATCTAGACTTTTGATTGATACAGAGCTGTTAGAGCTAATAGTCTAAGCCTGCAGGGATCAACTCTGAAGATGCTGCCTGTATGTACTTGTAATAAAATTTATTTTATTACATTCCTCAAGCCTCAATTAATTATTTGTGTATCTACTCATGTGGCCTGTTTAATCAGATTAAAACTGCATGTAATGCACACAAAAATTGATATAAATACCTTCTTACCACTATATTTGATGATACGGATGGTTGAATCTCCCTCACCAAACTTGGTAAGAGGAGTGAGACGGACTTCATAGGCCTCTGGTTTTATAAGCTCAGTCAGATTATAAGTAATGAGTTCTCCTTTTTGAATGTTTCCACTTATCTTAATCTCCTGTTCCCACCAACGTTGCT
This sequence comes from Pseudochirops corinnae, assembly GCA_028646515.1. Taxonomy (NCBI): domain Eukaryota; kingdom Metazoa; phylum Chordata; class Mammalia; order Diprotodontia; family Pseudocheiridae; genus Pseudochirops; species Pseudochirops corinnae. Next base: position 306,260,697 of record CM053585.1, on the reverse strand, counting down.
GTCCGGCCTGAAATCAAAAGAAATGATATAATGACAAAATTCCTTCTACTATGGTATTTTATTAAAATAGAAGAAAAAAAGATCATAGCAACAGGAAGTAAGCTATTTTTTAACCATAATAGGTAATATGCCACATGTATATTGTATTAAAATTAATTTACTTGTTACCACTAAACTGCTAAGTGCTTTGCAGATATTTTGATGGTTAATGAATAATAATTGAAATAATTGTAAAAAAACCTTCAAAACTAGTTCATGTTTTTACTGTTTAGCATTAATATTTTCTACCAAAAGATCTGGATCAATGAATGTGTACAATGAATTATGACTATTGCCAAGACTTTGCTTCATTTTCTTCTATCTTTTCAAAAAGAATAACCTAGCAATTAGGAATTAGATTAGTCATACTTAGGAAAACAGTAGTGCTAATTGGTGCTGAATTACAAAAAGTTTATAAATATTCCTATAATTAATGCTTTATCCTCATCATTAAGACAAGGTAGATAGAACTTATTTTCCTAACTTTCATAATTACCTCTCCAGGTTTTGCCTTTTTGTGATTTACTTTTTTTTTTCTCTTTATGGTCATTTAAGCCAGCATTTGACAATAAACAATTTTGTCTGGGGGTGGGAACTGAGAACTGACAGGAAGGGAGAGTAATATATTAAAATTTTTCCCATGTCCTTCATCCTCTAGAGAAAGATTTTGAGATCAGTTCTAACCAGGAGAATCTTTATTTCCCTGCCTCTATACTACACCTTTACAAATTATATTAAAAATAATTGACTGGGGGGGACACAGTACAATAATAAAAAGTATGAAATAAGGTGAAAATAAGGTGAACCCAGCAGAACAAAAGTTATATGTTCAATTATGTATGCACAATAGACTTTCTATTGTTAAAAAAAAAAATCCCTCTCCAGCCTCCAAGAATCAAATCACCACAATAATGATATGCTACCACTTGTTTCTCAAATCACAAGATTTTTTGAGTTTTAGGGTTCCAAGAGTCCATACCAAATGGAAACTATCTCAATAAAAGGGCCTTAGGAGGTCAATCAGAGATTTCTCACTCGAGGGGACTAAAGTTTATGTTTTTCAAACTAAGAAATGTGTACCTGATCCATATGCAAAGCATTGTGGAGGCAAGACTAGAAGAATGTCATATAACTCATAGGAGTTTTGAGTACTCTAAAACTGAGCAACTTTATTTTAGAAACTATCCTCAATTTCACCAAAAATAAGAAGGCATGTACTCTGATTTGTCTTCATTCTTTGAACCACTTCTGCTCTTATCTTTGCTAGTGCACAAGAGCCTTTGCTAAAGACTAGACAATGAAAAAAAATTCACAGTAAGATCAAAATGAAAGACAGATTCATAATCCCACACTCCTTTCTATATCATATAAATTTAACAAATTTAGTTAAGCAAAGTCATAATCTCATATATCCCCTATGGAAACAAACAAAGTTAAATGGACTCTATAAATGTACATAAAATCCATAATCCAAGTCAATTTACAGATTAAATTACAGAAAGACAGTTAACAATAGGTTGACTGAGGGAGAAGATAACCAAGAAAACTGGCGTCAGGGAAATCCTTGCTTATCCAGTTAATTAGGGGAGCTAAAATCTAAATCACTTTAGGGAGTTCAAACTCCCCTTTTATCAGAGTGATGTCAAACAATCTTATCCTAGGAGTCAGGTTTTCATCAGTTGACATTGTTATTAACAAAAGACAGATTTTTAGGTGACCAGATGTTGCAGAAGGAATGGCTCTGATCTCCAAATAATAAAATAAAAAAAATTCCTATAACAGTCCCCAATTTTGATATTAGAGGGGTCTGTAATTCCTCTTCTTGATCACACACATTTAAATGGGTATTTTTTCATGAATGTTTGGGTGCATACGGTTTCAGGCAGATATATACCTGAGGAAATATTAAAGCAAGAGTAGTACAATAATAGCCCTTCTTACTCATTAACATAAAGTGTTATCTAGCTTATTACTTGTTTCAACTGCCATTCAATGTGCTTGTTTCTTTTTGGGTTTTAGCTGTCCCACATAATTATCTTATATTTGAAAATATTTTTCCTTGAAAATTCTAGGATAGGCCTCATTCTTAGGGCAGTTCTGGAGAGGCATTCTTCCTAACACATGAATTTTCCTGTTTGTTCCAATTTACTTGCAGAGATTCCTTAGATAAGACTGCTCAAATCTGCTAGTGAATACAAAATATAAGGCCTCTTAAATTTAGTCTTCCAGTAACTAATTCACTTGGTGAAAAACACTTCAAATAGTTACTATTTCTTTATTTATTATTTATTTATTATTATATAATAATATAATATTATTATTCAGATAGTTATTAATAGCAGAGCTATAAGAATAACAACTTTGAAACCCATAATTGCCCCATGAAAGTTCAGATAGCTTTAGTTTTTGATCATTAATTGCTCTTTCTTTTATCTGATATGGCTAATGTGATTTGCAGACTGAAGGAAGAATCTTAAAATTTATCCATGAAGTCATGACTTGCAGAATGAGTCTTTCTGTCTCTTAGTAGTATAAGATACAGACTTAAAGATAAGAAAAACGAATATGATTTAAAATGTTCTTTCCAATTATTCATTTAATTTTGTATGTAAAATCCTTAATCCAATGTTGAGAATTTATTACTAAAATATAATTAAAGCCTGTATATGTTCCCTTTCTCAAAAAATGATTATTTAAATTTGTATCTGTGCATATTCTATTGAACCTAAAAGATGTTCAGTACTTTGTTCTGCTTTTTCAGTCTTCGTCTTAATTATGTTCAGGATCAAAAAGCAAAATAAAAAAAATCATCCAGGAATATAATGTTTACTTGTCTTTTTGTCATTGCTCTTAATATTCAGAAGTATCTTAATAATATCTCAATATTGGGAAGTCGATCACATAAACATATATATATATGTTTTCACACATATATGTATATGTGTGTTTATATACAGATAAATACACACACACAGATTCTCAGAGAAAAGAATCTAATCTTATTACTTTTCTCAAAATGAAGTTTACTGTTGAAGCAAAATGAAAAACTTTTACATAAAATGTGACACATAAAACCTTTTTGTCTTTATTACATCATATCCTTCTCCTAAACTCCTTTTGAGGAAACAGACATACACAGAGATAGGTGTAGGTAGATAGGTAAACAGACAGAAAAAATAATACTGTACACACTTAATCCTATCCATGAATGAACACTTAATAACAAGAGGACAGATGTCAAGATTAGAAATTTATTTATGTAGGTGATTAGATTAGGGAGTTAAAACAAATATTGACCATAAACTCATAACAGTAAAATTCAAAACATCACATTCTTTCATAATTGCATGCTCAGTCATCCTCAATCTTCTTTTTTTTTTTGTTTTGTGGACTAATTTTTTTTTATTTTTTATTTTTTATTTTTTTTTAAATTTTATTTTATTATAGTTTGCATCATTCATTTCCACAAGATTTTGAGTTACATATTTTCTCCCCCTCTTTCCCCCACCCACCGCCCCAAAACAGCCATCCCAG
>CM053585.1:306245847-306256199 GCA_028646515.1 Pseudochirops corinnae | reverse complement strand
TATTCTGGTTCAAAAAACCATAATTTCAATATTGGAGATTATTACCCAAAATTTTAAGTTTCATGCTCAGATAACATTTTTTTAAACTAGTTATCATGTTTTCAGCCATCAGTTGGTAGCATCCATTCCTTAAAATTTTTAAGTTTCTTGTCAAGAATTTTGTTGTCTTTTGGTTCTTTAATGTGCATACATAAGTGTATAGATTGTAGAACTGAAATTGATATTAGAATTTATCTAGCTTAATAATCTCCATTTATAGGTGAGAAAAATAAGGTCAAGATAGTTTGTAACCTTTTCAATACCATGTCATTTCCCCCTATGTGAATCAACAAATGGGTAGTAATTACCAAATTTGACACGTTTTGAGACGACATGTCCTAGGGTATAATGACAATGAAAATACCACATTTGCTTAGTTTTCAAGTCATATCATGTCATTGTGGTGGCTATCAAAGAATAAATACTGCTCATCTAAGCAATAACAAACAATAAGAAATAGATACTTTTGAGCATATTCTTTTTATTCTTTTGCTTTTTAAAAGCAGAAAAATTGGATAGCATGTAACTGTAACTAGCTCTACTTTCTCTATACCATTAGATAACTTTCTACTTCATTGCATTGAACAAGTTACCCTTCTCAGCACCATTCAGTGACAGCATATTATGGCTTGCAGAAATAGCAAAATATCATTTATAGCCCTCGACAATCTGGTTCCAATACATCTAACCAGCCTACTTTCTTATTATGTTCCTAAAACACTGTATATTTAAACCAAATTTGACTAGCTGCTATTCAATGATTTTGTCCTGCTATTACAATTCATATGTGTAAGTGTAGCAGCAACACAATATTCACAGATGGTGACTGTAAATGTGCCAGCATAATTCTCAATTGCAAAATATTAGAGACTCTCCATATAGAAGACAAAAGTAAAACATTTATTCAGATACAGAAAACCAAATCCCAACACTAGGAAACCAAATCCCTCATAGCAATATAGATGTTAATATACCATAGCACTACATGAAGCCACACCATCCTTTAGCATTCCACAAATAAACACAAGCCTAACTGTCACAGCAGGGGACAAATACTTACAAGCTTAGCTATCTCCCTGGGTTTGTCCTTTCTCTCTCATCGTCTGGCTGCCCTAACTCCTAGTTTTCTGTGATCTCTGCTCCACCCTTCAGCAAACTCCTCCCACAACAGGCTCCATGTGATTACAATTGGCCTATTAGAGGGCAGAGAAGGTCTTCAAATTCCCTTACGCTTATTAAGGGGCAGGAAGATTTTCAAATTCCCATGACCATTGCACTGGGCCCCAAGATTTTTCATATCCCTTACATAGCAAAAGCACATTAACAATACATTTCATTACATAGGTTAATGGGACTTTAAGGGGTAACTGGTGTGGTAACTGGTGTCAATAGAACTTTCCAATAATATAACAGGGATAGCAGAAAATAAGCCCATAAAACAATATCTTATGCTGGGGACTTGAGCACAAGCACCCTATCATTCTCCTCTCAAACTAATAGGGCTCACAATCTTGGAGTAAAGGGTAAATGTCTCTTCTCCATAGCTACTTCCTGTTGAAATTAGACATAGAACTCTCTCTGCACCAAGAGGTCCCATTCAACAGATCAGTATTTTTAACTGGCATCTGGAGCTTGGTCAACACCAAGTCTAGGGGTGACACATGGCAGTCGTGGACAGGGGTAAAATCCAGTTTAAGTGATCATGCATCTGTAGGTGGAGGGTACTAAGTGTGAAGGACACAAATCTCATAAACAAGTTCAACAGGCAAAAAGCCAAAAGGAAACAAATATATGGTCAGCCATCCTTCTGGAGTCCATGAACTTGCTGTCATAGCAATGGTTCAGAAAGATCTGTAGGGGCATTTCTTACTCCTCTATTCCATCTAACATCAAACCTCTTTTCTCAATACATTTTGTATAGTTCATTAGTTAGAATACCATCAATTCTTCCAAAATCTACCCCTGCTTTCAATAGAGTAGGAAACAATTCTTTTCTTGTCAATCTATTCTGACTTTGAATCTGCTGGTTATTTACTTTTCTCTCTCAAGGAAATTTATCTTTTTCCTTTCCTCCTAAGTCACCTAGCTTTGAAATCTTATCCAGCACCTCTGAAAGATAGTGCCCCATTTCACCAATTAGTAGAGTCAGAATTAAGTGCTTATAAGCAGAAGGAATCATCTTCAGTATGATATATCTGTGAGGGATTGTTATTGGTCATATTGTTACCACCTGTCATATGAAAATCTCTAAAAGCTTGCTGGACAAAAGGATTCTGACAAATATCTATAAATTTCAAGTAGTCCACATTATCTATCCATACTCTTCTGGCACCTTCATCACTGATTCTCACCATCCAAGACATCAACAATTCTCCCATCCTTTGGGTGAATCTGCTTAATATATAAGTAACCTCCTGCTGAGTCAAATCCTCAATTGTGTTTAGCCTCCCTAACTCCCCTGCTTTCTTCTTAGTATGGGGCAAACTTCTGCCCTCATAAAAGTCTCCTCATCTAACATTCTATCATGTTCCACCCACGCACTCTCCTGGTAGTGGTTGTTGTGGCAACTAGGCTCAATCTGAACTACATGCATGTTCCTCTTTTTTAGTTTGTCTCTTCTTTTTCTGAGCCAAACACACTTCTACCACCTGAGACCCTCTATCTTGCTCTTCTAAAGGAAAGCCTGAATGCTGTAACACAGAAAATGCCTCATGCAAATTAGCTAACTTCCTCTCCAACTGAATTTTCTCTTCCAACAGGTTTTCTCTCTTTTTACATATAGTACGGTAAATTGTTAGTAAAACTCAGCCTCTTCTACACACCCCTTACAATTCTCTCCCTGATTTTATTGTAATTCCTTGCAAACATGTTTCTAAATTGCTAGGTTCTCCCTTCTGTAACTTCAGTTCCCAGTTTTCCCAGAGCCCTCTACTTTTAGCCTATCCCTTTGCTAGGAAGGAATAAGGGAAATCCTCCCATTCTGGGATATCTAACTCTTCTTCTAAAGCCCTTCTGCCTCCAAATAGAAGTCTGATATTTCACAATCCCATCCTCATTGCCAAATTAGCACCAACACAATATCCACCACACCAATGGTGACTGTAAATATGCCAGCATAGTTCTCAATTGCAAGATATAATAGACTCTCGATATAGAAGACAGAAGCAAAACATTTATTCAGATGCTAGAAAACCAAATCCCAACATCAGGAAATTGAATCCATCATAGCAACATAGAAGTGAATATATCATAGAACAACATGAAGTCACACCATCCTTTAGCCTGCCCACAAACACTCGCAAACCTAACTGTCTCCCTCAGTGTGTCCTTTCTCTCCCACTGTTTCACTGCTCTGATTGTCAGCTTCCTGTGAGCTCTGGTCCACCCTTCAGCAAACTCCTCCTACCACAGGCTCCATCTGATTACATTTGGCCTATATGAGGGCAGGGAGGATCTTCAAATTACCATTACCATTACAGTAAGACATCTACAAATAGAGTAAACTCCATTCACATTTCTGCCTCTTGAAATTTTTATTTTCCTTCAGTGCTCCTCTCTCTCTTTTTCCCCTTTGAGATAATCAGGTTTAATTGACTTGATCAGGTTCACAAATATAGTCAGTGTTTGAGGCCAGATTATAAACTCAAGTCCCAACTCCAAGGCCAGTGCTCTATCCACTGCACCACCTAGGTGATCCCTCAATGCTCACCTCAAGAGACTACCTTATGCAGCCAAAATACCAGAAAGGAAGCAGGAAACTGGGAAACAAATTTTACAGCAAGTTGTTCTTATAATGGCCTCATCTGTCTAATATATATATATATATATATATATATATACATAACTGAATCAAATTGATAAAAATGCAAGTCATTCTGCAATGGTTAAAGAATATGAGGAGGTAGTTTTCCAAAGAAGAAATCAAAGCTATCCCTAGTCATATGAAAAAAAATGCTCTAAGTCACTATTGACTAGAGAAATAAAAAGTCATATGGTTCTGAGTTTCCATCTCACACCTATCAGATTGGCTAACCTGGCAGGAAAGGAAAATGACAGATGTTGGAGGGAATGTGGGAAAACTGAGTACTAATGCACCATTGGTAGAGTTTTGAAATGGTTCAACCTTTTGACCCAACAATACCAGTACTTTAGAGGTACTGTCTGCATGTCACAGAGATTAAAGGAAAATGAAAAGTATCTATACTCACAAAAATATTTATACCAGCACTTTTTGTGATGGCAAAGAATTGGGAATTGAAGGAATGCTCACCAATTAAGGGAATGTCTGAATAAGTTTTGGTATATGATTGTGTTTTAAGAATACTCTTGTGCTATAAGAAATGATGAAGAGAATGCCTTCAGAAAAACCTGTGAAGATATATCAAGCGAAGCAAAGTGAAATGAGGAGAAAGAAGAGAACATTGTACACAATAACTGCAATGCTGTAAGATAATCAATTGTGAATGACTTAGTTATTCTCAGCAATACAATGATCTCAGAAAATTTCAAAGGACTTACAATGAAAAATGCTATCCACCTCCATTGGGGGGAAAAAAACCTAAACTAATGGAGTCTGAATATAGATTGAAGCATATTTTTTAAGCCTTCTTTATTATTCTTGGGTAATTTTGATCTGCATATTCTTTTGCAACTTAACTACTGTTGAAATGTTTTAAATGACTGCACATTTGTAATCTATATAAAATTGTCTTCTCAAGAAGAGGGAGGAGAAAGAATATGGAACTCAAAATTGGAAAAAAAAAGAATGTTGCAATTTTTTGTTTATGTGACATTGAGGGAAGAGACTGCCTCCATGAAGTCTTCCGTGATCAGCTGAATATGATCTCTTTTAAATTTTCCTGGAGCCATTTGGATTTCTACCTTGCTCCATCTAATTATTTCTTATGTTATACTTACTGTACATGAGCTATATAACTTCTCTCATCTCCTGATAGATACTACTGGAAGGGAGATAGTTTTAAAAAATTTTTCAACTTCATATGCTGTATGTTCAACTTTCTATGTATTATGTTCATGGCACATAATAGGAACAATAAATAGCTATTGAGCTAAAATTGCACCAACCCCTTTGGCTCAACTGTCTTTGTTTCATGTTGACAATAAAGGTTGTTTTTTTTTTTGTTTTTTGCTTAGCAAGGCTTGTTCCTTTTAAACTTTTATTTATTCATAAAAACAAATAGGAGAGCACACTAATAAATCAATCTGGTTCTTCTTAGATAAAAGCAATGCCATGATAGTGGTTCTCAATGTTGACACTCAGCAGAATAATAACCCTCAATGTATTGAGAATTCTAGATGACACAATCTATTTTATCACCATCCCAATGAAAATTAAGCTATATGGTAGAGGTGGAAGGGTGTTAGAAGGAAGGGCAGATTGGGGAAATGGTTAATCAGAATGCAGAATGTCTTGGAGTAGGGGGAGGGGAGAGATAGGGAGAAAATTTGAAACTCAAAATCTTGTGGAAATAAATGTTGAAAACTAAAAATTAATTAAGAAAAAAAAAACAAATCCATGCTACTCCTGGAAAGGAAAGAGGTTCCATGCTTTCTAGTGTTTTGGGTTTTTTTTTAAAACAGAAATAGGTGATACATTTTTGTGAAAAAGCTTTCCAGAATCTATTGATAAGACAATGTAGCTTTTACATTTATTTTTTATTAATAAAATTTTCATGTTTATAGTCTTACTGATGTTGAACCAGCCCTGCATTTCTGGTATAAATACAACTTTTATAGTACAGGCATTTTAAAAATGTTGTGGTAGTTTATCTGATGATATTTTATTTACTTACTTTTTTGCATCAATGTTTTCCCTCCTCATCTTCATTTACTTGTTTCCCTGGTCTCCTCTAAGTTTCAGATATAATTCTACCTTCTGTTAACAGTATTTTTACCAAGTCAGTCTCTAACCTGAGAACGTTTGGAGAGTCACAAAGTTGGCCTAGAGAGGAGAGTGCTAGTAATGAAGTAGTTTAATTAATCAGTTTTAGTGTAAGGAATGTTATCTTAGCTGAAGCAGAAGCACAGGTTATATATGTAAAATAAATGGGGAAGGAGAAGGGAGGTGGATTACAAACAATCAATTAGTGGTTTCCCTTGAGAAACCCATAAGTTCCACAATACAACAATTCTAGAATCAAGTCTTTGGGGCTTGTGACTACCTCCCCTAAAGTAAAGAACCAGAGTTCTGAAACAGGAACAGGTCCCACCATCTTTGATTAGCTTCACTTAAGGTCCAGTGGTTGTGAACATTGTCAGAGTTTTGATTAATTAATTTAAGTTGCATTGTGAGCTCTAATTCACAAACCAGAGAGGTAGCTCTTAAGAATACTAAATTATTAGTGTCTTCTCTTTTTTTTTTATTTTCTCTTTATCCTGTATAAAATCTTGTTTGTACATATTTGTTTGCTTCTTGTTTCCCCCATTAGATTGTGAGCTTTTTTGTCTCTTTTTGTATCCCTGGCAATTAGCAGAGAGTTTGGCACATGATAGACATGTAATAAATGTTTATTGACTAACTATTTTATAAAATTCTTTTCTTTATCTCTCCTTGCGGTCTCATGACCATATTTGTATCACAAAAAAGAGATTGGAAGGGTCTCTTCTTTTCCTCTATTTTTTTTTTTTTTGCAAACAGTTTATGTCACATTGGAATTGATGATCCTTTGACTGTTTGATATAATTTACTTGTAAATTCATCTGATCCTGGAGTGTTTATCCCCTTTGGGGATTTAGATTATAGTTTGTTCAGTTTCAATCAAATAAGTACTTAATATGCTTTGTGCTGAGTATTAGCTATACAAATACAAATAAAAAGGACAGTTCCTGTCCTAAAGGAGCTCTTTCCTAATGGGCTTCATTCTAATGAGATAAGACATAAAATCAAGTCGAAAAGCAGTGGTTGGGGGTGGAAAGAGGAGGTACTCATACAAAGATGTGATAGAGAAGTCCAGAGTCCAGCATGGAGAGAAGGAGTGACCGTGAGTTGGCCTGAATACTTTCTCAAAAAAGAGGTTCTGAGAAGGAACTCACCAATCAGAGAATGGGGACACGGGAGCAGAAGGATCTTCTAGGGTGAGAAGGTTTCAGAGGTAAAGATACCCTCTAAGGTGAAAAGGCTGCCAAGATATGGAGAAGTGTTTGTGCCCTGGACATTTCCTTAAACAGACTGCAACTCTGATAATCCAGAGCCTCTAGTTCAAACCTTGGCACCCTGCCTCCTTTGCTATCCCAATGAGCCCCATGCTTATGAGGATCTAGTTCTTGAGAAACACCATTCTATCTATTTTCCTGGCAGTTCTTCCTACTATAAGAAATATATGAATCACAAGTTATATCCAGAGGGATTAGGATTCTGGCAAGTCCTGTAGTGGGCTGTATGGTTTGGCATGTGTGAGGGTCTTAAGAAATGGATAGATAAGATTTTTATATACTTTAATTTCTAGGCAGTGACAATGGGTCTAAGTGGTCTGCAGTATGGAAAGAACAGCGCTGAACAATCAAAACCCATCCCCTTTGAGGAACAATAAAGGGATTTTGCTGATGTGTTTGAGAACATTTTTTGTAGGGTTTCTCAGTGTCTATCAGAGATATCAGGCACTGTCAGCTAAATTGATTGATGACCAGCAGATGTGGATTGGATCTATTGTGAATCTGAACGTGAAGACAATGAAGTCACATTTCAGTGGATGCAAAACAGTATGTTTTCCCTAACAAAAGATAAGCATAGCCCAGATGTGTTCCTGGTGTCATTCAGAACATCACTTCTAAAGGACCACAATGGCATAATCATTTGTATTTTCCTAGCAGCCTCATACAGGCAAATTGATTATGTTAGTTTCCTCCTGTATTAGGGCAAGAGGTTTGCCTTTAATATAGTTGATATCTACTTAAGTTATGGCACTGATATACCAGGAAGGTCTGCCACTGTGGCAGCAACCATTAAAACTCTCATATAGCATGTCCCTTTCATCATGGAGAATACATCATAGCTTATTATCAGGGAATCAACTCCATCATTACAGAAGCTCCGAATCAGACTAACCACGATCACATTCTCTTGATTTTTCACCTTTTGTACCCATCTTGTACCATTTAAATTTAGGCAATTGACATCATTGAAAGAATAACTTTATGAACCTCAGGCTGGCTATCTTAGTTGTGTCATACCTCCCAGAATCAGTGCCTTCAATAAATCATCACCAGATGACTCTCCTGCCCAGAAGTTTTGTGTTTTTATTTCGTTTTTAGCCTCCAGAAAGACTTATTTGATATGGATAGACTGCTTTTACTGGATTCAGGATGACTCTCTCAGGTCTTTCCTGCTCTACCCTTGGGCCTCAAAGTGTCTGCTTTCTTTGGAGTCTCCATACAACTAGGGAAATGGCTCAGGTCTTCTTTCATTGTCAGATTTCTTTTCCCCTGGAATGGGAAAGTTGATAACTCCTCCCCAAAGAGAGACTGAGGGAACATGGAGCACAGTTGTTACCCTATTCTCTAATGACACAAGGAGGTGAAACTGTCTTTGCTTAGCTATGATAATTATGAATTTATGTGGAATAAAGTACACCAACCTGGTAGCAATCCTGAGTTTCTGGATGGAGGTGACAGACAATCCTTATCTACTCTCTACAGAATCAAACATCTCCTAGATGAGGTTCCCGAAAAAGAGAAGGGTTTGGAGGGTAGGTCAAGGAATTCTGAGTGGTAACAAGGGCATTGGTATCAATTTAGATTTGATGTCTGTTTGCATATAAGATGATTATGAACTTTTAGTCCCTCTACAGTGGAGGACTTTAATGCATGATGAAGAATCAGTGACTGTGCTAGAGATGTGTGTTGTGGTCATAATGTGCCACTCTTCATTGTCATTAGTATCTTATTAGAAGAACAATTTGTCAGAGGTGTCATCATCTATGCTATGTTCCTGATGCCCTTGGTGTTCCTCCTATTGATTGTTCCTCCCTTACATCAAGAGAACCACTGTAAACTCCCAAAATTTGGCAACATCATTGCCCACAATATGGACCAGTTCATTGAGATAAAAAGTCTAGTCCTCCCAAAGAGGAAAGGAAAAAGCCTACTATTTCTATCCTTCATTTTTGACATTATTTTATCGTTTCTGGTAACTCCTTTAAAAGTACTGTTGAATTTATTTTGTTTTTTATTTCTTTTTTTCCTTTATTCTCCCTCAGTAATGTCTATGCCAGGCTTTTCATGCTGATGAATTCTGGTGAACACACACACATACACACACACACACACACACACACACACACACATTGAAATAGTGGAAAACCCTCTAGAAGATCTTTAGAAACTTGCTACCAAAGGATGGGTGGAATATAAAAAGATCACTATCTATCAGATCCCTCCCCCTATGCCATGTCTTTTGGTACTTGATTGCCTTAGATAGTTGTTTCAAGCTATATCTCCCTTAATGGACCTTCCCAGTGATTTCTGGACTTATGGACTTGGCTTAGGATTTAGGATGTTGTAAAGGAATAAAAATCACCTTTTCCTCTCCATGTTGGGGTAGAATCCCTTCATAATTGATGGATACTTTCTGACTGATCAGAGGCACCTTCATGTGGAAGTGACAGGTCTACCTGAGCTAAGTATTACTCTTGTTGAGTATCCTTTCTATATCAACACTAAAAGAACCAGGTGCATCAATTGACCCTAACATTTTATTATAATAATTTTATTTTGAAGCAAATTTTTTCATCTTACCTCTATTTTCTTTGCTAATATTTTTTTTCTGATTCAGTCATCTGTTTCTATTTATCACCCATTTTACAAAGTCACCCCCAAAACTTTTAATGTTAGAACCAAAAAATCTCCACAGCAACTGCTCACATACGAGGAAATACTGAACTGAATGCCTTTTTTTTAAAAAAAATATTTTTAACATTTGATTATAGAACTTTAAATTCTAGATACTTTCCCTTCCTCCCTCATCACCCACCTCCACTGGAAGGACAAGCAATTAAATACAGGCTGTACATGTGTAATTACGCAGAACATTTTCACAGTGGACATATTGTAAGAGACTGATTATATGTCCCTCCTTCCTATCCTGTTCTATTCGCTACTCTGTTTCTCTCCCTGTCCCTTTACAAAAGTGTGTGCTTCCAGCAACCCTCCCCCACCCCTTGCTCTCCCCTCCATCATCCCACCTCTCATCCCCATCCCCCCTACTCTCTTGTGTGGCAAGATACCCAGTTTAGAGTTTATGTCATTCCTTCCCTAAGCCAAATTCAATGAGAGTAAGGTTGACCCTTTCCCTTTTG
>CM053585.1:306226833-306245347 GCA_028646515.1 Pseudochirops corinnae | reverse complement strand
GTGTTCTCAGATCAAGGAGAATATATTACAAGCTGCCGAGAAGAAACAATTTGAATATTATGGAAACACAATCAGTATAACTCAGGATCTAACAGCTTCTACATTAAGGGATCAAAGGGCCTGGAATATGATGTTCTGGAGATCAAAGGAGCTAGGATTAAAACCAAGAATCACCTACCCAGCAAAACTGAGTATAATGTTTCAGGAGAAAATATGGTCATTCAATGAGGTGGAGGACTTTCAAGCATTCTTAAGGAAAAAACAAGAACTAAATAGAAAATTTGACATTCAAACACAAGAAGCATGAGAAGGTAAACATGGAAAAGAAATCATAATGAACTTATCAAAGTTGAACTATTTACATGCCTCCATGGAAAAACGATGATTGTAACTTGTGAAATTTTTCTCAATATGAGGATAGATGAAGGGAATATGAATGTGTGTGTGTGTGTGTGTATACACACACACACACACACACACACACATATACACATATGTCTGGTTAGTTGGGTATATATGTGTATTAATACATATGTGAGTGTGTGTATATATGTGTACAGGTTTACCTAGACAGAGGACACAGGATCAATTGAATAAGAAGAGATGATATTTAGAAGGTGGAACTGTGAGGTAAGAGAAGAATATAATGAGAAGAGACAGAGAGAGACAGAATGGGGTTAACCATCTCATATAGAAAAAGCAAGGGAAAACTGTTACAATGGAGGGGAAGAACAGGAAGGCAAAAGGGAATGTGTCAACCTTACTCTCATTGAACTTGGCTTAGGGAAGGAATGACATACACTCCAAATTGGGTATCTTGCCCTGCAGGAGAGTAGGGGGAAAGGGGAAGAGAAGGGAGATGATGGAGGGGAGGGCAGGTTGGGGGGGGGAGGGTTGTTAGAAGCACACACTTCTGTAAAGGCACAGAGACAAAGTAGAGAATGGAACAAGTGGAGGGCAGAATAGGAGGGAGGGAGATACAGTCAGTTTTTCACAATATGTCCATTGTGGAGATGTTCTGCATAACTACACATATGTGGTCTGTATTGAATTTTGTCTTTCCAGTGTCTGTCCTCAGTGGGTGACGAGGGAAGAAGGGGTAGAATCTGGAGTTTAAAGTTCTAAAATTAAGTGTTAATATATATGTATAATTATTAATATTATTTACATGCAACTGGGAAATGGGATATGCAGGCACTGGGATGGGGAGATACATCTTGCCCTATTGGAAACTCAGAGGGGTGATGGGAGAGGATATAGGAGAGAGCAGATTGGGGAGGGGGTATATAGTGGGATTGCTTTTTTTGGGTGGTAGGTAGAGGAAGGAGAGGGAGAAAACCTTGTAACTCAAAAATCTCATGGAAATGAATGATATAAACTAAAAATTAACAAAAGTTAATAAAAAAAAGAAAAATAATGGTGCTAATAGAGCAGAGAAAAGTCTGACATATTCTGGATTTGGGGAAAATGGTTTTGACAGTGCTCTGAGAAAAATAGAAATTATATTTCATGTCTAAAATTCAAAAGGCAGTCAGCCCCAGTAGGAATGGAAAGGTCTGAAGAATGAATTTCTGAAGTCAGAAATGAATATACAAAGAACTGCAATGAGCAATAAAATAGGAAACTGACTAAAGAGATGAATATAATAGGTATAGTGGTCTGTTAACCAATTTTGATTGTAAAAAGACAAGGAGTAGTAACAAAGAGGAATGAATCATTTCAAGCCTTTTCTTAATCATGGCCAATAGGGAAGATTGTTGTTGCTGAGGCATTTGGTCATGTCTGATGTTTCATGATCCTATGGACCATACTGTGCATGGTGTTTCTTGGCAAAGATACTGGAATGGTTTGCCAAGTTTCCTTGTCCAGTAGATTAAGAAAAACCAATGTCAAGTGAGTTGTCCACAGGCACATAGCTAGTAAATATCTCACGCTGGATTTGAACTCAGGTATGTGCTAAGTCTATACTCAATGCTCTATCCACTGAGTCACCTACCTGTCTCCCAATGGGGAAGATAGATAGCCCCTATTTCTTTTTTCATGTTAGTCACTGTTTTGAGCTGAGACCAATGAGAAAGAATGGTACCTATTCCATTCATCATCTATCCTAGTGTACATTCCATCCATGACCTTGAAGAGGATTCAAATATTATAGAAAACAACTCCAGAATTATAGCTTCAATAGAAATTCAGGAAAAAATTCAGGGCATTTGGGTGGGGGACCTTTACCCTTGCAAATAGCCAAATCGGCAAATATGAAAAATCTCCTGATGTACAATGAAGAAATGTGGCTTAAAGGAAGTCTAGGATGTAACTTAATAAAAAGAGAAAATAATTCAGCAATAATTACAAGTAGAACATTTTCTGAAAATAAACTGACTTACTTAAAAGGAATCTGAGAGTAAGGCCTACAAAAATGAAGGAAAAATAAGGAGTCAAAATAGAGTTCTTGAAGAAAAATCTTGACAAAGAAGAAATAGATTATAAATGAAGATTAAAAGTCTTAGCAAAGTAGGAGGTACACTGCAAAACTGAATCAAGGAAATCACTAACAAAAATTGAATAGTAGAACATATTAAAACAAAGTAAAAAGGAAAATAAGGAGAACTCACAGAACAGCTTAGATGGAAAACAGGATAAAGAATCATTGTTTAAGAACTAATTGACTGACTCCCTCATCTTGAGTAATCTCCTCCTTCCCTTTCTCTTCCATCTCTACATTACTTCAAAGGTGGCAGGACAAGATTTTCTGTGGCCCAGATCAAGATAAAGAGGCACATACCATTTGGTAAACTAATAAAAGCCTTTTGTGAATTATAGGCTTTGTCAATGAAGCAAAATGAAATTTAATGTGATGAGGAGCTAATCAGCAAAACAGATCCACATGCAGAGCTGGATATAGAGGAAGAAGATACAGTTGATATGCCCCAGAAGCATACATGAAATGTTTACTAAACATACAACCTGGGGAGCCAAGATAGAGAAGTAGAAACAGGACTTCCAGGCAGCTCTGGCTTCCACCTCCTCCAATACATGTAAAAAATGATTCTAAACTTTTGGAGCTACAGAACCCACAAAGTGACAGAGAGCAACAAATCTCCCACAAAAGGAACCCAGCAGGCCGGCAGGAAGGGTCCATCACAGTGTGCTGGGAGCTGCACAAAATCCCAAGTGAGTCATGGTTTTAGCCCCAGGGTGGCCCGACTAGCCGCGGCTAGAGCAGCCTTCATGAGAGCAAAAACACCAGCACCTGTAGTGGTTTCAAGACTTCTCAATGCAAAAATGTAAAGACAAAGTAAAAGGTCAGTGGGAACTTCATTTGAACAGGGAACACAGTCTAGCTGCTATCCCCAGAGGGATGGGAGGAAGAGGCATGCTGGCTGCAGCTGCTGCCAAGTGGCTTCCGGAGCTGCTGGCCTGCAGATTGTAGGAGGACCAAGCAACCATTCAGAGATGAAGTAATCACTCTTGCTTTGACCTGATTGGATACAGTTCATGGTCTTGGGTGGTGGTCCTGGTGTGTGTGACCAGTGAGCCAGAGCATGTGGGGGCTGTAGAATGCCTTAAAAAGCCAAATTTGCCAGATGAAAAAGGAATTCCAAAAACTTACTGA
Source organism: Pseudochirops corinnae (assembly GCA_028646515.1). Classification (NCBI taxonomy): domain Eukaryota; kingdom Metazoa; phylum Chordata; class Mammalia; order Diprotodontia; family Pseudocheiridae; genus Pseudochirops; species Pseudochirops corinnae. The sequence continues at coordinate 306,241,734 of CM053585.1, read as the reverse complement.
AGAGAATAACTCCTACAAAATTAGATTGGAGCAATCAGAAGCTAATGTGTCTATGAGAAATCAAGATACTATTAAACAAATCCAAAAAATGAAAAAATAGAAGGCAATGTGAAATATATCATTGGAAAAACCACTGACCTGGAAAATAGGTCCAGGAGAGATAATTTAAAAATTATTTGTCTACCTTAAAGCCATGATAAAAAAAACAAAGAACCTAGACACCATCTTTCAAGAAATCATCAATCAAAATTGCCCTAATATTCTAGAACCAGAGGGCAAAACATAAATTGAAAGAATTCACCAATCGCCTCTTGAAAAAGATCCCAAAAAGAGAACTCCTAGAAATATTATAGCCAAATTCCACAATTCCCAGGTCAAGGAGAAAATACTGCAAGCAGTCAGGAAGAAACAATTAGAGTATTGTGGAAACACAATGAGGATAACACAAGACCTAGAAGCTTCTACATTAAGGAATCAAAGGGCTTGGAATATGATATTCTGGAAGTCAAAGGAGCTAGGACTAAAACCAAGAATCACCTACCCAGTCAAACTGAGTATAATGCTACAGAGAAAAATATGGCCATTCAATGAAATAGAGAACTTTCAAGCATTCTTGATGAAAAAACCTGAGCTGAATGTAAAATTTAACTTTCAAATACAAGAAGCAAGAGAAGCATGAGATAGTAAACAGGAAAAAGAAATCGTAACGAACTTATTAAAGTTGAAGTATTTACATTCCTACATGGAAAAATGATAATTATAACTCATAAGACTTTTCTCAGTATGAGGATAGCTGAAAGGAGTATATATGTATAATATATGTACACATTCATATATATGTATGTATAGGAGGATATGTGTGTATGTGTGTATATGAGTGTGGGCATTTGTATGTTCATGTATGCATAGACAGAAGGCACAGGATGAGTTGAATATGAAGGGATGATGTCTAAAAATTAAAATTAAGAGGTGAGAGGGCAATTTTTTGGGAGAAGAAAGGGAGAGATAGATTAGGGTACATTATCTCATATAAAAGAGGCAAGAGAAAACTGTTACAGTGGAGGGGAAGAGCAGGAAGGTGAAAGGGAATGGGACAATCTGATTCTCATTGAATATGGCCTAAGGAGGGAATAACATAAACACTGAATTGGGTATCTTACCCTACAGGAACATAGAGGGATAGGGGAGCAGAGCGGGGAGGATAGAAGGGAGGGAAGATTGGGGGAGTGAGTAGTTAGAAGCAAACATTTTTGAAAAGGGATAGGGTCAAAGTAGAAAATAGAATAAGTGGGGAGTAGGATAGGATGGAAGAAAATATAGTTAGTCTTCCAACTATATAACTACTATGGAAATGATGTGGGTAACTAAACATGTACTATCTTTATTGAACTGCTTATCTTCCAAGTGGGGGTGGGTGAGGAGAGAAGAAGGGGAAAAATCTGGAACTCAAAGTTTTAAAAACAAATGTTTAAAAATTGTTTACATGCAACTGGGAAATAAGATATACAGGTACCGGGGTATAGAAACCCATCTTGCCCTACTAGAAAGTTAGGGAGGTGAAGGGGGAGGATATAAGAGAGAACAGATTGGAGGAAGGGATATTCAGTAAGCTTGTTATTTGGAAGTAGGGGTAGGGAAAGAAGGGGAGAGAAAACTTTTAACTCAAAATCTTGTGGAAATAAATGTTGAAAACTAAAAATAAATAAATTTATTAACCATTCAACTTGTAATTTTGCTTTAGAGATTTTCTTTCAAGAAAAATAAGATTGAGGTATGGGTAGAGAAGGGAAGGTCGAGGAGAATTATACCTTCTTCCTTTTGTTGCTGGGAGTAAGTTTATTTGTGGTTATACCTTTAGAAGTAAATGTTCCTTTGTAAAAGATCCTATTTTACATTTATGTAATTTTGAAAACTTTTCATTTGTCCATTGCTTTAAGTACTGATTTTTAAAACATTCTTTAATTCTGCATAAGGTTTGTTATACTGATATGTTATATATTATTGAGTCTTGTATAAGTACTGATATTAAGTTTGCTGTGAGAAAATTGAAATCACTAGATTGTTACAATCCAGTAGAAATGTTCATGTTGCTCTTTTGCATTTAAGCAGGCATATACTACTTACTATGTGGGAAAAAAAAATCCCTACAACTTTTGGGGGGGTGGGTCATATGCCTGTATATAATCCACAAGTAATTGATATGCTTTTCTATATCTCTAACTGAACCTTCTTGTCTTCAAGTCCTGATGGATGAATTTGCAATTCTATTTAGTTTGCCATGTCAAACAAGAATCAGTAGAGGAATTTCAGGCTTCCCTTTAGGATAATAGTCCTCAGGGAATTTCCTGGACTTCTATGAGTCTCCTGCATGCTGGAGAAAGCAACACCTTTTGTTTAGTGTGCCTTGAGTAGAAAGACACTCTTTTTGTGCAGACCGTTTTTGGATGGCCTTATGCACTAGGGGGATCATTAGAAGAATTTCCAACTTAGATAATTTTCTTAATTGAGAAAGGAGCACTGCCAAGTTGACCCCAAGTCCCAAATCTCTCAGAAATCCCAATAAATATGAAGTTTCTATTCAATATGGGAACCAATTTTCTTTATCTTTTGTTCCTTCTGCTTGTAGGTTGAGAAAAGCCCTAAAGAGTTAATAAGACTGAGCAAGCAGAGATAATTTGGTAAACTTTGTAATCCTTCCTATTTTGTTGACTTTGGGGAGAAAATTTTGTGAAATGTTCTTTGGTGAATCTGAAAGATTGTTTATTTGGATATAATTGATTTTTGTCTGTACATGTGGAATTGCATATGATAGTGAAAACTTGAGAAGATGGTGGAGTGAAAGTAGGAACATACAGGAGGTCTCCCTCAAACTCCTTCAAATACCTCTAAAAAGCAAAGTGGTGGAATCCCCAAGGTGACAGATTGTGGTGGTTTTCCAACCCCAGACAACTTGGAGGATGGACACGAGGGGTCTGTCGCACCAGACTGGAGAGGATCACAGTCTAGTGTGCAAGCTGCATCAGTGCAGACTCAGTCATAATGAGGCCAGAGTGTGGGTGGCATGAAGGCAGTGGTTGCAGTTCCAAGATCTCTCAGAACAGGAGGGGAGGATCTGTTGAAGTCAGGTGAGAGAGAAGTGCAGACCTGCACAGGGCCTGCAGCTGCAGCAGTAGTTATACCTGAGGCTATTAGCCCACAGGCTGAATGTTTGAAAGTCACCTATTGTAATGGCAAGTTAGTTCACACTTGGTCAGTTCAGAAGTAGTTCACACCTTGTTTCAGTTCAACTTTCTTTTGAGCTTTGTATCAAGTCTGTTAAGAAACAGAATTGTGAACCCCACAATTTGTGAACCTTAGAATTCATGAACTCTTGCAACAAGAAGGGGAGGAGCTAACACCTATAAAAGGAGGAGCACAAGCTGAGAAAGTTAGAATTAAGAAGAAGACTTTTATAGTGGCAGAGTCAAGAAGAGAAAGCTTGTGGTATCCCAGCACTCTGTTTGTATGCTCTGTCTATGTTGATATTGTTTGTGATACTTTGTACAGAAGCCCTAGGACCTTACTGGAAGCCCTGAAAGAAGATTTTCTGGTTGGATGTTTACCATAGTCCTGGAAGAGTGTTTTGGAGGTCCTGGGACTTTATTGATGATTTTTGCTGACCTCTTGGACCTTGTTTGTGGGTCTGTGTTAATTTCTATGTTGATGATTTGTGTTGAGTTGTCAGACATTGTTGGGGGGTCTGAGTTGACTTCATGGGCAGATAGTGAATTGATGATGGTGCTGGCAATGTGAATGAATATTATTGTGGCTCTGTTAAACTTTGTCTTTCCAGAAACAGAAACTGTGAAGGACTTGAGGTGGAATGGATACTGTGAACTTCAGTGTGGAACAGGAACTGGATGAAGAACTTCAAAAGGAGCTGGAAAAGGAACTGGGAGCTGCCTGCTTTTGAACCCAGGTGACAGAGTGACCTGTGACCATGGAAGAAGAACCATGGAAGCTGAGGGCCAGCCTCAAGTCAAGCTGAAAGAGGACTTTACTTAGATACTGCGTATTGACTGAGAAGATTATGATTTACTGTGACCTAGGGGTGGAGAATTTTGACTTTTGTACTTTGTGATTGAATTGGGGATTTTGTGATTGACTAAATGATTATGCTTCGTTGAAAACTATTGTGACCACTTTGGTGAAAACTATGTGGCCATTTTAGTGATAAGTCATTGTGAATGCTGTATCTTGATTTTTTTGTGAATGTTTTGCTCTGATTTGTTATCGAATAAATAGAGTGTATAGAATCTAACTTGCCCTATTAGAAGTTGAAAAGGAAAGGAGAATAAAAAGGGAGGGAGGGAAAGAAGGAAGGGAAGAAATAGTAAGGAAAAAGGGAAAGGAAAGGGCAGGGTCACTGATAGAAGGGAGGGAAGATTGAAGGAGCAGGTGGTCAAAAGCAAAACTCTAGTAAGGAGGGAAAGGGACAAAGGAGAAAGAAAAGTTTGAAAAGGGTGTGGGGATAGGATGGAGATAAAGACACAAATAGTAATTATAACTCTGAATGTGAACACCATAAAATGGAAGCAGATAGCAGAATGGATCAAAAATCATAATCTTGCAATACATTATTTACAAGAAACACATTTGAAACAGAGGGGTATACCTAGGGTAAAGGTAAAAGTCTGGAGTAAAATACATTATGCTTCTGCTGATGTGAAAAAAGCAGGGGTAGCAATCCTTATCTCAGACAAAGCAAAAACAAAACTAGATCTAATTAAAAGGAAACTATATCCTGCTAAAAGGGATCACAGACAATGAAGCAATATCATTACTAAAAATATATGCACCCAGTGGTATAGCACCAAAATTCTTAGAGATGTTAAGAGAGTTACAGGAAGAAATTGAAAGCAAAACTATACTAGTGGGAGTTCTCAACCTCCCCCTCTCTGATTAGTTAAATCAAGCCACAAAATAAAGAAGAAAGAAGTTAAGAAGGTGAATAAGATTTTAGAAAAGTTAAATATGATAGACTTCTGGAGAAAACTGAATGGGGATAGAAAGAAATATACCTTTTTTCTCAGCAGGACATGGCACCTACACAAAAACTGACCATGTACTCACAATCCAATACAGAAAGGAAGAAATATTAAATGCATCATTTTCAGATCATGATCCAATCAAAATTATATGGAAACTAAAGAATCTAATCCTATACAACGAGTGGATCAAACAACAAATGTTAGAAACAATCAGTAACTTCATCCAAGAAAATGACAATAATGAGGCAACACAGCAGAACTTATGGCATGCAGTAGAAGCACTTCTTAGAGGAAGTTTTATATCTCTAATTGCTTACATGAAAAAAAAATAGAGCAAGAGGATATCCATGAATTGCGCATGCAACTAAAAAAGCAAGAAAAAGAAAAATTCAAAATCTCCAATTGCATATCAAATTAGAAATTCAGAAAACCAAAGGAGAGATTAGTAAAAATTGAAATTAAGAAAACTACTGAACTAATAAATAAAATTAAGAATTTGTTATATGAAAAAACCAATGAAATAGATAAACTTTCAGTTTATTTTATAAAAAAAGAAAGAAAACTAATCTTAGTGAAATGGATGAATATTTACATAGATATAAATTTCTCAAATTAACAGAAGAGGAAGCAAAATACTTAAATAACACTATCACAGAAATAGAAATTTAATAAGCCATCAATGAACTGCTTAGGAAAAAAAAAAAACTCAAGGGCCAGATGCATTTCCAAGTGATTTCTTTCAAACTTTGAAAGAGTAATTTATTCTAATATTATCTAGATTATTTTGGAAAATAGGCAAAGAAGGAGTACTACTAAATTATTTTTATGATACTAATAGGGAACTGATACCTAGACCAGGAAGGGTCAAAACAGAGAAATAAAATTATAATCCAATTTCCTCCATGAATATAGATGCAAAATTTTTCAACAGAACATTAGCAAAAAGATTACGACAACTTATGATGAGAATAATACACTATGACCAGGTAGGATTTATTCCAGGAATGCAAGGCTGTTTCAGGAAAACTATCAGTCTAATTGATCATATCAACAACAAAACTAGCAAAAACTATACAATTATCTCAACAGTTGCAAAAAAAAACTTTTGACAAAATAAAACATCCATCCTCTTATTAAAACACTATAGAACACAGGAATAAATGAAGTCTTCCTTTAAATTATAAATAGTGTCTACCTAAAACCATAAGCAAGTATTACATTTAGTAGAGATAAGATAAATGCATTTCCAGTAAGATCAGGAGTGAAGGAAGGATGTTCATTAACATCCATTATTCAATATGGTACTAGAAATGTTAACTTTATCAATAAGAGAAGAGAAAGAAATTTAAGACATTAGAACAACGGCAAAAAAGAAACAAAGCTATCATTCTGCAGATGATATGATGATTTATTTAGAGAATCCTAGAGAAGAAAGTAAAAACTACTTGAAATAATAAATAACTTTAGCAAAGTTGCAGGATATAAAATCAACTCAGATAAATGCTCAGCATTCCTATATATTGGTAAGAAAGCCAGACAGCAAGAGATAGAAAGAGAAATTCCAGTTAAAGTTACTGTAGATATTATAAAATATTTGAGAGTCTACCTGTCAAAACAAACCCAGGAACTATATGAACACAATTATAAAACATTTTTCACACAAATAAAGTCAGATCTAAGTGATTGGAAAAACATCTGTTGCTCATGGGTAAGCTGAGCTAATACAATAAAAATGACAATTTTTTCTAAATTTATTTACTTATCTAGTGACATAACAATCAAACTACCAAAAATTATTTTTATAGAATTAGAAAAAGTAATAACAAAATTCTTCTGGAAGAACCGTTGTACTCAAATTCAAATCCCAGGTTATCACACACCACCTGACTTGTGGCCCACCATTAAATCCCTTTTACATTTCTATTCTACATATTGTCATAGCTTAAAAACTGCTTAAGGCGTGACTGGGCATATTGCTCAAGGCATAGTTCCCTGACCTCTTCTTCCCTAATCAACATTTTATATATTCTCCTTGAATTATTGTAGTGTATAAGGTTTATTATGGTGCAAGGATCTTATCTAGGGACCACCCTGTCCTGTCCTGCTGACCAAGCAGGACCCCCACCCTCTTTACCCAGAACATGACCCTAGCCTGTTCTGGGGAATCCCAGCCCCATTTACCCCCATGACCCTCCACCCTGCTCTGGAAATCATTGACTATGGCCCTTCACCCTGTGCCCTCCACCCTGTTCTAGGAGAGACCCCCATGACACAGGAAGGTTACACCCTTGTACCCTTGCACCATATTCCCAAATTAGCCCTGAGCTATAGATCTAACCAATGGCTGGTTTTTGCTTCTGTACATCATGACTTCTGCTAGCTCCCCTCCTTGATTGTGGTTTTTGTGGTTTTAGCTATATAATCAAGTCTGTATCCCCAAAAAGATTACTACCAATTTGAGTGAACATTCTAGTAGTCGTGTGCTTGCTTAATAAATCCACATCCAAATTTATCTTGAACCCAGGTCTTGGTTCTCTCTTATTCTCTGCACAACAGAACAAGAGGTCCAGAATATCAAGGAATTAATGAAAAGAAGTGCTAAGGAAGGTGGCCTAGCTGTACCAGATCTTAAACTGTACTATAAAGCAGCAATTATCAGAACTACTTAGTATTGACTAAAAAATAGAATGGCAAATCAGTGGAATAGGTTATGTACACAAGACACAGTAGTCAATGATTATAGTAATCTACTGTTTGTTAAACCCAAAGACTCCACCTTCTGGGATAAGAACTCATTATTTGACAAAAACCACTGGTATAACTGGAAAGCAGTATGGAAGAATCTGGGCAGAGAACAATATCCTACAATATATACCAAAATAAAGTCAAAATCAGTTCATGATTTAGATATAAAGACTGATACTAGAAGCAATCTAAGAGAGCAAGGACTAGTGTACCTGTCAGATTTATGGGGAACAGAATAATTTATGGCTAAATAAGAGATAGAGAATATTATGAAATGCAAAATGGATGATCTTCATAGTATTAAATTGAAAAGTTTTGTATAAACAAAGTCAATGCAACCAAGATTAGGAAGGAAGCAGAAAACTGGGAAAGATTTTTTACAACCAGTGTCTCTTATAAAGGCCTCATCTCTAAAATATATGGAGAACTGAGTCAAATTTATAAGAATTTATAATTCCCCAATTGATAAATGTTCAAAGGATATTAATAGAAATTTTTCAGAAGAAGAAACTAAAGATATCTACAGTCATATTTTAAAATGTTCTAAATTACTATTGATTAGAGAAATACAAACCAAAACAACTCTTTGGTACCTCACACCTGTTAGATAGGCTAACATGACAAAACAGAAAAACTATAAATGCCAGAGAAAATGTGGGAAAACTGGAACACTAATCTTTTGTTCGTGAAATTGTGAACTGATCTAATCAATCTGGGTAATAATTTGGAGCTATGCCAAATGGAATATAAAAATATGCATAGCTTTTGAGCCAGCAATATTACTTCCAGGGCTATATCCCAAAAAGATCATACAAATGAGAAAAGTTCTCACAGGTACAAAAATATATATAGCAGCTCTTTTTGTACTGTCCAAAGAATTGGAAGTCAAAGAGATGCCCATCAATTGGGGAATGACTGAACAAGCTATGGTATATGAATGTAATGGAATACTATTGTAGTATAAGAAATGATGAGCAGGTGGACTTCAGAAAAAGCCCATAAAGACTCATATGAACTGATACTGAGTGAGGGGAGCAGAATCAAACAATATTGTACACAGTAACAGGCACATTTTACTCTGACTAACTTTGATAGAATTGGCTCTTCTCAGCAAGGTTCTAAGACAACTCCAAAAGACTCATGATGGAAAATGCTATCCACATCCAGAGAAAGCATTATGGAGTCTGAATGCAGATCAAAACATATTATTTGTTCCCTCTCCTTATTGCCTCGTTTCATCTTTCACATAGTTCATTTCATTGCTTATAATTCTTCTTTGGAACATGATTAATGTGAAAATATGTTTAATGTGAATGTATATGTAGAGCCAATATCAGATTACATGCTGTCTTGGAAGGGGGAGGGAGAAGAGGAGGTATGGGGAGAAAATTCAGAACTCAAAAACTTATGTAACTAAATGTTGTAAACTAAAAATAAATAAATAAATGACTTTTTAAAAAAGACTTGATTGTATGGCACACAGGATGTAAGTGGAAATACATTACTTATATCTCCTCAGATGCCACAGAGAATTGGTCTGAATTTGGAAAATGATCATGCTAAAAAAAAAAAATCACTCTTGTCTATTTGTAAGGATTAGCAAATTTCAAACAGGGGGGAAATGGATAACCCAGGCTGGTCTTTCGAGCTCACATGGCTAGTCTGGCTAGCATAGAGCCTGCTGTATACCCTACAGCATGAGTGGAGTTTGTCTCCTTGATAGGTTGCATGCAACTTTAAAAATGTCAGCAATGAACTTTTTATTCTCTTCTGACATCTTTTTGACTGTACTCTTTCTGGAGACTCCTGTGGCAAATGCCTACATGTAGTGAGAGGCTATTGTGTGGCTCAGAGAAAGACAGAATTGATGCCTCTACTCATTTCTTCCCCAAGGGAGGCCTTGATTCCAGTTAGGAGAGGAAGCAGTTGGTGGAGGGGCCTGAAGCCACTTTGCTCTCCTCAGAGATAGATGGATACTAGTCTAGAAGTACAATTATCTGTTTCTTTAAATATTATTCATCTAGGGAATATGGTTTTCAGGTTCAATCTAACTTTTGATCACTATTGATTCCTGGAGGAAAGCAGGACCCCAAGTTTTATATCCAAGGCTTGACCTCTTTCCCACCAATGAATATACATAACTCTTAACCAAGTAAATACATTTAACCTAATTAAAAACAAACCCAAAATCAGAGAAGGAATATATAGGAAAACTTATACCAAACAATGAAGAATAGAGGAGCTCTCCATTTGGGAGTGAGGTAACTCATTGAGAGAGACAGAGAGACAGGGAGAAAGAGAGAGAGAGAGACAGAGAGACAGAGACAGAGACAGAGAGAGACAGAGACAGAGAAAGACAGAGAGAGACAGAAAGAAAGACAGAGTCAGTCTTACATCTCACCCAGGGGGAAGCTCTTCAAAGTTCTAGTGTAGCAAGCTGGTAATAGAGACACGATGGAGATTGCTAGCTCTTCTCATGTCTTTTCTGAGTCAGAAACCTGAAGTGAGGTTGGCCTTTCCTAAACTGGTGGGAGGGAAGGAACATGCCTTTTACCTCTTTTACCCACTCCTCCCCTCACCCCTAATTTTACTTCTAAGAAATGTACCCACAGATTTTATTTCTGTTCTGTGTTGTCAGTTTAAGGCACCAGATGCAATCCCCTTGGACCAGAGCCAGGTGATGAAGAAGGATTTGGATTTGGAACTGGTATTGTGCTCTGTGGGAATGGAGCTAAGGTATGAACCTAACCTAACCTAACCACAAATATTAGGTGTAATAAGTTTGTTTATCTGTAATTATACACACTGAAGAAATATTCCTTTGTAAAAGATTCAGTAGTACACTTAAGTTCCTATCATAAGTCTTCATCTTGATTTATGAACGGGACATAGAATAGAGTCCTCTACTACCCTCTTCAGTGCTTTTTCCCAGGCCAAATCAATTGATTCAAGAGCAATAGACCAGATCCTTCAGAAAATCCTTCACCTACTCCATGTCTCTGACAGTTAAGCCATTAGCTCAACACATCCACTTTTGCTTTTCTTCATGCCAATTCCCACTGAGTAGCACTCAACAAAAAACTGATAACTTTTTAAAAGAATTAAGAGCTGTACTGGTCAAATGTCTCTCTCATGTTGGAATGAGCCTTACATTATGTTAGAGAAAAATGGCACCAGCAGTGGTATGCCAGCAGAAGGCATAAACAACTGCTTCAGTGATCTCTGGAACAGCATCATCTTTTCTCTCCCCAGAATTATCTTTATACACAGTGAAAGGGACTATCTTTACTAATGTTAAAATTCATTACCAAAAGTCAAAGGTGGCTGGTTGCATAAGGCCAATGCCCCATCCTCTCAGAATCAGAGGTATGTGAGGCTGATCCTTACCCTTCAAGTGACTGGAGGATGACTTATATGAGAGAATGAAAAGTATGCCTCTCTTGGCAAACCAGACCAGAATCAGTTCCCATACCAAGTTCTTCATGAATTTAGTTCTCCAGGGTCATTTAAGTTCCAAATGGCTATATCCAGTTAGCCAGAGCCCCTCTTCTGTCACACACTTACCTACGTACTAGTGGGCATTAGATCTGCTACTCACAAATGGCCCTTTGCATCTAACCATGTACTCGCCTTGTAGTTGCTTTTTATTATGTTGTACAGACAATATTAAATATATTTGCTATTGTTGTTTTTGCTATGACCATCCTCCTGAGGGATATTGACTTCCACCATCCCTGGTATGGTACCGTCAAATAATGGCGTCAAGTATTTCATGCTGGCACCTCCTAGAAATCTTCAAGAGACAGTAGCCATGCTTGAGAACTGTAAGACCAAGAGAAAATAGGTGCAGAATTTATGAGCTATAGCTACATATCGATATAGGAAAGCTATCACTAGGAATCCATAGCTAGGCATAATAACCTCCTCAGGACTGAAGAAAAACAGACAGAAATAAGGGAGGACATCTTTGCTAACCCCAATAACGTCAACTAGGGAATGGTAGAGGATGAGACTCAGTATGCTGTGAATACAGGGACTTTACTGAAAACCAAGTGATGAATACCAAAATAGGAATTTTACCTGTGTGGAAATTCAGAGCTTAGTTAAAGATTCTTTGAAAAGCCCATATGATAAGAGAGGGAACAGATTATTAAACACAGATGTAGTAAACACAAGATTAAAATTTGTTCTCAGCTAGAGGAGGTGAAAAAAATGGTCAGAATATCTCAGGACCCCCACATCTCAACTTAAGGCAACTAATCCAGGAGTTCATTCAGGCTGGAAGCCCTCCACAAATCAAGATGTCATCATATTTATCTTTCTCTGCTGGGTTTTTTAAGGTCAGGAGAATAGCCAACCCCATTGTTTAGGTCTTGTTTGGGTCTTGTTACTCATCTAACCCAGTAAGAGTGGATCATCTTAGAGGCACAGACCCTACTCAGAAAAATTGGCATAGTACAATGGATCTCATATTCTACAGAGGACTTGCTAAGACTTAAAGCCTGGAATAATCCTCCCTCCCCTGCCCTGGTTACGTCAGTAAAATTTTTACTAAGGAGGCATAGTGCCCACCTACAAAACTTTCTGCCTCTGATCAAACATGCTCTGACAGTTCAAGAAGTTTTAGTTGGCCTAGACTTCTTGGCTAACCACAGCCAAGCACAACTCAGGCACTGATTCCTATCTCAGGAACAACAGCCCAACAACACCCTCCCCAGAGAAATACAGACTCTGACCCAAGGAGGAACGATGAGGCAGAACCAAGATGACAGAGTAAAAGCAGGAACTTACTTAAGCTTGTCTCCAGTTATCTCAAATACCTGTAAAAAATTACTCTAAACAAATTTTAGAGCTATGGAACCACAAAATGACAGAATGAAATATGTCTCCAGCTGAAGACAATATGGCAGAAGAACAAGAAGGGTCTATCACACCAGAATGCAAGAACAGCACAGTCCAATGGTAACTGCACTGGCACAGACTGGCAGCACAGACCAGTGGGAGCAGAACTCAGGGGACCAGAGGTGGCTAGGTGGCACAGTGAATAGAGCACAGCCCTGTAGTCAGGAGGACCTGAGTTCAAATCTGGCCTCAGACACTTAACACTAACTAGCCGTGTGACCTTGGGCAAGTCACTTAACCCCAACTGCCCTTCCAAAAAAATAAAAAGCAAAGAAAAAAAAACTCAGAGGACCAAACCAATTGTAGCTGTGGCAGTTTCCATATTTCTCAATCCACAAACACCAAAGACAAAGTAAAAGTTCAATGAAGAAATTCTGTTGGAACTGGGTGAGAGAAGAGCATCAGGTGGTCCCTGACCCCAGGGCAGCTGCAGTGGAAGTCTCTGGAGCTACTTTTTCAGGGGCTTCTTCCAGAGCTCAAAGTCCACAGATGTTGGAGGAAACAAGAGAATAACCAGTGGGCAATTGTGGGAATCTCTCTACTGAAACATAGACAGGATTCTCTTGCTTTGCCCTGCTTTGATGTGGGTCACAGTCTTGGGTGGTGGTCCTGGGATGAGGAGATCTGGCATGGCAGAGCTTGTTGAGGCTATGGAGGGGGCATTCTCCTCACAGTTCTGAGGCAAGAATCTAGAAGGACCTCTGACAATAGCTGTGCAAAACCCCAGAAATTTGAGAATCAGTACTCTCCACTCTGGAAGCAGAGTTCTACCATGGCAGAGTTCAAAAGTCAAGGCTGGCAAGAAGAGAAAACAGAGGAAGTGTAAACAAACTATAGAATCTTTTGGTGGGGGACAAAGACAATCAAAACATAGAACAAGAAGAAGACAACAAAGTCAAAACTCCTGCATAAAAAGCCTCCAAGATAAATAAGAACTGATCGCAGGCCACGGAGGCGCTCAAAAATAATTCAGAGGCTTGTTTGAGGGAAGAGTTAACATGGCGGCACAAAAGCAGGAAAATTGCCCATAACCACCCCAAATACCTATAAAATATGGCTCTAAACAAATTTCAGAACTCCAAAGCCCACAAAGTGACAGAAAAACAAATCTCCTGCTGAAGACAGCCTGGTAGGCAGTCAGGAAGGATTAGTCACAGCACACTGGGAGCAAAGCTCAACTCTGCATGAAACCATAGTTTTAGCACCAGGGCAGCTGTGAATCAGCTGTCTGGAGCATTCAGGAGAGTGGATCAGCAGCAGCTGTGGCCATTTCCAGAATTATCAACCCATAAATGCCAAAGACAAAGTGAAAGATCAGTGAAACTTGGCTGAATTTGGGGGGGGGGGGGAGGAGAGAAGGAGGAGCAGGATCAGCCCTCTGCCCCTAGAGCCAAAAGAAGTGGAAGTTGTAGCCCTGCAGCCACCTCCACATGGCTTCTTCAGAGCTCCTGGCCTGCAAATTGCAAGGGGACCAAGTGACCATTCAGAGGCTAAGTGCTCTTGCCTTAACCTGCCTGTATCTGGAACATGGTCTTGGGTGGTGGTCCTGAGGTACGTGACCAGTGAACCAAAGCTGGTGGAGGCTGTAGAGATGGCAGCCTTCTAATAGCTCTGGCAGCTGTGAAAACACCAGCAATTTAGGACAAAGCTCTCCCTTCTGGAAGCAGAGTTCTACTGTGGCAAAGAACTCAAAAGTCAAGTAATTGACTGGCAACATGAGCAGGGAAAGGAAGCAAAGCAAGAACAGCAATCCAACTTTAGATTCCTTTTTGGGGAACAAAAAGGATTAAAGCATGGAATGGGAGGAAGACAACACAGTCAGAACTTCCACACCAAAAGCTTCCAAGAAAAATATTAAATGGTTATAGGCCATCCAGGAGCTTATGAAGAATTTTGAAAACCAAATAAGAGAAGTGGAGGAAAAATTAGGAAGAGAAATGAAAATGATGCAAGAAAATCATGAAAAGAGATTCAACAAACTGACTGAAGAAAATAACACCTTAAAAAATAGATTAACTCAAATGGAAAAAGAGGCCCAAAAAGCCAATGAGGAGAAGAATTCCTTAAAAACCCAAATTTTCCAGATGGAAAAAGAATCTCAAAAGCTCACTGAAGAGAATAATTCCTTCAGAATTAGATTGGAGCAAATGGAAACAAATGACTTCATGAGAAATCAATACACTATTAAACAGATCCAAACAAATGAAAAAATAGAAGGCAATGT
>CM053585.1:306200162-306226333 GCA_028646515.1 Pseudochirops corinnae | reverse complement strand
TAAATAGCTGAGAAAGAAGAAAGGAGGGAAGAAGGAGGGAGAGGGAGAGAGAGAAAGAGAGAGAGAGAGAGAGAGAGAGTCTCTAGGTGATTTTCTGGGGTCACCAACTGGAGGCTCAAGACAAATTAAAATATTTTATGAAAACATGTTAATATTCTCTGATTCTTAAAAGTAGAAAAAAGGTTAAGTGAATCTACTTGAGGGGAAGAAATCAACCTAGGCACAATCCAAGTAAATGATTTTCCTGTGAGATGAGGTTTGGTAAATAGAGAAGCAGAATTACTTCACTCTCAGGTAGTGGTTGCTCGTAATACTCTTCTTCCCCCAATGTTCTCTTCTGAAGTAGGCTAAAAAGCTACATCTTCCCCCATTCTGTGCCATGAGTATGATTGGGGAGTGAAATATAAGACATTTAGTAAGGGGAAAGTATCTCCTAAGGAGCTGCCTAAAAGGAGTTGACGAGTTGGGAAAGAGTGACTCTACCCAACAGAACAGTGAGGGAGTGGTTTTCCTCTTTAGTCAAACAATTCTATATCATCATAGCTGTTAGATACACATACACATAGATGTTATAGTATGCAGGCGTTAATTTGGATTTTCTAAGCTGATCCATAGAAAAGATCTAACTCTATTTTTTAAATAGTAGAAAGCAATACTATCTTATTCCAGGAAATGAATAACACTTGTTGTGTATTCATTATATAATACTGTGCATATATTTAGAGATGTGTATTCCAACTGGATAGGAGATCTCTGAGCCCATGAAACTGTGTGCTTGTAGATCACACTCCTGACTAGCAGAGAAAGTTGAGGTGAGGAGAGAAGACATAGACTTTGAATGGCCTCTGGAATCATACACGTGTGGCAGAAGCTGGTATCTCAACATAACCCTTGATTCCAGGGCCTAAACTCTCAAAGACTAAGAGTGGATTTCTTAGTGGATTCTGAGATCATTCTCTCCTCAGTTGAACTCAGAATTTATATTGATACCAACTAACAGATGCCCCCTTACCATTTAAAGGTTAACTTAAATGATATAATTCCCAGTCTTTTATCTAAGCTAATCAAGAGCTTCCTCAATTACTGTTCTACTGCTTTATTTCATAAATATGATTGTCCCCTGTCTATGATTGTCTTTTGTGTAATAAACACTTGGTGGAGGGGAGCTAAACTGGTTAAGATTAAACCAGCTAGCTTTCCCGTGGATTACTTTCATTGTCCCCTTGACCAACCAGACTAAGTGACTTTCAAAGAAATCAAAGTCTAGCCCCTAAAAGTATAAATCTAAAGATTAATTTCTTTAGCTCACTGTATCTACATTGAGTTCTACTTTTATGAAATACAGTTCTGTGAATTGCCAGTATAGCACTGTACTTGTAGTTACTCAAGTGTATTTACAGAAGTTATTGGCAAATTTTTACATCTAGAGTCACAAATTAAATGCATTTTCCTTCAGGGAAATTTTTATAGATATTTTATTTAATACCACCAATAGCTTCTTGTATACATCTTACTTATGTGTGACTCATTGAATGTGCTGGGAAGCACCTTTTATATTTCCTTTGACATCGGAAAAGTTCTGTCTGATGTCATTATGCAATTTTCTTTGTTGAACATAAAACCTTTGTTAAAAATCAATAAGTAAAACTATTCAAATTTTTAAAACCAAGTGTTAACTTGTACTAACTTCATTGTGAATGTGAATTGTACCATATTTCACTTCATAATCCTTACAGATTTTATGCCACTTTTTGCCAAAATGTGAGCTACTACCATTATTCAAGTTTTTTAAAAAATTGTGCTGGTATTACTTAAAAATCATTTATTACTAAACTGTCTTTGGTGCAAGATCAGGATGCATAGAATACCCTAGAATATTCATTAAAATCAGAAAGATGCAAGTTTTACCATGTCATGTGACTTACTCATGGCAGCTTCGCCTGCCCACCTGTTCTCTTCGCACCTAGGGTTCTTTGTTGGGTTGAGTGACAATACCATTAGTACTGTGGAACTCTAAACAAACCATGCAAGTTGAAATATACTTTCTGATATATACTGACTTGACAGTATGAGTGCAATAAGAATTCTAGACTCATGGCTCACAATGCCTGAGAGATAAATGTGTACCCATATTCCACTGATGAATATATATTGCTGCTTTGTTTACCTTTTAAGCAGTATAATAAATAGAATCATACCATGTGACAATTACATGATGAAAGGCTATAAACAAATTTTTGAAGACTAAAAAGCAAAACAAAACAAAACATACACATCAGGGTGTGACAATTAGATGGTGAAATATTAGTTGCAAAACAACCTAAAGGATATGGATCTGACATTGACATGTGCAATATCTGTAGGAAAACAGTTCTAATTCAAATGGCTGAATTTCAAGGAATTAATTTATTTAAATCTCTTTTTCCTGCTGAAACACTATGGGGGATTCTAAGAATATTATCATTAATTTCATTAAAAAATAATTCTGACCCAAAACACACAAAATAAATATTTGTGTAACACCTTAAGACACAAAAAAGAGGATCCTATATGAAACCATGATTCTCTATTATATATCATTTGGTTCTTTTTTTAAAAAAGTATGTAATAAATTCTATGTATTAGTTCCAAATTTTACCTGCTTATCTTTTTCTTTCTGAACTGCCTTCTGTTCTTTTCTGTACGATATGAAAACTGCTATAATGGCCCCTGGGGGTTTTGGAAGTGGTAGAAGGAAGCATTACTATTATTAGTTCCTCTTGCCCTTACACTTTGCAATTAAAAAATGAAAAAGGAAAAAAAAACCCTCTTATAACAAATAAGTAGAGTCAAGCAAAGTCTATATTGTGGCCATGTCCAAAAATTTAAGTCTCTGAATCTTGCACCCATCACCTTTCATTGATGGGTTCTACACTTCAGCATAGTTTCTCTGGAGACATTGCTGATCATTGAATAAGTAGAGTTAAATTTTTGAAGCTATTTTTCTTTACAATATTGTTGTTCCTGTATGAATTGTGCTCTTGGTTAAACTCACTTTAATGTGTTCAGTCACACTGCAAAGTATTGTCTGAAATTATCTGTTTAATTTTTTAAGATACAATAATATTTCACAATAAATTAAATTCCACAATAATATCCCACATTTTGTTTAGCCATTCAACATTCTCCAGTAGTCTAAGAACAACCCTAACTCCCCTCAGTCCCCATAGCTTTGAGCTTTTTTGCATTTTTCCTCCTCTTTTTAATTTCCCACTTCAAGATCAGGAAGTATTTTGCTTTTGGTTATTCTCTCCTTTCACTCTCACTACTTATCTTTCCTCTTAACATATTTCCTTACCCCCTATCTGCTTCTGTCACTTTTGAGTTTGAAGTATTTCTACACCACACTACTTGAGTATATGCTCACTCCTGCTTTGTTCATCTCAGATGAGGGAGAACTACATCTAATGCCAACTCCCCACCACCACTTCTTCCTCCTTGTTTGTATAATGTTCTTCTCACACATTCCAAGTGTGAGAAAGAGAAAGCCCCATTTTCTTTTTTTCCCTTTCTATATTAGATCATTTCTTTACCTTTCCTCTTTATTTCCTGTCTTTAAACTCTCACAACATAACCAATTTACCCCATTTGTTTGTTTGTTTTTATTTTCCTCGATATCCTTTAATATACTAAATTTTTGAAGAGACACTTGTTTCTTCTCCTTCAATTAGAATGTTAGCCCAACATTATCATATTATTCTTTCTAAATGCTCAAACAAATTTACTCTCATTCATCTATAAAATTGAGGTTCATCTGATTTACACTTCCCCAATTCTTTCCTGGATGTTTGTGTATTCTTCTTTTCACACACCCAGTTATGAGAAATCATACAGCCTCCTCTCCCCCCAATTGCTCTAATGACATTTAATTTCCTGGTCTTTTCTGGATTATCATATTTGTATTTCAAAGTTTTTACTCGTTTCTTTCCTTTTCATCAGAAATACTTGCAAGTCCTCCATTACATTAAAGATCCATTTTTTTTTTTTTGCCTCTGTAGGATTATACTCAGCTTTGTATGATAAGATATTCTTGGGCATAGTTTTGTTTTTTTTTTAACTTTGTAGTATTGTATTCAAAGATCTTCTTTCATTTACAGTAGAAGCCATTAAAATTCATGTGGTCCTGACTATAGTTCTTTAGTACTTGAATATCTTCTTTCTGAATGCTTTCAGTATCTATCTATTCATCTATTCATTAATTTATTCATTTATCTATTCATTCTTTTATTTTTGGTATGAGAATTCTGCTATGGCATTCTTGGGATTTTTCCTTTTAGGTTCTTTTCTAAAAGTAATTTTTGGATTCTTTCTATCTTTTCTCTGCCCTCTGGTTCTATTATATCTGGGCAGTTCTCATTTATGATTCTTGAAATAATGATGTGTAGGCTGTTTGAAAATCATAATTTTTCAGAGTTCAATGATTCCTAAATTGTCTCTCCTTGACTTGTTTCCAGGTCATTATTTTTAATGTCAGGAACATTAGTTTTTCATATAGAAAATACTTTTGATATTTTGATTTGGTTCTATTGTATTTCCTGAATGGAATAATTGGATTTTTTTTGTCCATTCTAGTTTTCAGAGAGTTCATTACGTGGGTAAGGCTTATTGCCTCCACCCTCACGTTACTTCTTCTGCTTCTAAATCTTTCTTGCAGAACCCTTCTTTCTTTTCTTATCTTTTGCTTTATTTCTTTTAGGACTTCTTATAGTCCTTGTGGAAAATCTTTTTTTTCCTTTGAGTGTCTGCTTGCAGTTTTTATGGAATTACTCTGTTCCCTTTGGGGATGTCTAAATTTTAAATAATTTTCATATGTTTGTATTTTCTTTGATATACTGACATCTTCAGCTTTAGTTCTTGAATTAGAGCTTTGTTCAAGGGTTATAATCTGCCTCCCTACTGCGCTTTTGGGTTATGTGGTAACTTCCAATTGATCTTCACCTGGGCATCCTCATTTCTTGGGCTAACCTTTACTTCCTGGTGTTAGCCATCCCTGGATTCAGGAAGATCCAGAGTACTGAATCCTCATGGCATTCTTTGGCATCTCAGAGTGTTTAGTATCTTAGAGTCCCTGGGACTACATTGTCCTGGTATGAGCGCACTCATTCTATGCTGACTAGAAGTTGGAGTCAGATGACACAATGGATAGAATTCTGGCCTTGCTTTCAGTAAGACTTGAATTCAAATCTGGCCTCATACACTTATTAGCAGTGTGACCCTGGGCAAATGTCTTAACCCTGTTTGTCTCATTTACAAAATGTGATATAGAAGGAAAATGAAAACCACTCCAGTACCTTTGCCAAGAAAACCACAAATGTGACCATGAAGAATTGGACAAGACTAAAACAACTAAACAACAACAATAGAAGTTAGTCCCTGCCCTGTGTTCTTCCAGGGGGGTTTCAACATTCTCATTTCAGGACTTTCTGACAACTCAAGTATTTTTTTAGAGGAGTAAGACAACCTATTTTAAATTAACGGCACTCACTTATCTTGCCAAAATGACTGCCTGAATGCAAGGCAGACTATCCAGCTCCCACATACCTACTCCCATACAAAATACTCTGGTGGTCAAAGTCATTCATAACATACTTTCCTCATACTTTTCTGGTGTTCTTAGACTTTATTCATCCCCATGTCTTCTATGATCCTGTGACACAGGACTCCTTCATGTTCTTCACACAAAACTCCAGACTCTGGGAATTTTCTGGTTGTTCTCCAAACCTAGTATTTTCTCCCTCAACATCTCCATCTCTGACTTCTATTCAAGTTATAGCTAAAATTCAGTCTTCTAAGAAACCTTTCCTAATCCTCCTTAAAGCTAAAGCCTTCCGTCTTTTGGTGATCTCTATTTTATCCTGCATTTATTTTGTTTGTATATACATTTTGTCTTCCCATTAGACTGTGAACTCCTTGAGATCAGAGACTGACTGTATTTTGCCTTGCTTTGTGTTTCCAGCATTTAGCACAGCACCTTTGCATAGTAGATGCATAATTAATGCTTGCTGGGTGATTGAGTTTTGGGCCAGTCCTCTTGTCATTGGCCATCCTCTCTAAGACCACTGGAGTAGTTGCTAGGGAATGACCTCCTTCTGCCCTTCATTTCCAATTTCATTTGACACCTGTACTTCTCAAACATACAAGGTCCCTTTCCCCATCCAAGCCTGGGCATTTCTATTTATAAAACTATTTCCCTTAAGATCAGGAAAGGACAAACACAAAAGAGGCAATCCAAATCCCAGTGCAGGATTGCTAATGGAGGTTATGTACTTTAGTTGTCATGTGCTCATTGTTAATGGAGGGTGGAGGTGGTGGATTGAATGCATAAAGGAGTAGAAGGAAGTTTTCCTCCTCCTCCCAGCTCTCAGGTAGGTGCTCAAAACAGCCCTGATGATTTTTGTGGTCACACAACTAGTGAGTGACAGAGGTGTGCTTTGTACCCCAAGCCTTCCTTATTCTACTCCATCCACTATTCTCTATTTCTCTTTGTAAATTAAATGGATCAAGGATGATCAAAAATGTAACAAATGTCTACTGACAGTATGGGAAATAATATTAATAACTCAAAATCCTGTTTATTTTTATTATGAAGCATAGTTATTTGTTAGTTTACATTGAAATAGAAGGCACCTAGTAAATATTTATGGATTCGTACTTGGCCTAAGAACTAAGCCATTAACCAAAAATAGGGCTATAAATAATGAATTTGCTTATCAGTTTTGTCTACTGCAAACTTAGTCAATTTCTACTTTCACCTGTGGAATTACCTCTTAAAAGGAGTAAATGTATTTTTTTTTAATATAAAGGTACGTTTAACATTAGCATATGGAAGAGACCATATATGTTTTAAAGGAAGCAGCTAGGTGGTACAGTGGATAGGGACAGAGTGGCCCTGGAATCAGAAAGATTGAAAGTTTAAATACAGTCTCAGATATTTATTAGCTGTGTGACCATAGGCACTTAATTTCTGTTGTGTTTGCTTCAGTTTCCTTGACTATAAAATGGGAGCAACAATACCACCTACCTTGAAGTGTTTTCATGAGGATCAAATGAGATATTTGTAAAGTGCTTAGCACACAGTCTATTACTATCACTATTAATTACTATTATTATTACCTATCACTATTACTATTACATAGTAGGCACTGTATAGATGCTTATTCTCTTCTTCCCTTTTAAGGACCCACTTAGCTAAAATACAAAGATGCTTATCACAAGTAGGATAGCTACTTGGTGATGATATTTTTTTCATTATGGAAATCCACAACAAAACTAAAGTATAGAATCATTCTCAGGGATATCTGCCCTTCTGCATAGATTTTGACAATGTCAGAAAAGTGAGCAGAAAAAGCTCAGAATCCTATAGCTTTTAGACCATTTGAAAATGCGAAATTCACTTCTGGTATGTTAAATGTGACATCTTTTTTCTATGAACAACATATGCATATACAACTGGGGGAAATTAATTGTATCAATCTTGACATTCTCACTGTAAACACATACAGAATAGAGAAGGTAGTTGTAGGGAAGTAACAGGAAGACTGACTTACAGATTCTTTTTGAAGAGAATCTGTAGAGGTATCTTTGTTATATATTAAATCATAATAAGAATTGTCACTTATTGTTTACACTTACACTACAATAATCACAATGAATATTTGAAGGAAGTCCATGGTGAAAATAATTGATTCCTAACCAACATATGTACAATGTTTTAAAGTTTGCAAAATGTTTTATGTATATTATTCCATTCAAGCTTCACAACAATACTGTGAGGTAGATGCTATTAATATTCCAGTTTTACCAATAAGGAAATGGAGCCATTAGAATTTGCTGATTATAGGGAAACTGTTCACACCTGTGTTTTATCAAGATCAGTTTGCCAACTAATCAACTTGCGTGGAGAGAAGCTTGAGACAGGAAGGGTAACCAGAATGTTATGTAAAAAATTTAGGCATATTGTGATGAGAGCCTAGACTAATGTGACTCCAGTGTCAGAGGAGAGGAGAAGTACAATAGCAGACATGTACTGGGAATTTTTGGATGGTTCAGATTCAAGATTCAATGTAAAATAATTCATTAGAAGACCTACAAACTACTTTGTATTTCTTTTTAAGTTCTAGCCACTTACCAGAATGTAATTAGTTTAAATTAAATGGCCACTTTTATTCTATTAAATGGCCACTGGGAGAGTTTTATATTTGGTATCTTGTTTATATGTATGTTTGTATGTATCATTTGTCTTATACCAAATTTATATTGTGCACTGATTACCTTTTCACTCTCCTTTGTTTAGGGAAATGCTCAATGTACATCAAAACCTAAGGTATAAATAAATAAAAAATTATGGAGTGAAGGTTTAATGTGCCAAAGATTGTGCATACAAGGACCCAAGACTCCTCTTATTTGAGTCAAGACTCCTACTTCATTTCTCATGCTTATGTAACCATTGATCTCTAAGGTGTTTTGATATTTTTAAAATATAATTGCTCTTCTATAGAGGCAATGTGGTGTAATAGAAATAGATTAAGAGTAAAAACACCTGGATTCTTATCCTGGTTCTGTTACTTCCTAGGTTAGGCCAAAAGAAAAAAAAATCCAGATCCTAGACAAAATTTTAACCCTCGTTTCATTATTTGCTCAATATATATAATAATACTTGCTTATCTACTTCATATAGTTCCTCTAGAATAAAATTGGATAATAAAAAAAAAGAACAACACCTTATAAACTTTAAAAAACGCATGTCACTAAAATATCCATTGAACTTCTTGTTAGTGGTTATTAATAGTAGAAATGTCTGCAGAACACTAACATGGTATTTAACATGTTTTCATTTATTGAAAAAAATGGAAAATAACATACATCTATCCGAGGCTATTTAACAGAGGGGAAAAATACTCAATGGAAAAGCAAATAAAATCTAGAAGCACATATGTATGTCATGTAACCAGAAATCAAATATAGATTTAATTCAGTGTAAGATTGATTAAGCTTATATGTATAAAAATTTGGAACATGAGGCTAGAGGGAAAAAAAATGTATTTTCCTATTTAAGAAGCCAGGGTATCAATGAAATATGAATTAGACCCAAACATAAATGAACAAACTGAGAACTATTTCATAGGTTTTCCTATCATTTTATGTCAGTTCAAAAACAAAGTACGTTTTTTCACTGATCTGATGAAAAATTAATTTAACCAAAATTTACTCCTTTTACTACTGAATATTCTCTCCAGTATATTACCTTCAGTTTTTCACTTCTCAAAAGTTTTCATTTCCAACTTTCTAATTCTGATAGCACTATATTCTGTATCAGAATAATGAAGTTGAATCACATTTAATAAAATTAAAATGCATACATGATATGGTAAGATAATCCATGACCGAATTTGTAGTAGATTCATGGTTTTCAATTCTTTCATTATGCACCCTTTCACTATTTTTCATATATTTACATATGATTTAGAAGTCTTTTATTTCCCCTTTCCCATGTAATTAACATTTCCATTTTTCATAGAAGTATTATAGAAATTTATCTCAATGTCACATCTGATGCTGCAGTTGAATCCTCAGTCATTGGGGAAGAGTCCTCATATTGCACCATACTGTATTTTTTTTCCTGTAAGTTGAAATTTGAAGTAGTGTGGGCATCACTTTTAAAAACAAACTACCTGAAAATCCATAAATTGAGGTCAGTTAGAAAGGGGACACTGAAGGACAAAAAGGTAAGATTGAGATGATTCTTATATTTTATTGTTTTTATAGTAAATTCATTAATTACTAATTGACTTCAGTCATCCAGCAGCACCAGAGTAAACTCTTTTCTTTGTAGTACAGTGTGAAATAATTTGAGAGATGCATTTGGTGGCCAATTAGGCAAATGTATTTGGGGATAAGCCTGCTCAGACCTGAAGTGCTACAGTATACCTCACACTATCAAAAGGCAGGGTTTAAATAAAAATATGATAACAAATAGATAACTTAAAGAAAATATTCATTAAAATAAAAAAGGTCATCAGATGTTCTCACCTTCTTCCTAATACCTTGCTATAAAGGATGGATACATAAAATTTAAATTCTTTAATATCCATAAAAATTTCTTAAATCTTTAAATTTGGTATTAAATTAATTCTGTTTTCCATATGTTAAATCTTTTTTGTTAAAACATAACTAAATTATATGGTTTCTAAAATAAAAATGTGTAATTGGTGAAATCTAGTACCATTAGATTTGGGATTATTTTATATTGTAAAATAGATATGGGATGACTTATTACACTGATAATATATAATGCAATTAGTTAGCTTTTTTGTAATCCAAATGACTTTAGTCATCAAAATTAATTTGAAGGCAATTTAGTGATCAGTGGGAAATAACTTATGAGTTTTAGCTTATCCTGCTATTATGGTATACCATATCCCAAACAAACTGTCTTAAAATAAATTTTTGTGATTCACTATACTTCTTTTATGATATACAATACTATCTGCATTATACTATTCAGCACATGAGAACCACAATTTATTTTTTTTTAAGTAGCTATAGGAATAGATAGCAAATGGCACAATGAAAGAAGTGATAAAGGACTAAATAGACATAAATTTTAAAAAGAAAGTAAGAAAAAGTGAAGCCAAATGTTTAGATTGGGGGAACCAGAGATTAAGAAATGAGAAAGGAAAAGAGAACAACGAGTGACACTAGGCATAGCATAGTCAATGAAAATGTTATATGTATGCACATTCACATATACATACAAGATTTACTTTATCTTCTTTGCTTCCTTTTGATGAACAGTAGCCAAATTAGGTGTTATTTAAATTCTGGCAATTTTCAAAGACTAGTTTAATTATATAGCAATATCCAAATTAAGTAGCATAGATAAATATAGAAATTATAGCTATCAGCGTACACCCAGGAAATCCAATGATTTAAAGGTCCCTGTTGAGACTTTTTACACAAAATATAAATGCTTCAGACAAAATTTAGATTTTTCACATATTATTTCTCACCACCAAAGATCATATTAATCTTGTTGGTCAGTTAAACTATACCAAATACATTAAAATTTTTGTTATCAATGAAAGTAACACTAGGCTACATTATTAAGAAGGTATATTTGGCTCATTTACCTGCCATTTTCCAAGAATTAAGGTGTCTTGTTTCCTATTTCTATGCTTTTAAAGTAGATAAACTATAGTTTTGATTTGAGAAGAGATGATTATTCAACTTCTAGTCTAGCTAAGATATCCAGAGCCTTTTAGACTGACATATTCTACAACTTCTTTGTATTATTGGCATTTTGTTTGGTACATTTGTGTTTTTAAAAGAACCACCTCTAATTTTATCATTTCTTATTGAGCAATGAAGATTTTGTGAAGGTTCAAGAAGAGATTTTTATTACTACCATTTTTTTAAAAGTAAAATTAGTTTTGTTAATTAAAGTGAAAGGGAAGTATCTGGCTAAAAAAATACTCATCTACTCAGATATTATGACCTCTTTCATAAAGAGATTTCTTATAGACCTAAGCAAGAAAAAAGAAGTCATTTAATTCAGATCAATATCAAAAAGGTTTTTCATCGATATAAGGAGTCAATTAGATGCATGGATAGACAACATTAATGTTGTGGAAAAAGTTTTCATTTCAAATTTGTTAGAGGGTCAACTTGGTTTTTATAACATTTCAATTTTGTAACAGCCCAGTTTAGATACTTATTGAAGACTTAAGATGGCTCTCCCCTTAGTCAAATATAACCATCCATTCTGAATTAAGATGTCATATTTTCCAGCTACAATACCATTGAACCAGCATTTGACCAATAAGCTATGAAGAGAGAACTGACATTTTCAAAAACATTAAAATTTTTTTCTAAAATTCTTGTCCTTATACATCAAGGTATATGAAATGCAAAGATATGTCTAATGACAATGTAAGCAGTGAAAAATAATCAGTTTATCATTAGCTTGCTGAATAAGTGAATATGCATACAAACACACATACATCTTAACATACCTTACCTGGAAAGAGGCTTTATTGAACACAGCTGTAAAATGATCATTTCAGATGAATTACTTAATTTGCACAAACATTTCTACAGAATTGAAAGAAATATTAAGCCTTGTCATTGTTTCACTACATCTTCTTGTGCTTTTTATATTTATATTTTCAATGTTAAATCTTTATATCTATATCCCAATTATTTGCATAATCAGTTTTTAACCCTGGGGTATTCTCAATAAATATATATATTAATGATAATAATAATAATGATGATGATACTCTTCTTTAGACAAAAGTCTTTTTAAATGAAGTTAAAAGCTGAAATAATTTAAGGAAAAAGGTCATCAAGTTTCATAACCAACAAATATAAGGGAAATTTACAATACATAGGAAAACTGGCTGGTTTGTCCTGGTCGCTCAAACTGGTAATGGTTTGTCCTCAGGTAGCTCAAAATCATTTTTACAGAATTTTTTTGTAAAAGTATTTGTGTGTTTTAAATGTTGGTAAAATAACAAAATATTATTTCACAATCTGCACAGAGTCTGACTAAAGGGCAGAGGCATCTTACCCTCAGTAATAAGGATAAAGACAAATTTTTTTCAGTTCCAATGTTGCTGTAGAGTTTCTATATACTGTGATCACAAACACTTTCCTTTTCCCTCAATCAACAAACTAGGACATCTAAAGTTGGGGCCAACTTCATTTCAAGTGGACATTAAAAAAATCATTTTTGTATTTTACCATCTAATACTCTAAATAACAATTTTTTGTTCTGATTGATCCACTTAATAAATGGGGGTGGGGAGTGTTGTTCCCATGTCCAGTATCAGTGGAAGCTATTTTCTAATGGATAATAAGCTGAAAGGCCATGGCTGTCTAACTGGTTATACAAATATCTCGTCTGAAAGGGCTTACGAAGCAACTTATGTTCTTCCTTCTCCAGAAGTGGCATTTTGTTTTCTTGACTCTAATTACGTTTAGCCTCTGTAGTTTGTTTATAAAATAGTTTTACACAAACCACTCTTAGCAGTGCAAGCTTCTGTGTTGAAAAATTTTCAGGCTTGTTTCATTGAAGGCACTTGGTTTCCATGGCAATTTTATAAAAGATAGTGGTTTGGTTTCTTCATTAGAACAGATGACTTAGTTGGGGTGTTCAAGTGGCCGCAAGCAAATTCCGATAAGCCTGTGTAATACGTAAGCCCAGGTATCACATCCTGGATAATAATGCATGCAAAAAGAGACAGCATACAGTTATCTAGCTTAGCCATGGGGGTGGGGGAAAAGAGGATGGGGAGAGGATATGAATGTCTTAAAAAGCTCTGAGTTAGGATTATTTTCAAGAAAAAGTAACAGCCAAAGGCAAAAGGGCCTATGTTTATTTAATTCTCTACTAAAAACCTTCTTGAAGGGAAAATAAATGCCAGCTCTTCACATACCCTGTTTACTGTGAGGTTTTTGTTGGCAGGCCATTAGGTTTCCAAGGTAACAAAGCAAACTATTCTTTTGAAACAAAACCAGTCATGACTTTGTGCTTTGACAAGGATTTCTTTCTATAGCTCTTTTTTTTCCCAGAGTTTAACCAGATGAAACTGTATTCTTATTAGCCAGGAGAGCCCCTGAAGGTAGGTCTCTTCTTTATTCATGTCAAGATCACCTTTCATATGTAGTTTGGAATAAGTTATGCTCCCATGATGTTTTTATCCCCAGTGCTTTTTTTTTTTTTTTTGTTCATTTTGTTTTGTTTTGTTTTGTTTTGGAGTCTGTAGTCAGTGGAGGAATCTTTGGTAGTTTGTTTTAAATGTCCATTTACAAAGACTCTTTCTTCATGTCAGTGCTTGGTGAATCTTTTATAGCCTCTGCCAGAATAAGGTCACCTTCGAGGATTTAAGATAGAGATGAGGACGACAGCTGGGAAAAGCCATATGTGTACTAAAATGCCAACAGCGCCATCAACTGAATCTAAAGATAAAGAAAATAAATACCAGAACAGAAGTAGAATTAGCTTTTTAGAGATGTACACGATAAAATTTTAGTGCACTAAGGAAAATGAAAGCTGGAATAAGAAGAGCATTTCAATAAAAAGTGTGTGTGGCGGGGGGCAGGAGGGAATCTTTATCTGGAAGGACTTTGCCATGACAGAGGATGAAGAAAATGAAAATTGTATTATATTCATTTGTTCCTATGTCAAGTAAAACTTTCATCTCTACCCCAGCTTAGTACATAAGCCTAGAAAATTACATTCAAAGCAAAATTTCACAAAAGATCAGGTAGATGTAAATCATGTAGGTAGATATCTATTTCTGGAAAACCAAACAATGTATTTACTAGATGATAACTTGAGAATTTCTAATTTGAGAATTGTAAATTCAAATGTATATGATCTTATATGTTTGCTCAGAATTTAATTGTCTAAGTTTATGTACTAAGCTGAAGTACAGATGGAAAGTTTTACTTGAGATGAAAACAAATTAACTCAGGGGAAAGATCCAGAAATCCCTAAAAATTTCAGTATTTTTCCAAGCCTTATTTTTTTCAATAACTTTGAGGTCATCTAACAGAAAGATTGCTTTTGCTGGTTTTTTGTTACAAAGAGGGAAATTAATGTGCTTCTTCCTTCTTTCTGCCCCTAGCTATTTTAAAAATGGATCAATGATTTATATTTGGATTATTCACCATTCATTGTCCATTGGAAATTGTCAGACTTCAGATACCATACTCTTGGGCAAAGGTAATTATACTAATCAATCAATGAATTGATTAAAATTCATTAAGCACCTATTACATAGAGGCACAAATTCAAAGAATGAAAAAATCTCTACTCATGATGAGCTTACATTCTAATTGGGGAGAGAAATACATGTAAATGTACATAAAGCATAAATATAATATTAATATATAGAAAAACATAAAAAGAAATTAAATACAAGGTAGTTTAGGAGAGAGATCACTAGCATGTGGGAAAATCAGGAAAGTTTTCATGCACGAGATGGTATTTGAAATGCACCTTAAAGAGTCCATGAGGCAGAGGTGTGGGGGATGGCCATTACAAAGTTAATAGAATAAGAGATAGAGTATACTTTGCAAGGAACAAAGAAAAGACCCATTTGTCTTTAACAGAGAGAACTGGAAGGCAATAATGGCCATTGAAGCTGGAAAGTTAGACTGGATTCAGATAGAGATATTTAAAAATTAGAGTTTATATTTTATCTTGGAGAAAATAGGGAGATATTGGAATTGGTTGAGCAGGGGAGCGACAAGTTAAGATCTACATTTAAAGAAAATTATTTTGAAAGCAGTATATAGAATGGATTGGGGGAAGGGGAGATGAAGTAGGGAGAACAATTAGGAAGCTGATGGAATAATCTAAGTGAGAGGTGATGAGGGCCTGAACTGCTATATGAATGCAGAGATGGGTTGAATGCAAAAGATGTGAAGGGAGAAAGAGCAAGGTCTGGCATATAACTGGATTATGAATTGAGGGAGAATAAGGAGGCCAGGATAATGCTGAGAGTACAAAACTGAAAGACCAGACAGATGGTGGTGCCTTTGACAGTAAAAGAAATTTGCAATAGGGGAGAGCTTCAGAGGAAATAGGGAAAGAATTTAGGAGGTAAGATAATGAATTTTGTTTTGGACACATGGGGTTTTTGATATCTCTAGTATATACCACTGGAAATGGTCAACAGGCAACTAACGATTAGGAATTAATGTTCAGGAGAAACACTGGGATATATAATAATAATAATCATTATCACATTTATATACCATTTTAAGGTTTACAAAGTGTTTTACAAATGTTATCTTATTAAATCTTCATAATAATCCTGCGATGTAGGTGCTGTTATTATAATACTCATTTAATAAGTAAGGAAACTGAGTCATAGAGAGGTTAAGTGATTTGCTCAGGATCACACAACTAGTAAAGTGTCTGACTCATATATTCTTGACTTCAGGTCCAGTGTTCTATCTACTAGATAGTGTGTCACTCTTGCTAGCTGTGAGTCATGTGTATAGATATTATAGTTAAATCCACGGGACCTGATGAGGTTCCTGAGAGTGTTGGAGGAGAAAAGAAGAGAGCCAAAGCAGAACCCTGGAGAACATCCACATTTGAGAACATGATATGGATGATGAGCCAGGAAAGAAGACTGAGAAAGAGTGGTCAGATAGGTAGGAGGTGAATTAGGAAAAGGTATTCAGGAGGAGAGACTAGTCAGCAGTGTTAAATGCAGGACATAGGTAAAGAATGACTATAACTGAGAAAAGACCATCAGAATTTGTGTTTCAGAGATCACTGGCAACTTTAGAGAGAACAATTTAAGTTTAGTGATGGGGTTGGAAGCCAGATTACAAAGTGTTGATGAGCGACAGGAGAGGAAGTAGAGACAAAGGATGTAGACAGTTCCTTTTTTTTTTTTAAAGGAGTTTGTCTTAGAAAGCAAAAAAAAAGATACAGGATGACGGCTTCAGGAGATAGCAGGGTGTAGGGAAATTTTTCTTTTTTTTTAAGAATGAGGATAAGGGGGACTTGGACATATTTCAAGACAATAAGGAGAGGTTGAAGTTGAAAGAGAAAAAAGAGGGAAAGGGGAGAAAGAGAGAAAGTGAGAGAGAGAGACAGAGACAGAGACAAAGAGACAGAGAGAGAGAGAGAGAGAGAGAGAAAGAGAGAGAGGACATGGGATGAGAGTAAGGTAGAATAGGGGATAATATACAAGGGTTAGCCTTGTAAGAGACTGGAGGGAAAGGAGGAGAGATTAATTGAGACATAATGAGTTTTGATATAAGGAGAATAAGAAGAGAGGGCTGTTGTTTTTTTTCAATAAAGTAAGAGACAAGGTCATTATTAGAGAAGAGGCTTGGAGGGCTTAAGGAGGGAAAAAAGGGTTTGAAATAACTTTGGGGGAATTAAGTTTGGGAATCCACTAGGGAGGAATAAAAGTGTATCTTGATGCAATGAGAATCCAGTTGAGGTTGAATATTTGAATTGTAGTGTGCCCAGTCAGAATGTTTGTATGATTTTCTCCAGTTTCATTCAGTAGCTCCTGTAAGATTTGACAAGAATAAAAAATAATGATAAAAATAATAGAAAAGAGGAGGAGGAAGAGGATGGCTAACATTTATATGATGCTTACTATGTGCCAGGAACTATGATAAATATTTACAAATACTATCTAATTTGATCCTTACAACAACCCTGGGAGGTAGATGGTTATCTCCACTTTACAGTAGAGAAAATTTATACAAACTAAGGTTAATTGACTTTCCCAATGTAACATAGCTACTAAGTTTCTGAAGTCATATTCGACCTCAGTTTTTCATGACTCCAGGCCTGAGGCTAGGTGCCACCTGTGCCACCCAAGTTGCCTCAAGAGAAAAGTAGTGATAGGAGAAGGGATTCAAGAACAGAGCTAAGTATAGAATCTTTAAAACTAACAATTAGGTTGAAGTTAGAGAGAGACAATTGTGAAATAAAAATATGGATGAAAATTTCCTATAGGAATATTTCTATAGGAGATCATGGTGATGGTGAAGAAGTCAGGTATAAGATCAGTGACAAGAAAAGAGAGTAGTGAAATTATAGTAGTTCATGGTCAGATAGAGGAATGTCATAGTTTCTATTAAGGAAGTGGAACTCTTGTGGGAAATGGCAAGATCTGGTGTGCTACTATCCCTATAGATGACTGCAGAGAACTATAATGAAGTAAATTATATGACTGAAGGAGGTTGAAGAAATGAAAGGGAAGGGATTTTGAGGGAGCATATACATGGATCCAGTAACTCTGAACTCCTGTAGATCATCATCTAAACCCTATTCCTTACTCCCTACCATCCAATTCCATCATCCTCAATCCTCCTGTTCTA
Source organism: Pseudochirops corinnae (assembly GCA_028646515.1). Classification (NCBI taxonomy): domain Eukaryota; kingdom Metazoa; phylum Chordata; class Mammalia; order Diprotodontia; family Pseudocheiridae; genus Pseudochirops; species Pseudochirops corinnae. Next base: position 306,208,429 of record CM053585.1, on the reverse strand, counting down.
AAACTTCATCCTAACTTAACCCAACTCTTCCACCTGTGCCCTCTGAAATGCCTGTTCCATAGATGACAAACTTCTCTTCAGCTTAAATCTTTTTTCTTGTTCATTCCTTCCATCTCTTAGCTTTTACTAAAAACTGGCTTCACTCTGATCCCACATAGTCCTTGACCACTTTTTTTAGTACTGGTTATACTTTCATTCATCCTCCTTGGTTCACTGGTAAAAATAGGGGAGTTGGAATACTTCTTTTTCCCCATTGCCATTTCTTGTTCTCCTTCTATCATTCAATAGCCTCTCTTCATTTGAGGTTCATGCTATTCATATTTACCACCCAATCAAAAATCAATGTAACAGTTGTCTATGGATTGTCAGGTCATTCTCTTTTCTTTCTCAATGAGTTTGATACTTGGTTTATGATTTTAATTGTGTCTTACTCCTGCTATCATCTATGTGAACTCCAGTATACATATTGACTTTCCCTCAAAGGCCCTAATCACTCAGTTCCACAATCTACTCACCTCCCATGAGGTACTCCTCTTCCCTACCTTAGCCACACACGAAGATATTTATGTACCCTTGATCTTACCTCAGCAACAAAGGTACTACTTCCATGTTCTAGAATTATTAAATCCCCTTATATCTGATCAAAATCTTTTGGCTTTTCACTTCTCTTTTTGCCCTCTCTTACATAACTCTACTCTTTATCTGCACCATGACTTCCAGCCTCTGAACCATTCAAATCTTTCCTATGTCATCTCCCCTGCCTTAGACACTCTCTCCTATTCTCCCCATATTGACTCCTTACTGAAACAGTAACTCTACACTGTCCTCCTCTCTTGAATCCTTAGCCCACTTTTCCTAGCACGGATTATACCCAGCCAAATGTCAGCTACCAGGCACTCCCACAATCAATCAGATGTCCAGGAAACATCATAAACTCAAAATGTTCAAAATATAACTCATTATCCCCCTGAAAAAAGACCTTTTCCTCTTACCTTCCCTATTACTGTAAAGGGAAACACCATCCTCCTATCTTCAGGCTCTCTACTTGGGAGTCATGCTGGATTCTTCACCATCTCTCACCTTGGCTGTAGGCAAAGACCTCTCAATTTTCCTTTTGAAACATCTTTCAAATATACCCTCTTCTCTTTTCTAACACTACCACCACTCTAGTGAAGGTCCTCATCATTTCATGCCTTGATTATTGCAATAGTCTGTTAGTGTAACCTGGCTCAAGTCTCTCCTCACTTCAACCTGTCCTCCAATCAGCCACTAAAGTGATCTCCCTAAAACATAGGTTCAATCATCTTACTATTCTACTTAATAAACTCCAATGTCTTCTTCACTGAAGAAGCAAACACAAAATGTTCCATTCGGCATTCAAAGCCCTTTATAACTTAGTCCCCTCCAGCCTTTCCAGATTTCTTTCACAATCCCACTTGCTATTGGCCTCCTGGCTGTTACATAAACAAGAAACTTCATCCTTCAGTTCTGGGCTTTCTCTCTGACTGTTCCCCTTGCCTTGAATGCTCTCCCTCTTCTTCTCTGACTGCTATCTTCTTTGACTTCCTTTAACTCTAATTCAAAATCCTATTTTGTATAGGAAGCCTTCCCCAAACCCTCTTAATTTTAGGTGCTTTCCCTCTCTACCTATTTATTCTATTTGTGTTGTATATATCTATTTTCATGTTATCTACTCCATCATATTGTAAACTTGAGGGCAGTGTTTAGTGCTTAACAGTATGCCTGACATATACTACATGTTTTAAAAATGTTTACCAATTGACTGAAGTTACTGAGAAGATTGTGAACCAGGTACTGAACTCCTTAGGAAAAGAGGAAGAATGACCTGGTAGTTGGTATATTTTCATAGTTTTGACTGGATGGTAAATTTTGATTGAATGGATTGTAAAGGAAGAAAGATTTCTCAGTAAAGGGGCTAAAGAGAAAGTTTGGGAGCTCGAGGGAAAACAGTATTTAGACTTCTGTTCAAGGACCAGTGTGAAAAAGAGAGTATAAATCAAGGTATAAATAGATTAGAAAGCATTTCTTAGGATGCAGTGTCATAGTGAAGCCCAGGGTCAGAGAGCTAATATGAAAAGAATATGAAACAAGTCCAAGATGAAGGGAAGTTTGGTCATTATGAAATAGGAATTCCAGAAGACACAGTGGAAAGTGTTATTAGGGATAGATTGGGACATGGGAGAGGTAGCATTGAAGGGGAGGAGTGTGAGAGAACATGAGGAGATTTGGGAGGGGCAATTTTTTCCTAAATGGCTAGTAATTGTTATTATAGGGATAAAGGAGACAGGAGAACCAGTAGGTTCTATTATAGTGGGTGGTAGATGGGTAAGGAGGTTCACCATGGGGGTATTGAAGTGGTATCTGAGCTGAGTCTGGATCTAATCTTTTCCCCTGGGTGGCTGATAGGTTCAGGGTCTTGGGGGGAAGGGGATGGTTGTCATCTTTCAACCCCTGTGAAAGAGTCTATAACCTGGAGTGGGTCTAAATTTAACCCGGTGGCTAAATTGCAGGTGTTTCTGTTTTTTCCTGGGGTGGCTATTGTGCTTTGGGAATGTTAAATAGCATAGATAAATTAGGCAATAGCAGGTGAAATAATTTGAAAGACAACATAAGGCCCAACTTTCCTCAATCCCTCTTCCCCATGGCCTGATGACCTGTCACAGTACCTAATTATCTCAAATAAGTTTTAGAGCTAGAATGGATCTTAAAGATCAGCTAGCCCACTCTTCTTTCATAGATGAGCTAAATGAGGCCCAGAAACACTAGTCTTTTCATAATAGAAGGCTGCCATTTTCCATTTCAATTTAGTAATAAACATCTATTATGCATGTAATATGAGTCAGGCACTATGCTAAACTCTGGGATTAAATCACTATTTTCAGTCGGCAACTTTCCTAGTAGACATATTTCTAGGGAAAGGTAACGCAATCCCATTATTAACAAATTCAGAAGTTGCTAGATTAACTGAACAGAAATAAACATGAAAAAGCCTTGAGTGACATGGTAAAGTGGAAAGTACTTTCTTCTCTTATCTGAGGTAGGAGTTAGAGTCCTTGTTCTTTTTCTGTGTGGAAAAAAAAGAATGAGAGCCTAAATTAGGTAGGGCATGTGTCAATGAATTGATGAGGTATTTTTATGAGAAATGTGAAAATAGATGTAAGAATTGATAATTTTTTGGATATATTGGTGAATGATGTGGAAATGTTCTAAGGCCCTTAGCCCTGTTTCCTCCCACCCCCTTCATTTTTTAAAGTAAATATTAATAAGTAACTATTTCTTTAGTCTAAAGTCATTTCTAGATTTATATGAATGAAAAAGCTTTATTGTTAATTTTAATAAAAATTCTAAGAAAACAATATTATTTGACATCATTCTTATCAAATGTTAAGCCAGTTTCTAACCCACCCTTGGTCTCATGATTCTATTCAACCAAGAAGGGACTCTACCTTGAAATTATTAGGGTAATGATCACTAATAGAAGGAAGTTTTTAATTATTTCACTTCATGAGAGTACATCTTGAGCTCATTTTTAACCAAGTGGAAAGGAGATTTGTTAGAGGGAATGGTCAAAATGGCATTAAGTAGTTTAGAGAAATGATTTTTCGTTCTGTGAGCTATGCCCACCTTTTACACTGAATTATTCTGATATTGCTAACTAAATTTTGAATTTATGCTTAATTATCTTGACTATGGAATGTTATCTTTGGGAATTTTTCAAATTACTATTTTAAATTGCAAAACCATGGGGAAACTATCAATTTTAGAATTAGAATTAATGTGAATAATAAATTCCTTAAGGTAGCTTAATTGTTTGAATTTTCACTGCATGTTCCCATTGGACTGGAATCAGTTACCATGTTTTTTATATAATAATAACTTCTCTAAGTGTGAATTTGATTATATGTGACCATTTCAGAATTCATTATTTGATCTAATATTGCAAACTAAATAATTAATAATGAAAATAAACTAATACTGCAAACTTACCCAGGTTAATCAGCAAGTTTTAGGATGTTTGTTCCTTAAACTCAAAGTACAGCTTTTGTTTTTCTTTTAATTCAATAGTGAAAGTGAGTAGTCACATACAACACTGAAGTTTCAAACTGGTGTGAATAGAAGAATGCCAGTGCCCATGATGGTAAAAGGGAATTTTGGGAAAAGGTTAGGGTTTTTGAGAAGGATAATGAATTCTTTTGGGAAATGTTGAGATTGAGATGCTTATGGGACATTGAGTTGAAATATCCAATAGGCAGTGGAATCACCAGGTAGTATTAGAGCTCAAAAATGGAACTCTGATTGCATTATATATAACTCTGTGTGTCATCTGTAAAGAGATGATAATTGAGCTCATGGTTCCTGATGAGATCATCAAACCAGAGTACCTGTAGAGAAAAGATAAAAGGACTCAAGGCAGAACCTTGGGGTAAAGCTATAGTTAAGGATTATGACATGAATGAAGGTCCAGCTCCTTTGCTTAGTCTCCTTTGACTAAGGAGCAGAAGGAACTTCAGAGAGGAAAAGACTGATCCATCTGGTCATGATTATCAAATTTTAAATGAAAAAAAAAAAAGAAATGGCCTGATCCAGGATGAATTTTCAGCTTAGTGTACTGTTTGAAATATTTCTCTCAGTCCCCTTGAAAACTGCCTGCAGGTTTTAGTGAAAATGGTTCATGATATACACCATCTCGTCCTTTACTGAACAAAATGTCAAAGAACTTTGTCAATTTAAATATTTTTTTTTCCACCATAGAGATATTAATGCTGAACATCTGGAGTGGTAGGACATCTGATTCATTCTAAATTGACTTTTTTGGTGATTGTATAGACGTATTAAAATGTTTATGGAGCATCACTGATCATTTCTATTTAGAAAGTTAACCTGAACTATAGCTATTTATTTAGGTAATTATGCTAAGACAGTTACTGAAATATTCAAACGAGTTATCCCAATTTTTTTTTTTTACCAAGTTATCCCAATATTATACATACAATCCAAGGATGTCAGTGATAAAAATAAAGGTCTCATGTGCACCAAAACACACATAGCAGTACTTTTTATAGTAGCAAAGAACTAGAAACAAAATAGTTGCCCATCAGTTGGGAAATGTTTAAACAAATTGTGGTAAACAATTACAATGGAAAATTACTGCACTGTAGGAAGTGATGGACATGAAGGCTACAGAGAATTTTGGTTAGAGTTACAAAATGAAGTAGGCAGAAGGAGAAAAATAATGTATCTGACTACAATGATGGAAAGAACAACACTAACTGAAATGAAACTGAATGTTGTGAAATCATACTGACCAAACTTGATCTTTAAGATCTTTGCAGTAAGAGAGAAGTCTAGATGTAGAAAACTCCATATAATGGTGATTTAAAAAAAAAAAATTATTGGTTAGTTTTGCTGATCTGTTCCCTACCCCCTTTTTTATTCTTTGCTACAATATATATCTCTCTTTGAGAAGTATGAAGGGATATATCGGGAAATGATAAAAGAACTAATATGTTTGTATATATGTGTATATATCTAAAGATGTCAGTTCAAAATAAAATATATATGTACATATATATGTATATGTATGTATATCCTATGAACATATGTTTCTAACACACCTTCTTGTTATTTCAAACATCTGATCATCCAGAGGTTATCAAAAGTATTGCACTTATGGAGATAGGGGCAAATGGTTTCACTCATGAATTAAATGAGACAATTACGGACTCATAGTTAATGTATTTAATTCCAGCTTCATTTGAACTTTGCCTAGATGACTGAAATCTATTAAAATATTTGTTTAATAGAGCTATACTTGCAAGCCAAAATGCTATTTTTTTTTCTTTTTTCTTGATAACAGAATTTGCTACTAAAATAAGAAACATTTCTCCATCTTCTCTAAATTGGTTTTGGCTTTGAAAAATATAACTTTAACTCATGAGCAAAAATGATATCCACCTCTAAAGAAAGAACTGATGGAATATGAGTGCAGATCAAAGCATGCTATTTTTCATCTTTTTTTTTGTTTCACGTTTTCTTCCACATTTGACAGTGGAAATATGTTTTTATATGAATTGCACACACATAAACTATATCAGGTTGCTCACTGTTTCAGGGAGGGGATAGAGAATTTGGAACTCACAATTTAAAAAAAATTGTTGTTACATGTAATTGGGAAAAATAGAATATTTATGAGAAGAAAAAATATACATTTGAACCATTTGATTCCAAATTTATTAAAGTAATTGGGTAAATTTTAAAGCAATATAAAGTTTATGACAATATTATGTTATAAATATACCATGTATGCATGCATATATACATGTAAATATACAAATATATATACATATATATATAAACATAAATACATACACATATATCCTCTTAAAAACAGTTCCTTCCATGTAAGTGCCACTTACTCTTTGTAGTTAGATCTTGTTTTGCACATTCTCCTTCTGAAATTGATACATCATCAATGGCAATATCACCTTCTATACCAGGACCTCGAATACCTTCAAAGATAAGCTACAAAAGTAAATAAAATGATAAGTATGATTTGTATAATCAATTTATTATCAGAAATTGAGAATACAAATTCTTAACTGTCAAATCTTCAGATGTCTTCTTTTTATTGGTGTTTAATAAATTGTTAATTAGTTTACCATGGACCTAAATTCATACAAATTCTAATTGGACTTAAGAGAAATATTAACTTTTATATATAGGAGTAGTTCTCCAGTTATGAGTAAAGCCAGGTTTCTAACCTTATCTTTTGATTTTAAAAAATAATCTTGTTTTATGGGGAAAGAAAACAAGTGGAAGATTATCTTTTTTTTCTGAGAATTGCAGACTGAAATACATTCTGAGTATATTTCCACACCAAAGAAAGAAAATCTTACATATTTCCTTCTCTGGAATTTTAAAAAGTGTAATATTTCTAAGGTGGTTCTCCAGTCTAGAACATCAGGCTAGATCTACAATCGTATATAGCTAAAATTACAATTTCTTTTTTTGGCCGGGGGGGGTAGAGGAGAAGGCAAGACAATTGAGGTTAAGTGACTTGCCCAAGGTCACACAGCTAGTGTGATCAAGCGTCTGAGATTGGATTCGAATTCAGGTCCTCCTAAATCCAGGGCCAGTGCTCTATTCACTGTACCACCTAGTTGCCCCTAAAATTATAATTTCTAACCAGACTTATACAAAAGTAAAAGAGCATAAGTGTTGAGAACTTTGGCACAAGTAGAAAAATATCTGGCATTATTCCAGGAAGAAGCATTCCACTTCCATGTTCATTAATTCGGAAATTCCTTTTATCTGATTCTACCCTTCTGTTGTTCCATCTGTGTGCGCTATTTCACCTTTGCAACAAATTAATATTAAATAATCTTAACTTGGTCCTCATTTTAATAAGGCAATCCCTTTACACATTCCTAATAGACTCACCCTTCCACTTGTCATGATGGTAAATCCAAAGCTTTTAATCTCCCTTCAAGATACCCACTATGCCTTTTCCCCCAATCCTTTCAGCTAAGAACCTCAATTCATACTTTACTGAAAAAAATTTGAGAGCATTTGTGCTATAAAAAATATTGAATATTATGAGTAAAGGGAAGACTTAAATAAACTGATGCAGAGTAAATAAAGCAGAAACAAAAAAAGCAATGACTACAATGTAAATGCAAAACCAAAACAACAAAACAATTGAAAGTAAACATAATAAGCAGGACCACAAAGAATTAATGATATTGGTATATAGTTCTTTGCTTTATCTTTCCCTGATTTGGGGGTTGGGATTATATCTCATTGAGTATGCTGAGTGCTTTTTTTTTTTTTAACTTAAATTAACTTTTGTTTATTTTTAGTTTACATCATTCATTTCCACAAGTTTTTGAGTTACAAATTTTCTCCTGGTCTTTCCCCTACCCACCACCCAAAAAGTGTATACCCCCTCCCCCAATCTGTTGTCTCCTATATCGTCTGCCATCACCCCTCTGACTTTCTGGTTGGGCAAGATGGCTGTCCATACCCCAGTGCCTGTATATCTTATTTGCCAGTTGCATGTAAATAATAATAATAATAATAATAATAATAATAATATAGTAAACATTTTATTTTGAAACTTTAAATTCTAGATTCTTTCCCTTCCTCCCTTGTCACCCACACCCACTGGAAAGAGAAGCAATTAAATATAGGCTATATATGTGTAGTTATGCAAAACATCTCCACAATGGACATATTGTGAAAGACTG
>CM053585.1:306167858-306199662 GCA_028646515.1 Pseudochirops corinnae | reverse complement strand
TCCCCTTCTTCTACATCAACAGGGGAGTTCATGCCTTCTCAACAATGGGACAGAGTTTGCACCTTCCACACTTAGCACTTAGTACTGTCCCTCCACTTAGTACTAAGTGCTAAGCATCCTGCTAAACCAATTACTATTACAAAAAATCACTTTGGCAGTTGATTGGAGGATGGTTTGAAATGGGGGAAGATTTGTGGCTTGAAGACCAACCAGCAAGCTAATGCAATATTTCCTCTTTGAGACAAAGATCTACAACATGGTGGTAGCAGTATCAGAGGAGGGAAAGAAGAGGCAATATAACATGTTACAAAAGGGAAATTGAGAGGCCTTGACAACAGATTGAATATGAAATATGAGCAACTCTAGGATAGACTGAGAGCATAATGGTGTCCTTGGAAGTAATAAGATTGGATTGGGCAGTGATTTGTGCTAAAGACAGTGAATTCTCTTTTGCAATGTCTATAGGACATCCAGTTTGAGATCTCCAATAGGCAATTGGTGATATAAGACCAGAGGTCAGCAAAGAAGTAAGGGATGGTTAATTAGATTTAAGAGTCATCAGTATAGAAATGATCTTTAATGCACAGGAGCTCATGAAATCACTAAATGACAAAGTCTTGAGAGAGAAGAAAAGAGGGCCCTTCACAGAGCTCCATACCATAGTTAACAGACATGACCTGGATGAAGGTTCAGCAAAGGAGACTGAGAAGAAGCAGGAAAGTGTAGTGTGCAGAAAATCTGGAGAGAAGAGAGTATCAAAGAGAAATGTTTGAAAAATGGCACCAAAGGCTGCAGAGAGACCAGGAAGTATGAAAATTGGGGAAAATCCAGTGGATTTCTCAGTTAAGAGATCATCAATAAAGTGGAAAAGATGTTTCATTTGAATGATGAAGTCAGAAACCAAACTGTATAGAGTTATGAAGAAAATGAGAAGAGAGGAATTATAGACACCTCTTGTAGATGGCCTCCTCAAGGAATTTGGCCACAAAAAGCAAGAGAGATTTGCAGTGATAGTGGGACAAATGAATCAACTAAGAGAGTTTGAAGATGGAAGAGACATGGGCTTGTTTGTAAGCAGTAGAGAAGCAGTCGATAGCTACAGAGAAATTGAATTAAATGAATTAAATAACAGAAGGGTCAGTCTCATGGAAGACATATAATGGAATGACATCACTTGTACATGATGTTGGCATTGGCAAGCAGAAGGAGACAGAGACAAAGGATAAGGAAGTGATGGGAGGCATCTGAGTGATATGGAATAAAGAACTTGTTGAATTGTCTCTTTTTTCCAGTAAAATAGCATTTAAAAGAGTAAGTTTCTCATCTGAGAGGTTTAGGGAAAGGAGCTATAGGGTTTTGAGAAGGGATGGAAAGTTTTGAAAGAGCAGCTAAGATGAGTGAAATAGTGAGTTACTTAGAGAGATATAAAATTATTACCTAATATTTCTGAGGGTCCAGTTGAGGTTGTTATTACTTAAATTTGTAGTGATTCCAGATAGGGCAATTGTACAATTTTCTCCAACCTCATTAAACAGTATGTATGTAAGACTGAAGGCAGCATGCATGGCTAAGGCTTGGCAAGGCACAGTTGTCAAGATGATAAGGAGGGAAGGGACTCTAGAAGAGAAAAGTAGATAAAGGAAATGGTTCACTATGGGGTCAAGATGAGGATGGGATGAGAGTTTAGCTAATGAAGCAAGAGAAATGCGGAGTTAGAGAGGTTATGGTGTAGATGAAAACAGGGTTTGATAATGTAATGCAGAGGGACAGGTTGAATGCTGATAGATTATTATGATCAGATATGGACATTTCAGAGTTCATGAACATAGAAAAGGTTCATATGCGTATGATGGTAAGATTAAGGGTATGACAATCTTTGTGTGTCACTTAGTTGATAACAATAACAATAATAATAATAGTAATAATAATGATGATTTATATAACACCTATTATGTGCCAAGCATTGTGCTAAGTGCTTTACAAATAGTTTCTTATTTGATTTTTACAATAACCATGGGAGGTAAGTGCTATCATTATCCTTATTTGAAGAAACTGAGGTAAACATGTTAAATTCAGGGTGAAACAGTAGGTTAAATGAAATGAGTAAGTTGAAGAGCTGAGAAATTCGATTGCTTGAGGAAGTACCTATCTATTCATCTATCTGTGTTTATAACTTCTTTTGAGGATTATTCATATTGTTTGATTGCTTACCTGTTGGGAAGTGGCTTTCAGATAGATATGTATATATGTGTACATGTAAGCACATATATAAACACATGTATGTACATAAATGCTCACACTTCTATATACACATGTGTAAAATATTATATATACTACATAATATATACTACTTGCAAATTTCCACATCAGTAAGTATTTATTAAATACCTGCTATGTTCCAGGCACTGGTGCTGAGTACTGGAAATACAAAAAAGAGGTAAATTATAGTACCTGCCCTCAAGGAGCTTATAATCTAATGGGAGAGACAAAATGCAAATAAATATATACAAAGCAAGCTATCTACAGAATAAATAAGAAATAACTAACAGAGGAAAGGCACTGGGATTAAGAAGCGTTGTGAAAAGTTTCCTGTAGTGTCTTTATATGCTGTATGTAATATCTATCTCTATATCTATCCTTAAATAAATGTGTTAAATGCCAAAATTTTATCTGAGAAATTTGTTACAAAGATTTTCCTTCATTCAACCAGGTTCTCTTCTTTTTCTAGGAGTATTGATTCATTTTGTGTGGAAGTCTTTCAGTCTCTTATAATCAAAATTATCTATTTTATCTTCTACAACTGACTTTGTCTTGTATTCAGTTAAGAATTCATCTTCTATTCATAGTTGTAAAAGATAAGCAATATGCTACTTTTCTATTTTTCCTAGTTATGACCTTTAATATTAAGATCATTTATTCATTTAAAGTTATTGTGGAATATAACATAATATGTTAATAAGAGCCTAATTCCTGCTGGACTGCTTTCCAGTCTTACAGGTGATTTTTGTCAAATGACGAATTCTTTCTTTAGTGATTTATATTTTGCTTCTTCTTGAGCTCATTTTTTTCTGATTCTCCCTCCTCTGTTATTCTACACCATTTAAAACAAAAACAATAACACATTGCTCTAGAGTGTAATTTGAAGTCTGAAAGTACTATTCTCCCTTTTTTCTTATTTCTCCTTAATATTCTAGATCTTGTGTATTTACAAATGAATTTTATTACTTTAAAAAAGGTTAAAGAATATCTCTTTGATAGTTTAATAGTTGTAGAATTAAAAGTGTAAATTAGTTTTGGTAGTATTGACATTTTAAATATATTGTCAAGCTAGTTGTCTGGAGCCTAGATGATGAAGTACAGGTAGTAATTCAGCTGAACTCTCACAAAATTCACCTCCAAACAACTTTAAAATAACTCTTCAAATCAAATTTTAGATCAACAGATCCAACAAAAGATCCAAACAAATAAAGATATTTTTTCAGCCTAAGACAACTTGGGATGTTGGCAGGAGAGATCTGTTACCACAGGGTGGGGATGGACCAAAGCATAAAGGCAACACAAGTAGTGGACTTTGGAGGCAGCTGCAGTAGTGGTGGCAGCAGCAAATTTAGGAGTTCCCAGCCCAGAGACAATAAGGAGGTTAGACAGTTGGTCAGAAAGTGATTACAGGGGATCCTTTGTTAGCACTGTGTGCAACTGGAACTGATTGGCAATTTTATTGCACACAAACAGTTCTGGGTCACAATTTCAGAATGAAGAAGAGCAATTGTGGTCAGTCACTAGGGGACAGTGGCCCTGGTCACATATCTAAGACAAATAAGAATATTTGTACTTGTGGCTACAGGAGAGCAGGGGACCCAATAATAGTTCAAGAGACAATAGGAGTACTAGTGTTTGCGGCTATAGTTCCAGAGATAAAAGGAGTGTTAGTGCTTGTGGCTACAGGTGAGCAGAAAATTTTCCTGGGTAAAATCCAGAGAGCAGACCAAGAGAAGAGGGATCACATCTTTCCCCAGAACACAGCACCTTGGAAGCGCTGAAAACTTGAAGACTCCCAGAATAAGCTCTGAAAAGAGTAACACTAAAAAGTCTGAAGCTCAAGACAGTGTCTCTTCACTTCTAGATTAGCAGGACCCAACTTCAACATAAAGTTCAAAGTCAATAAATAGGCTGGGAAAAAAAGCAAACTACAACAACAACAAAAGCTGAATTCCAGGGCTTCCAGGTCAGAGAGAAAATTCCTCAAGCAACCAGAAAGAAAATGATCAAATATCATGGAACCACAGTCAGACTCACACAAAATTTAATACCTTTCACCTTAAAGGAGCAGAAGACTTGAAATATGCTATTCCTGAAGGCAAAAGAGCTAAGATTATACCCAAGAATAACCAGCAGAAAAGCTGAGCATTTTTTTCAGGGGAAAATGTATATTTAATTAAATAGAGGAGTTTCAAACATTCCTGATGAAAAGAGCAGAGCTGAATAGAAAATCTAACACTCAAACACAAGACTTAAGAGTACCATAAAAAGGTAAATATGAAGAAGTCATCAAAGGAGACTCAAGAAAGTTAAACTATTTACATTTCTATATGGGAAGATGATACATGTAGCTCCTAAGAGCTTTATCATTATTAGGACAGTTAGAAGGAGTCTATATTGCTGAGTACATGAGTGTGAGTCAATTATATTTGGATGATTAAAAATAGAGAGGGTAAGAATGAGGGGTGAACTAGAAGAAGTGTTTAGGAAGAAGTAAAATGGAAAAAACTTTTCTCACATAAAGGAGGTGCACAAGAAGAGCTTTTCTAGTGGAGGAAAAAATGATGGGGTGCCAGGCAATGCTCGAACTTCAATCTTATCAGAATTGGTTCAAAGAGGAAAGATAGACGAGACAAGGCAAGACAGAAAAAGCAAGATGAGGAGGGACAAGAGGAGGTGAGGTGAGGTGAGATGGGGTGAGATGAGGTGAGGTGAGGTGAGGTAAGGTAAGGCAAGAAGAAATATAGATAAGATATGTAAATATATAGGTAGTTTGAGAAATGAGAAGGGGTGTGATAAAAGGGAAGATGGATTAAGGGAGGCAGAGGCCAGAAGCAAAACAGCCTATTTAGAAGGGACAGGATAAAAAGAGAGAAGGATATACAGAAGAAAACAGGATTTAGAGTAAAATTAGAAATTATAACTATAATTGGGAATGAGATAAGCTCGCCCACAAAATGGAAGCAAACAGGAAAATGGATTAGATTTTAAACCAGAATCCAACACTATGTTGTTCATAAGAGACATACTTGATGCAGATGGAGCAGAATCTATTGTATTTCAGCAGATGTTAAAAAAAAATCATGATCATAGACAAAGTAAAAAAACAAAAATAGACCTAATTTTAAAAGATAAGCAAGGAAACTACATTTTTCTAAAAGGTACCATAGATAGGAAATAATACAAAAAATTACAATATGTTTTTTTTCTGATAAGGGGACTCATTTCTCAAATATATGGGGTACTACCTAAATTTATAAAAAAAAAATATGAGCCATTCCCCAATTGATAAATAGTTAAAGGACAAGAACAGGCAGTTTTCTAAAGAAGCAATTAAAACTGTCTATATTCATATGAAAAAAAATGTTCTAAATCACTATTGATTAGAGAAAAGCAAATTAAAACAGCTCTGAAGTACCACCTCATACCTATCAGAAATGACAAATGCTGGAGGGGATGGGGGATTGTATCAGCAAGCACCCTTAGCATACCCAGGATGGCTGCTGGCACAGGTTCTTAGATCTGGTTTTCTAAAGGAAAGCAACTCAAAATGGGTTAACAATCCTACTTTAATTAATCCAACATATATCATTTACCTAGTTCAGGGGAAAAAGTCAGCACCCTGAACTTCAGATGATACAAACAGGATACAAACACAAGTTAAAAGCAGAAGTTACAAGCAGACAAAGAAACAAATCAGTAGATGGGCTTCCAGCCGTCTGACAATTACATCCATACCTAGTCAGTTACCAGAGAGGGAAACATCAACATCTGAGTTTTCAAAGCCAGGGGGCTCAACGGCTTCCCAGAGTCTCCTCTGGCCAAATCACACAACTCTTTCCAAAGTGAGGCCCAAAACAAAACCTCACATAAGGGTATATATAGCCTTCTCCTGCATCAGAGAATGTCACAGTTCTCTTGACCCACTCCTCAATCACAAAGTAATAAGGTGTGGACATTCCTGAAGAACAAGCCTCCTGCCACAGGCTCCATGTAGCCACATTCAGCCTATTAGGGGGCAGAGTATACTTTCAAATCAGGGAAGGTTCTTAGAGCCACTTAAGTCTATCAAATGGCCTAGGGGCAGGGAATTTCTTCAGATTCCCATAACAGGGACGAGGAAAAACTAATAAACCATTGGTTTATTATTGGTCCAATCACTCTGTAGAACAATTTGGAACTATTTCCAAAGGACTATAAAACTATGCATACCCTTTGACCCCACAATACCACTTACAAATCTGTTTCCCAAAGAAATCAAAGAAAAAGGAAAAGTACCCATGTGTACAAAAATATTGGAAGCTCTTTTTGTGGTGGCAAAGATTTGGAAATTGAAAGGATGCTCATCGATTGGATAATGGTTAAATAAGCTATGATATGTGATTGTGATGGGGTACTATTATGCTATAAGAAATAAATATGGGAGTGGTTTCAGAAAAGGAACAACCTGGAAAGACTTGCACGAATTGATGACACAAAGTTCCAAGACAATTCCAAGGACTCATGATGAAAAAAAAAAATACAATCTGTCTCCAGAGAGAGAGAACTGATGAACTCCAAGTAAAAACCAAAGAATAATTTTCTTGCTCTTTTTTTTTTTTGCTTTTATTGAGATTCCATATTAGGAAATACATTTTGCATGACTTCACATCTATAATTAATATAATTAATTTTGCCTTCTTAGGTAAAGGAGATGTGGGATGGAAGGATAAAACTCAATTTCAAATGAAAAAAATATTAAAAATAAACAAATAATAGAAATTTTAAAATACATCTTAGTAGGACCTAGCTATAACTCAATTTTCCTCTAGCTATTTAAGCTGTTCTTTATTTCTTTAAGGAGAACTTTTTAATGGAATCTGTACCATTATTTTGCATGCTTTGATAGCTTTATCACCATGTATTTTATTTATTTTAGTGTTTTTGTGTGTGGAAGTATGAAGTGGGATTTCTCTTTTGATTGATGTTTTAGATTTTTTTTATACTTACATAGAATTGCCAGTTTATTTTTGTATGTTTACTTTGTACTCTGCAACTTATCTTTGTTGATTCCATAGGACTATTTAAACAAAATACCATTTAATCTTCAAAGACAGATAATTTTATCTATTCTTTTCCTATTTTATACCTTCAAGTTCTTTCTTTTATCTTGTTGCTATTCTCTACATTTCCAGAATTATATTAAATTACAATGGGGAGAGTAAGGTTAATCCTTTATTTATTGGGAAAGTTCATTGCATTACGCCCCCCCCCCAAAAAAAAAAACCCAACATCAACACTCCTGTAAACAAAAGTAGAAAATGTACTAGATCAAATCCTGATGGGAAAATGTAAGAAAAAAGTCGCTGTGAATTATTTTTCCCGTTCAAGTCAATACAGGGAAACAGAGAATTATGAGCAGGCTGCAGACAGAAGTCAGGCAAGGTGTGACCCCATAGAGCAATCCAGAATTCAGATAGGAGCAACTGGAGGTCCCAGACATATACTAGAGCACTTCCATATTGATATCAGGACACTGTCTCCTAAAACAGCATAGAAGAACAGGTATCAGTTGGAAGTTTTATTGCCTATTACCGCATTTCAGGCTCTCAGACCCAAGGTAAACTGAGGAGTGGACACAGGCTCTTGATTGTGTACAAAGAGAGCAAGAGGCTTGGAAGAAAGCAGCCATGGTTTTGTTCCAATCCCTCATTTTTATTCTGTAATTTTTTTTGCCTTTTAAATATTTTTATTTAACTAACAGATTTTCTTTTCTGAATAACCCCTTTTTCATTTTATCGGATTATTTAATCTATCATGTTTAAAGGTATGAGAGCCAGGTTTATATTTTCCTCCATTTGTCTCTCTTTTTTTTCTTAAATAAGATGTTTTTCCTCCTCTTCTTTGAAGATAGTACTTTGTCTCTGATTATTTTTTATTAATCTACTTTATAGCAACTTTATGTATGTAGATTTCTTCCTTCTCCTCAAACCTTTCTCCTTCTCATTTGTCACCCCTTTCTCTAGTTTGACATTTTGGCTAACTTGATAATTCTTTATTTCTTTCTTCCACTTATCTAGTCATATAATTCTTCCCTTCTTTTTTTTCCCTAAAAGGAATTAAGCGAAATTCACTTTTCTCTTCTCCTCTTTGACCTCTTTTTTATATTTTCTGCAGAGGTTTTGAAGAAGTATTTGTTTATCACAGTGCCTTCTCTTCCATTTCTGTCAATTCCAAACTTTCGTTCATTGTTTTTTTTTTTTTTGTTACTTTAAATTAATACTTCTAAGGTACCTATTTTGAATTCCCTTTTCTAACCCTTCTATTCTCTTCTTATGGATATTACTGTCTCCTCCAATGCTGTGCATTACTCTTACAAGTATTTGTTCCTGGAAGAAATAGAGAAGATCGAAGTATTGCCCTATGGGACAAATTTTCCTTTGTTCCAGATTGTGTAGTTCTTTACTACTCCCAAACCTCCCTGTGATAATTGTTCCCTATTTGCAATGAAATGTCCTCTATGGCTCCAAGCCCTCCCAACCTTCTGCATGTCAATTACCCCAAGGAGCTCTGATTTTTTTTCTCCTGGGTAGGATATAATCTATTGAGGTCTAACACTCTCTAAGAGATTGTCAAATTCTAAGCACCAAATTCCTTACATTTATATCTTTTGTAATAATTCTTATCTCCCCATTATAGCAAGTTATTCTCCTACCTGAATATTTATTCTCCTTAGTGTTACACTTTCTAGCAATGAATCAAAATTTTCTTCCTTCCCCACAGCTATGATTCAATCACTCCCTTTCCCACCTCATGCATTTTCCTGTAATCTCTTCCTATTTCTGAGAAATTACTACAATTATTTTTCTTCATTCTTCACCATCAACTTAAATAAATACATCCTATCTTCTTTCTCTCCTTTCTCCTTTCCTGTATACATTACAATCCTTCATTTTACACCTCTTCCAAAACAAACAAACAAAGAAAAACAACAAAACCCAAATGAATCCTTTGTATGTGCGGTTGTTGTGAGGATTAGTCTTTGGTGTTTCTGGTCATTTCACCATCATCTCTACTTTAAGTTTCACAGTCACTTTTGCTCCTTCATAAGTTTCTTAGGAAAAAAAATTCCTAAATGGTGCATTTGACGTTATTTTGTTGTTCTGGTTTTTTTTTTTTTAACTTCATGAGCATTTTTCTTTTTTTAGTTTCCCCCTTCAGCCTGGGGTTTATTTCATTTTGTTGCTTGTGTTTTCCTTGGTTGCTATATTTGTTTGCTCTTCTTGTATTTCTTTTATCTTGGGAGTTTGCAAAATAAATCATCTGCTCATGTATGGTTTCCTTTGAAGGACTGATTCAAATGACTGTATTTTTAAAAGTCTGTCTTCTTTTTGAATGATGAAAATGAAGGGTATATCACTTTCCATTCTATCTGGAATGACTTGATTTTTTGGAAACATACTATTCCATTCCTTTTTGTGTTTTCCGGTGGGTATGGAATGGTCGGACGTTATTCAAATTTACTTTTCTTTATTTTTAAAGATATTTCTCCTTGTCTCTTAGATTATTCTTTTATTGCATTCCTTCCCCTCCCCCCCCTTCCAGGATCTATGACTTTTTTTGATTGGCATTTTAGCTTTTGTGTTCTGAAGTTCTGAGCAGTTTTGCTGTATTTTTTTTTATTATGGCGTTGATTCATTTCCTTTTATCTCACAATATTTATTCAGAAATGTTTGGATTCTCTTAGATGAACTGGAGACCATATTATTTTCTGTTAATAATAACTTCCTTCTTTGTTTATCTTGCCATTCTTATGGTCTTTTACTACTTCTTTTCCTGAGATATTTGGCCATTTCAGTCTTTATATTCCACTATGGCTCCCTTTTTGACCCTTTCTCATTTAAGGGTGGATTCTTTGAGACCTGGACCTGAGGCCTATCTCATCCAGCCTCAGTCTCCGCGCACACACACACACACACACACACACACACACACACACACGCCTTGCCCCAGTTCTCTCTGTTTCTTAATTATCCAGTTGAGCTGCTGTAGCACAGAACTCTGCTAGGGTGCCACTCCAGCTACTTCAGCTTTCCTGTGCAACCACTGCTTTAACGTGGTCTTGGAGTGGGTCACAGTTTAGTTTTGTTGTTTGTTGTCTCAAAATGGTGAAGTAAGGGCAGGGAGACAGAAGAGGGCACTGGCAGAGACTGATGTTCCCAGAACACAAGCCTGTGGGTACAGTTGTATAAAACTACCACTAGAGCTGGCAAGGGAGTGGTGAGTAAGCAAGTGAGCACATTGGAGAATAGGAATTAGTTTTCTCTAATTGAAGGTTATTAATTCATTAGGGTTCTTGGTGTCTTGGACCTTGGAGATAGCTGCAATTGCTTTACCTTTTGTGGATAATTGTTATATAGGAATGTGTGAATTGGAGAAAGTGTCCAGATTTCCATCTTACCATCTTCCATCTCCACCATTATGTTTTAGAAGTTCATTTTTATGTTATTCCGTGACTATTACTATGTTCAACTCAAAAGGAAGAGGGAAAGACTTAAGAAATATACAGTGAGATAAAAAAGAACTATTATAGACTGATGATTCACTTATTCAATAAGCATGTATTGAATGACTACTGGATACAGAGCATTGTATATATTCTGGGAGATATATGAAATTCTTCTAGGAAATATTTCCTGCAACAATGGACTTTGAAAGCTAGTGGAGAGATTTTAAAAAGATAGCAATGATATATGTTATTACCTAAAAGCACAAAGAAATGGCAAAACAAAGTACTGCATAAAGTCTGAAGTGAAAGATTGTTACCAGCTGGAGGAATCAGACAGATTTCATGGAAAGGTGGCGTTTAAGGTCATTTTCTTTAAGAATGGGCAGGAATGCAGTGGATGAAGAGGGGGATGAAAAACATCCTTGAACAAAGTCATTGAGTCATCTATGCCCGAATCATTATCAGAAGGGAAATAGTTGTCTATTTTTGTTGGAATGAGGAAGTAAATGATATATAATGAGGCTGAGACCATAGCTAAAGGCATTAAAATGAAGAGATATTTAAATTTCATGAAAACACTGAGAATTTTTGAGCTATGGAGTGACCAGATATATGTATAACAAAGTTTACTGTGGCAATGATACATTATGTGTGTGTGCCTCTGTGTGTGTGTGTGTATGCTACATATAATTAGTATATGGTATATTCTAATTAGGAGGAGAAATAGGAAAATTTGTTGAGAAGTTACTTTCAAGTATGTAGAAACAAAGGACTACATACCATGGTGGCAGTAGTAATAGATAAAGTGTGTGTGTGCACTTGTGTACTCACATACACAATGTATGTGTATATATGCATAGGCATATACACACATTATATATGTGTGTATATATGTGTATGTGTATTATATTTTTTCTTCCATAATTTTTGTATATTAACTTTTGTTAATTTTTAGTTTACATCATTCATTTCCATGAGATTTTGAGTTACAAATTTTCTCCCTGTCCTTCCCCTATGCATCACCCCAAAACAGCAATCCCACTGTATACCTCTTCCCCTAACCTGCTCACTCCTATATCCTCCCCCATCACCCCTCTAACTTCCCAGTAGGACAAGATGGATCTCCCTACCCTAGTGCCTGCATATCCCATTTCCCAGTTGGATGTAAATAATAATAATAATTTTATATACATATATATGTGTGTGTGTACATATATATGTACACACACACATATATATATGTACACACACACACACACACACACACACACACACATATATATATAGCTTTTTTAACATTTGATTTTAGAACTTTAAATTCCAGATTCTATCCCTTCCTCCCTTGTTACCCACTGAGGACAGACACTGGAAAGACAAGCAATTCAATACAGGCTGCCCATATATAATTACGCAGAATATCTCCACAATGAACATATTGTGAAAGATTGACTATATTTCCCTCCCTCCTATCCTGCCTTCCATTTGTTCCATTCTCTACTTTATCCCTGTCCCTTTATAGAAGTATGGGCTTCTAACAACCCTCCCTGCCAACCTGCCCTCCCTTCCATCATCCCTGCTCTCATTCCCTTCCCCCCTACTCTCCTGCAGGGCAAGATACCCAATTTAGAGTGTATGTCATTCCTTCCCTAAGCCAAATTCAATGAGAGTAAGCTTGAGCCATTCCCTTTTGCCTTCCTGTTCTTCCTCTCCATTGTAACAGTTTTCCCTTGCCTCTTCTATATGAGATGATTAACCCCATTTTGTCTCTCCCTGTCTCCTCTCATTCCATTCCTCTGCCACCTCCCAAATTCACCTCTTAAAATATCATCCCTTCCTATTCAATTGATCCTGTGCTCTCTATCTATGTATACATATATACACACACTCACAGATGTATTCATATGCATATATACCCTCCCATATAGACATATATATATATATTCCCTTCAACTATCCTCATACTGAGAAAAGTTTCATAAGTTATACTTATCATTTTTCCATGTTAGTATGTAAATAGTTCAACTTTGATAAGTTCCTTATGATTTCTTTTCCATGTTTACCTTCTCATGCTTCTTGTATTTGAATGTCAAATTTTCTATTCAGTTCTAGTTTTTTCCTGAAGAATTCTTGAAAGTCCTCCACCTCTTTGAATGACCATATTTTCCCCTGAAACATTACACTCAGTTTTGCTGGGCGGGTGATTCTTGGTTTTAAACCTAGCTCCTTTGATCTCCAGAATATCATATTCCAGGCCCTTCAATCCCTTAAATCTAGAAGCTGCTAGATTCTGGGTTATCCTGATTGTTTTTCCACAGTATTTAAATTGTTTCTTCTTGGCAGCTTGTAATATTTTCTCCTTGATCTGGAAACTCCAGAACCTGGCTCAATATTCCTAAGAGTTTTCTTTTGGGTTTCTTTTTCCAGAGGTGATTGGTGAATTCTTTCAAGTTCTATTTTGCCCTGTGGTTCTAAAATATAAGAGCAATTTTCCTTGAGAATTTCTTGAAGGATGATTTCTAGGTTGTCTTTTTGATCATGGCTTTCAGGTAGTCCAATACTTTTTAAATTGTCTCTCCTGGATCTATTTTCCAGGTCAGTGGTTTTTTGCAAGGAGATATTTTACATTGCCTTCTATTTTTTCATTTGTTTGGTTCTGTTTAATAGTATTTTGATTTCTCATAATAGCCATTTGCTTCCATTTGCTCCACTCTAATTCTGAAGGAATTATTCTCTTCAGAAAGCTTTGAGATTCTTTTTCCATCTGGCAAATTTGACTTCTTAAGCCATTCTTCTCCTCATTGGCTTTTTGGGCTTCTTTTGCCATTTGAGTTATTCTATTTTTAAGGTGTTATTTTCTTCAGTCAGGTTGTTGATTCACTTTTCAATATTTTCTTGCATCATTCTCATTTCTCTCCCCAATTTTTCTTCTGTTTCTCTTATTTGGTTTTCAAAACCCTTCTTAAGCTCCTCTATGGTTTGTAACCCATTTACATTTTTCTTGGAAGCTTTTGGTGCAAGAGTTCTGACTGTGTTGTCTTCCTCCCATTCTATGCTTTTATCCTTTTTGTCCCCCAAAAAGGAATCTAAAGTTGCATTGCTGGGCTTGCTTTGCTTCCTTTTCCTGTTCATGTTGCCAGCCAATTACTTGGCTTTTGGGCTCCATAGAATTCTGCTTTTAGCGGGGAGAGCTCTGTCCCAAATCACTGGGATTTTTGCATCTGCTGGAGCTATTAGGAGGCCACTGCTGCTGCAGCCCCCACCAGCTTTGGCTCACTGATTACGCACCTTTGCACCACCACCCAAGACCGCGATCCCCATCCAGGCAGGTCAAGGCAAGAGCACTTAGCCTCTGAATGATTGCTTGGCCCCTCTGCAATCTGCAGGCTTGGAGCTCTGAAGCAGTCACTTTGAGGTGGCTGCAGTACTGCCACTTCAGCAGTTTCTAGCTCTGGGGCAGTTGGCCACACCCTCTCACCCAAATTTAGCCGAATTCCACTAACCTTTCCCTTTGTCCTTGGCTCTTATGGGTTGATAATTCTGGAAACCACCACAACTGCTGGTGATCCACTTTCCTGAAAGCTCCAGCTGTGGCTTGTCCTTGGCCACCCTGGGCCTGCAGCTGAGGTTTCATGCAGTGCTGGTCTGGGCTTCCAGCATGCAGCAATGAACTCTTTCCATCCACCTACTGGGCTGTCTTCAGTGCAAACTTTGTTTGTCTGTCCTTTTGTGGGTTCTGAAGCTCTAAGATTTGTTTAGAGTCATATTTTATAGGTGTTTGAGGTGGTTATGGGGGAGCTCACAAAGATTTCCTGCTCCTACACCACCATCTTGACTCCACCCCCTTCTTCCATGCCACAAAATTCTGAAAGAAGCAGACTCCAAGAAGGTTATGTTCAATTATCTTATGTGTATTATTAACAAAGTTTTGGCACATGTCAAGATCCCCTAAGACTGAGATGTGAGAGATTCCAAATATCCATATCTGGGAAAAAGGAAAACTGGAGCAGGAATAGAAATTCTTTTTCAGTCTATCATGTGGCTGGGAGTGGGAGCAGTTTCTTTCCGTTGGCTAATTAGCCAAAATTAGCTGCCCCTAAATCTACCTAATTAACAGGTATTCTCTTTCTTGTGGAGTATAGAGTGAAGGGCATATTCAATTGTACAATTGTAGCAGGGTTAAAATCCTAAAAGTTACCTTCCCCTACCTTCATATAAAGATGTCCATCTCTCTCTCTCTCTCTCACACACACACACACACACACACACACACACACACACACACACACGTATATGTGTGAATATATATGGAGAGAGAGGGAGAGAGAGAGGGGGGGGGGGGAGAGAGAATGAATGAATGACAGTGCCAAAGATATGGATTACACAGAAATTTCACCTCTATATATCATGAATACTTTTGTCCTGAAGAGAATCAGAAAGTACTGAGCATATTGGGAACCAAATAACATTACAAATAATGACATTGGTTATAAAAAAAGGAAAAACAATCATTGATATGTCAAAAATATTTTTACATTCATATCATTGACTGCTTAGAGATCATAATTTATATAAAATTAGGACAAAAGTTAAAACAAAACATGGTGATTAATTAAAATTTTATAATATGAATTATTTACATAAATTATTGAGATTTATATAAAAGAAAAAGACAGGCACTAAAACATAATTTCATATGGAATTTTAACTGATGTAAATAAATTGACACAAGGAGACCACTAGGGTGTTCAAATGACTTCATTAGCAAGCTTCTAACTCAGCCAAGGAGAGAGAAGCAAAAAAAGAAAAAATCCAAGGCTAACATGTTTAGAATATAAACTCATTTTTATGATAATGCAGAGAAAATCGTTAATGATTTTAATTAGTATCATCTCACAAAATGATGAGAAGAAATAAAGGGTGAAATCAATTTAAAATAACTTCGACAAGAGACCCAAGTAAGCAAAGTCATCCCTCTAATCAGTAGTATCCATAAAATATCGAACAGGGTGATGTTTCTTTTCCAAAAGTGTTTACCACTGTCGCTGAGGAGATCCAGCAGAGTCCAAATCAAAGAGGAATTATCTAAAGATGATGTCTTCCAAATGTTCCATTTTGTAAATTATATCATTTATTTTGTCTTGTCACAGAAGTGTTTAGAGCATCTTCTAAAATATCTATAACTATTGTGTAGAGTTTAGTCTAATAATCTACAAGATGGAGGTGGGCGTCAACAAAATAATTCCCGTTTGGGGATAATTGTGTGCAATTAACTATGTATGTATGCATATACATAAATAGATACGTGTATATGTACACAAATACATACATAAATATACACAAACATATAGAATTAATACAAAATGAATATATGAAAGTTCAATACAAGGTAGAGAAAGAGCGTACCAGTAGGTAGGGGAACAATAAAGATAGAACAAGATTTAAAGATAAGGAGGAAAATTGGGTGAATTTTCTTTTGGAAATTGCAAATCTTTAATGATCAGAAACTTTTTTCCTGAATCATCCCATCTCAGAATTAGGAAGACTTCAAAAATTCAAAATCCTACCTCAGACACCTAGTTGTGAGACTTTGGGCAAGTTACTTCTTAATTTCTTCACCTGCAAAATGGGGTAAATAATAGCAACTACATCAATTTTGTTGTGAGAATCAAAGGAGGTAATAAATGTCAAATGTTCTGCAATCCTAAAACTGATCAAGAAGTGCTAGCTATTATGTTAACATTTAAATTATTTATTATGAAAACGAAATTTTGTGACACTGTATAATGTTACCTTTGATGAACAATTCATTTTTTTCCAAGTCTAGCATTGTTTAAAATCCATAGGTTTTCAGTAAGATATAAGACAGGAGCCTTTCCATTGAAGTCCCCATCTCTTGAATGAATTTCTTAAGCTTTCATGACATGTGACATGTTATACGGTGGGAGTGCAGTATTTCATATCTATTTGGAAATTTCTACAATTCTCAATTTGTCAGCATAATTATTTATTAAAGTTCTTCATTCCTTTAATGAGGATGAGACTTTCAAGTTGGTACTTGATTTACTCTCTGATGAAGATGTACAGATATTACAGGATCTCCTGGATTTCTTCTGACAACAATATTGGCATAGCTATGAATGAAAAGCAATTATTATCATTAAAAATTATCTTTTTCTGGTCTTTAGTACTTCAGTCTTTGTGTTCTCTCGACCATGACAACTGTTTTCTTCATAAAGTAGTTAAAATTTATTTCCCTCTTTTTGCAACTTTAAATATAATTATTGCTGCCACAAAATGAAATTTTTAAATGTAATACAACCAATATATCCACATATAAATGTATATGTATCGGTGTATCTATACGTATGTATATACAACAACACTTCAGTCTTTGTGTTCTCTCGACCATGACAACTGTTTTCTTCATAAAGTAGTTAAAATTTATTTCCCTCTTTTTGTAACTTCAAATATAATTATTGCTGCCACAAAATGAAATTTTTAAATGTAATACAACCAATATATCCACATATAAATGTATACGTATCAGTGTATATATACGTATGTATATACAACTTTGCATATGTATTTGTGCACATAAAAACATACATATCTTTCAGTCAGTAAGTCAATAAACATTTATTTAAGTGCCTATTATGTGCCAAACACTATGCTAAGTGCTGAAGTTACAAAAAGAGGCAAAAGACAGTTCCTGCCCTCAAGGAGCTCACATTCTAATAAGGGAGACAAAAAGCAAGCTAATATGTACAAACAAGCAAAATACAGGGAAAAAAGGAAATAATTGAAAGAAGGAAGGCACTAGAATTAAGAAGTTGGAAAATGATTCCTCTATAAGATAGGATTTTAGTTGAAACTTTAGTTCAAACTTTAGTTGAAATCTAGGGAAGCCAGTAGGCAGATAGACAGGAGGAGAGAAAACATTCTAAGTATGGATAAAAGCCAGTGAAAATGCCTAGAACCAAGAGACAGAGTGTCTTGTTTGAGGAACAGCAAGTGTCACTGTAACAAAGAGTACATGGCAGAAAGTAAGATTTAAGAACACTGGAAAGGTCAGGGAGGGTGAAAGGTTATGAAGGGCTTTGAGTGCCATAGGATTTTGTATTGATAGTGGAGGTCATGGTGATCCAGTGGAGTTTATTGAGGCTGAAATGGTAAGATTTAGGAAAATCCCTTTGCCTGCTGAATGGAGGATAGATGGGAGTGTGGATAAGCTTGAGGAAGGCAGACCCACAAGTAGGCTATTGCAATAGTCTAAGAATGAATTGATGAAGGCCTGCACCAGGGTTGTGACAGTATCAGAGGAGAGAGTGGGTCATATTGGAGAGATGTTGCAATGTACCAATGGATACACCTTGACCACAGCTTGTTGGGAGGTGGCAGCAAGAGATTGTGAGAGGTTGGGAATGATACCTAAATTGTGTTTCTGAAAAACATGAGGCAAAATTCTTGGCTGAGAGCATGGGAGAGTGGAAGTCATGTGAGATTTGAGAAGGCATGAAAAGTTTTGGAAAGGCTGCTGTAAAGAGTAGGATAGTGAATTGATAAGGAAGGATTGCTTAATAATTAGAGCCCAATTAAGATAATGTAACATCAATTTGTAGGGAACCCTGTCAAAATGATTATATCTTTTTCTTCGCCTATCTTCATCAGTACGTGTGTAGTGGTAGATGGTAGGGGTGATTCAAATCTAGGATTTGCCAGGGCAAATTGTTTTTGTTTTTGGTTTTTTTTTGCTTTTTTTGGGGGGGAGGGTAATTGGGGTTAAGTGACTTGCCCAAGGTCGCATGGCTAGTAAGTGTGTCAAGTGTTTGAGGCTGGATTTGAACCCCGGTCCTCCTGACTCCAGGGCTACTGCTCTATTCACTGTGCCACCTAGCTGCCCCACACAATTGTTGATATAATAACGCAGTCAGGGACTCAAGAAGTGTAGACAGTGTAGAGTTGAACGGGGTAAGTGGTCAAGATGATGAAAAATGAAGAGTGACTATCATAGAGAATATGTTTCTTCCCTGAAAGAAATGAGGGGTCAAGAGATTAGAGATAACTTTATTAGAAAGAGAAGTATTTGGTAAGGGAAAGCAGAGGGAGAGATGAAAAGCCAATAGATCATTGTCTGATAAGTGGATTTGGGATTTATTGAAAATGGAAGTAGTTCATTTATGGGTGATCAAAAGTATCTTTGTGTATGACGGAGGTGGAGAGTTCAGTAGGTGAGTAGATTGAGGAACTGAGGAGAGTCAATACGCATGTTGAAATTCCTAGTATGAGATCAGGAGTTCAGGAGGAGAAACATATTATGAGCCAGGTATTAAACTCAGTGAGAAAGGAAGAGGAGTGACCCAGATGGAGGTGTGTAAACAATAGTTGAAAGGATTTTCATTGGGTGGTAGATGTGACTACAATGGACCTCAAAGGAGAGTTTACTGAGTGATGGAGACTGAAGGAGAACATTGAAGTAACTGTAGGGAGCAAAGAATATTCTTTACTTCTAAATAAACACACATTTATATACATGCCTATTATTATATGTATATTATATATCTTTTATAACCATATCATATTTGTATATGAAAACATAAGAAGCAGCATGGCATTCTGAATAGAGATCTGCCTTTGGAAGACTGGGACAACTATCTAAGATATGAGTCGCAAAGAAGGTGATATACTATATTGAAAGAGCAAATTTAATCAATTAAATTCTCTATTCCAGTTAAAACCTATGTCCAATCACTTTGTCTGGCTCCTGTTATTATAAGTGCTTATATTGAATTTGATCTATAGTTTCCTTGGTGTGGCTATTTCCTCCAATGCTCCTTTGTTATTGGTTCTAATCCGTTTATTTCTGCCCGTCCTGCACTATTCTTGGACAACCGCCCCCCCCCCCCCTGCCAATTTTACTTTAGGGTTTCTGAACATTATTCTCGTGGCCTTTCTTGTTTTCTCTTAATATTTTACAGTACTAGTACTGCATAAAAGCAACCATAATTTATCTTTTACTCTCTCTCCACACTGTGTTCATTTATATCTACCTATACACACATTAAGTGTGGGTCATCTAGATTTCTAGGAACTTTTACAAATACTGAGCCAATACACTATCATGTTATCCAGCATTTCAATTGGCTTCATCCTAGGAGATTAGAAGGGGAAAGATTATTACTTGTTATCAACTTGACTACTGAAGTTCACAAGAGACAATAATTGATGTTCTAATAAAGTCAAATAAAAATTATGTTGTTTTTAAAGCCTTAATCAACCCTGTTTGAACTGAAAGAGATATTTAGTTGCTATAATTTTTGAGTTCCTAAAGATAAATCTAATTTGATATTTATTAGTACTAATGGATATCCTAACTCTTTCTTTCTCTAACTTTCTCTCTCAATCTGTCCTCTCTCTGTCCCCATGTATGTGTGTATATATTTATAGCTATGTATGTGTGTATATATGTATATATATGTGTGTATGTATATATATGTTTGTGTATGTTGTTGTTACATCACTTATATTTTTTCTCTACTAATCAAGGTCCCATTTGATGAATTGGGAATTTCTGAAGCAATATCTTGAAACCATTAAAGTCTCCTTGATGTGGGTTCTATTGAATAGAAATCTTTATTTTATACCAATATATAATAATCTTCACATGCCTACCTTGATGATTCCTGAAGTTTCAACTTTTGTGAAGTGATTTCTCCTCAGTCTGTTTCTTGCGTGTGATTGTTTTTGAGGCTGCTGTAATAGTAGCAGTGTTTCCTCACAGAACAGGCTTTATTTTAGTCATAGAGGAAGTAGTTTTATTTCTACATAGTAATTTACACTTCAAAGTGTGTCACTATAGTATATAAATGTAAAATAATATTTTTCATTCACATTATAGTTATTTTCATATTTATATTTAGTAAGAGCTCTTTGATAAATCAATCAACATATAAGTTCTGTTTAGAGTAAAACATTTATTTCTTAAAGTGATATAAGATGTTATTCAGATTCTACAATCTGTTAATTCATGGTTGGCAATGCATAACATGAATTAGTACAGAAATTGTTGCTAATGTAGACTTGTTGTATTTCTTTATTACATTAAAAAAAAACTAGAACAGAAAAGACATTTGAGCTTAAACAGGGATGAATATAGTCTGATGGAGCCAATGTCTGCTGATGTCAGACTTCTTGCTTTTGGTTCAGGTGGAAAGTTTCTTCAAAGACATCAGTTGAATAATTGTTCATCTTTGTGGCTTGAAATCATTTTCTGTTTTATCCAGTAAAAATATCAATGACTTTTTTCAGGAGACAGAGGTGAGATGGTGTTCTTCATATTAGGTCCAGCCTCTAGAAAAAGAGAGAGTGGAGGGGAGAGAAAAAGAACGAGAGAGGGAGAAAGAGACACACACAGACAGAGAGAGAGACAGAGAGAGAGAGAGAGAGAGATAACAACAGGAGGAAGAGAAAGGGATAAACAGACACAGAGACAGATAGGGGGAGAGAGAGAGAGAGAGAGAGAGAGAGAGAGAGAGAGAGAGAGAGAGAGAGAGAGAGAAGGGTGGGTAGACAGATAGCTAATAAGATGGCTGTGCTACTGCTTCATGAATCTACAAGTCCCCAAATTGCAAGAACTTAAGCTTGTGTGTTTTATAATTCTACCACCATATACTATAAATATCACAGCTCTTGTACACTTTACAAGTTATTGTCATTCATGATAAGTTATGAGTCAAAATATAGTGATATTAGAAAGTTATTTTTAAAAGAATCTATCTAATGTTAAATCTATTCTCAGTATGTCAGGCTCCATAATATTTTCAGTAATTCCAACATAAGTAAAGAAAGAACATTTCTTTCAGCATTTTTTAATGTTATAAAAAAATAAAAGGGTTCATATACTATAAATTGTAGTCTAGTCTCTTAGAGAAATATTTCTAAACCTGAGAAAACACATATCATTACAGTATTCAGAAATTTTGAATATGTTGGGACTTTAACGTGAAATGATTGGGCTAAAATTATTTCAATTTGTTATCTTGAATGGAACCAACATACTGATCTTATATGAAATTTATGTCCTTACAAATTATAATAGGAATTTCTAAAAGACAGTACAAGTAAAATTAGATATTATAAATTTAGTAACATGGAAGTTTTTAAGGGCTTAGAGTTTCCAAAGACTAAACAAATTAATAATGTATTAACAAAGGCCCACACAACTATTTAAAAATCTTTAAAAAGCTCAAAAAATTTAAAAACCATAGAATAACTGAATAGAAAACTAGATAGTGTTTCTTTTAAAATTTATGAAGGATTGATGAAGTATCTAAAGAATAGTAATAGATTGATTTAGTTCTTATATTTAAAATATAAGAAAATATTTCAAATAGCACTTTGGTATACATTATGATGATGAAGATTCAAAAAATGCTAAGAAAAAAATCCACTCCAAAATCAGCTAAAAATATAATCAAGCTTCACTACAACACTAAGGTCCATGCCACAGGATAATGTTATAGTTAAAACTGTATATGACAAAGTATTTTTTTTTAATTTATATGTCCCAATTAAAATTCTCTTTTGAGGAATGTAAAGTGGAACTGCTTTGAGATAATTTTGTTAATAGCACACTTTCAAATCCCCACAAACCTGCCTTTCCTCTCATATAGTCTATATTCCCTTGTATATACAATCTACTTCCATTTAAACTGTATTTCTTACAGTTTCATAAACATGCCAAAGGTTTGATTACCTTTGTATTTTTGTGCATACCATCCAGTACCTATATTTAGAATACTCTTTGCTAATTTCTTTCCATAAAATTCTTACCCATCTCTTGATACCCAATTGAAATAATGCTTCTCATATGAAAACATTCCTGATCCAAAACAGATACAGTTTCCTTCTCAGGACATTCAAGGAATGTTCTATTATAAATTGATCAGATTCTAATTTGTATTATGACTGTACATATCTTATCTCTCCTATAAGACTGTACAAGTATCTCCCTCAGCTCAATGCCTTACACATAGTAAGATTGCAATAAAAATTTGGTAAATAAAGAGTCACAGCAATGCTCCAGTGTACCTAAAAGAAAAAAAAAATGGATTGGATAACAGGACTATTTTCATTTTGTGAAAAATAAACCTTACAATTCTATTTCAGTTACAAGTTAGTGGGGCTGATCAAATTAGAGGGAATTTTAGCTATGTATCTTTTATTCAATCTTATGTGATATACTAAATGGCAAAGAAACTATTAGGTTTTAAAATCAAGTTTAAAGAATTATCTTTTAATCAAAGTCAACCTTGAAGGACACAGTAAATATCAATATTGTATCATATGTAATGTAATATTTTAGTGGCATAAAGGATACTCATTATAATAGCAAAAATAAAATTAGACTAGAATTAAAATAAATAAATAACCAGGAAAAAATGGTGTTAATTATAGGCACTACCTTTGTAAAAAAAATTTTTTTAATGATTTTTGAAATCTAAGGACACAAATTAAAAGTCAATCAGGATATAATATGCTAGTGAAATGTCAATATGACAGTAGAGGCATAAATAGTATATCATAGACAATATCCTGGCAGGTAGAATGGCATATTAATAGAAAGTTGGCATTAGAGGCAGGAAAATCTGAGTTTAAATCCTGCCTCTGATATGTTAACTATGATAGCAGATAAGTTCCTTATCTTATGGCAACTTAAGACAAAAAGTTACAGATTATCAGCACTGGGAGGGTGTTTCCACAATGCGAATTTCTATACTGATGTAATCACAGATCCAGAATACTACCTCTTCCCTATGCTCCAAAATAAATTTGTTAAAATGATACAGGTTGTTTTTTAGGTTCTACAATCTGTCAACTTCATGGTTGATAACATATAATGTGAATTAGTACACACATTGTTGCCAATGTAGACTTGTATTCCTCTGTGGATGAGAGAATCATTCTTGTTCAAAAGAGAAATTCCTTTGCCTGTGGTTCAGAGATGAGAGGAAAGCAGTTTCCCTTATTTGGTACATTTCTCTGGAATTTGTGCTTCATTTCTTCTCTGTGAGAGGAAGGAATTAAGTAAGGAAATCCCTTATTCCTCTAGCAAGTGACTACACCCCAACAGTGTACACTCTTTTCCCTCCTCCCTTGTGATTTCCATCCATTCCTTTCCCACTGTTTATGCTAGCTTTATAGAAAAGATAATAACACTGGCTATTTGTTTATGTGTGATGTGGAAATAGAAATAAGGAATATTAAGTCTGGAATAATTTGTGGAAGAAAGTCCTGGATGAGGCAGCTTGAACAAAAGACTCTTCCTGGAAATTTCAAGGTGACATTCTTAAGGTATTTAGAAATCATCAAACTTTTGGAACCCCACATCATTGTCTAGACATCACATCCTACCAAAGACATAAAGTAATTAAGTCACAAGAAGCTCACAAAAATGAAAAAATAGGAAATAAGAAATATGAAAAAATAAGATAATTAAAATTCTTAACTTAAAGAAGGTTGACTGTGTCTTAATGATATTCAAGTAAATGAAAATTCATTATTCAGAATATGGAGAACACGTTGCCTACACTTACAATCAGGACAAACAAATATGAAAGGACTATTATCTGAAACATGATGGATTTTTAAAAGAGAGAATTTCCTGAATAATAAATGTTTTATTAAAAAAGGCTTTGGAAACTGTCTCTGGTGATTTTTTTTTTAAACAAGACAAACTCATCAGCTCAGGACTGTTTGGAAATTATGCTATATAAAGCAAAATTAAAGAGAAAATTACTTCCTCAAGTCGTATTCACATTTAAGAATCAATTATTTTTGTGATCTACAAAATTTGATAAGCTTTTCAACAGCTTTGTCATATATTTAAATGTTCGCTATTATAGCATTTTGGATTACAGTGTGTTATCACTTACAGTGTAGCATTGCTAGTATGTTAGATTTTCCTACATGTTGTGGAGTCTAGAATTATGAGTAGAGAAATTTAGGAGAATTATTCACACCACATTCTCTCTTCTCTATTCCCCTCATCCTCCCACTTTGGTCCATGACTTTTCAGCTTACTAAAATGTTAGACAGGAAAAAAAAATCCATGGTAGAGAAAGGATAGAGAGAGAGATAATGTAGTTACTGGGAATGAAGATTCAGTTTATGAATTGTTCTCTTTATTTTTATTTTTCCTGCTTATCACCTGGGTTGGCTTAGAGGAGTCATAGACAACACCATCACATTTTGAATTTCAGGAAGAGCCTGTTTTTCAGCTACTGCCTCATTCAGTATTTTCCTCCACAAATTATTGCAGATTTTATGGTTCCTTATGTCTATTATTCACATTACACAAACAAATATTATCAAATGTTACTATATTTTATATTGCATTAGCATAAATTGTGGTAAAGGAATGGGTGGAAATCATAAGGGAGGAAATAAAGAAGTGTGCCCTACTGTGGCATAGCCAGCTACCAGAAGAATAAGGGCTTTCCTTATTTAACTCCTTCCTCGCACAGAAAAGAAGTGAAGCACATTTCCAGAGAAATGTCCAAAGAAGGGAAACTGCTTTCTTCTCATCTATGAGCCATAGAAGGAATTTGATTTTTGGATAAGAAGTATCTTCTCACCCTTCTCATCTGCCAGGTTCAGCAGTCACTGGTCACAAACATTTTCATCCCAATTAGACTGTATTATTAACAGGGTTTGGCTCATATTGCTATAGTTTAAAGTTAAGATTGAAACTATTCCCATTGGACCCTTCTCCCAAGTCTTTCTCCTAGAACCCTCTAAACCATTATAGAAATTTTCACATGAATGTTAACCTCAGTGCCAACTGAATCCTCAGAAAGCACGTGAATGTCCATTATCTCTTCAAGGTGGCCTGTGAAACAGGTCCATATTGTGATATATTTTTATCTTGATTTTAACATTCTTTCTTTTCTTATTTTGCTTTTGGGAAGGGAGAAGACAGGGCAATTGGGGTTAAGTGACTTGCCCAAGGTCATTCGGCTATTAAATGTTAAGTGTCTGAGGTTAAATTTGAACTCAGGTCCTCCTAACTCCAGGGCTGGTGCTTTATTCACTGCATTACCTAGCCACCCCTTGATTTTAAAATTCTGACAAGAAAATTCTCATTGAGATTATTTTTGTTTGTTGCTTAAGTACTTAGAGATTTGGTCACTAAATATTCAAATAATTCATAATTGGCCTAATGTTTGAAATATAGGTAGGCTATTTAGCCTATAGGTTCACTTAAAAGTTTTCTTTTAAATCATAATTAATTTCAATCTTATATTTTCCATAGTTATTCAGTTTCATACTGGTAATATTTGATAATTAACCTTAGTCAGCATTATCAATTTGTTTTCTATTTTTAATAGATCCAACAAATTCTCAAAATGAAGAAACATCTATACTATTATCCTTGTTCTGAAATACAAGAAGTTTTATCTTTAAAGTTTCCATTTATATGTAGTAATTTTCTGATAGAATAAAAGACTTTCAAATATCTTTTGGAAGGTTAATGAAAAATATTTAATAGTCTTATTAAGTCAGTAATGATCAATTAGATAATAGCTATCTAGAAAGCTAATGTTTTCAATCATTGCATAATAGATATTAAGCTAGGGAGTACATTAGATGTAATGCAGTATTCTTTCTTCACCTCTTATTTAACAAATCATGAAATTAATGTTAGATGGAAATGACTTGTCCAAGGTCACAGACCAGGACTTGTGAAGCCAGTTCTTTAATTTTAAATTCAGTGCCATTGTTTTTCTTTATCATACAGCAGCACTAGTAAGATAAATATACAGGAGACCTTCGATGAAAGAACAGTATGTAGTGTGTATGGAAGAAACAAGCAGTCCCAGCACCTCAGAGTAAGGATTATATCAGGGATGCCTCTACACAAGAACTCAGTTGTGTCTGTTTTCTAATGTCTTGATGTATTTTTTCTTGTACCCAGTAGAAAAGACAGAAAGTTAGCCTATATCATGAAATACAGGTGGAATAAACAGAGCCTGGTCAAAACCACTTTTGAGTTGGAAGGTAATTTGTTATCCACTGAGATTCACACCACTCAAAGGAATCTCTACAATAATATACCCAAGAAATCATAAGTTTCTCTGCTTGAAGTCTTTAGTGAAGAGAAATCCATCACCTCCTGAGGCAGCCCATTCTATTTCTGGATAGTACTAATAATTACAAACTTTCTCCTAATATCTGGGCAGCTAAGTGGTATAGTGGACACAACTGGGTCTGGAGGAAGGAAAATCTGAATTCAAATTTGGTCTCACGCGCTTACCCTGGGTAAATCACTTAACCCTGTTTAACACAGTTTTCTCATCTATAAAATGAGTTGGAGAAGGAAATGGCAAGCCACTCCAGTATCTTTGCCAAGCAAACCTCTAATAAGGAATAGTATATGACTTAAAAGTGACTGAAGAGCAATAATATCTCCTAATATTAAGCTAAAATTAGCTGCTGCAACCTCCATGTATTACTCCTAGGTCTGCCTTCTGGGGTCAAATAAAACAAGTCTAATAACATCCACATGACAGATGTTCAAATAATTGAACACAGCTTTCATGCAACACCTGCCATCCCAAACTCCAAGTATTCTCTTCTCTAGGGCAAACACTTCAGTTTACTCCCTGTAAGTTCAAATAACATGGACTTAATGCCCTTTACCATTCTGATTGCCTTCCTCTGGATCTTATCTAAATGATTAACTTCTTTTTCTTAAACTGTGGCCTCAAAACTGACCCTGATAATCCAGATATCACCACCAGAGTGATTATCAATTCATAATTCCAGGAAGCTATTATATTAATGGATACAAAGTTCATATTAGCATTATGGGGTGCCAAATCACAATACTGACTCATAGTTACCTCATATTGGAGTGCTTATTAGATTTACCCCAATGTTTTAATTCATTAGGAACCTTCTAGATTCTGATTAACTTTCCTCTCCAGCTTTGTGTCATCTGAAAATTTAATCACCATGTCATCTATAATTTCATCCAAGGTAATGATAAAAATATTAGGTAGGATAAGACCAAGCACTAAGTAGTGGCATACTCCACTGGAAACTTCCCAAACTCCTAACCACTACTCTTTGCCCATGTCCATTCTATTAACATGTATTATTATCGAGTCCATATATCTCTATCTTTTAAAAAGACTTTATAAAAAAGCTTTGCTAACATTCACATCCAGAGAAAGAAATATGGAGATTGAATGCTGATTGGGGAAGACTATTTTCTTTTTTTCCTTTGTTTTGTTTTATTTCTTTTTTATGGTTCCTCATATTCATTCTGTTTCTTCTATACAACATGACTAATGTGAAAATATGTTTAATAGGAATGTATATGTAGAACCTATATTGGATAGCATGCCTTCTTGGGGAGAAGGGAGGGAAAGGAGGGGGAAAAATTAAAACTTATGGAAGTGAGTATTGAACACTAAAAATAAATAAGTAGACTTATTATAAGAAAAGCTTTGCTAAAATCTAAGTAACATATCTACAGAATTCTCATAGTCTACAAGTTTTGTTAATTCTGTTGAAGTTTAATCTATATTAACCCAATCAAGATTAGTGTGGAATAGGACATTCTTTTTAAAATTTATTTGAAGAGAGAGGTGAGGTGATCAGGGTAAGTGACTTGCCCAAGGTCACACAACTAGTAAGTGTCAAGTGTCTGAGGCAAGATTTGAACTAAGGTCCTCCTGACTCCAGGGCCAGTACTCTATTCACTGTGCCAGTTAGCTGCACCAGCATGGGACATTCTTGATTAACAAATACAGGGTTTCTCTAATCATCATTTCATTTTCTAGATATTCACAAGTTTTTCATTGAAATTCCCTCCTAGAATTTCCCAGTTATCCAAATTGAGTCCATTGGCCTAATTTCTAGACCCTCTATCTATATTTTCGTGTTTGTAACAAAATTTCAAATATCATTGACAGTGGCTCATCAACCACATATTCCATTTCCTTCTGTACCCAAGAATATAGTTTATCTAGGTCTTCAAAGACTAACCAAATCCTCTCTTATCCATCTTGAATTAATGAACCCAAATAAGATTTCATACTTACTCCCTATTGAAGTGTTTTTTAAATTAGATTTACCCCCAATACTTCAGTTCATTAAGAACTTTCAAGAGCCTGATTCTTAGCTTTTCATTCAAGCTTTGGGTTATCTGAAAATTTAATCATCATGTCACTTCTATCTTTATCCAGGTTGCTGATAAAAATGTTTATCTGTAAGTTGCTAGCCATTTTTGTTCTGTTATGTTCAGTGCAAAGGTGGAAAAAGGAGAGTGGAAAAATAGTGAAACAAATATTGAACTGGTGTGTCTCTATTGTCAGTGATTATGCCATTTGTCACTAGTAATGATCCTATCCCTAAGTTCACTGGTCTTCCTCAATGTAACTTTAGAAAGCTCAAATCGTATTTCCCATAACTGAGCTTGGACACTATAGATAACTATGAATACATATTTCATTTGATATTTTCTTATGTCTTTGCTTTAATATTCTGTACGTATCTTAAAAAAATGAAACAATTATCCTGAATATCCACCCCAATCTCTTCAGAAGTTCCTGTTTTTGGTCCTCTTTGGAATTTGATCCTACCACACATTCAGAATTTTATTTTGGAAAAATTTCTAACCCTCCTGGGTGAATTCGACCTGTCCATTGATTCCTAATTATCTGTTCTCTGAACTCTTTGATATCTTCCCAAAATCTGAAATTCATATCAGAATGTGCCAAGAGAGCAATCATTTCTCCCCACCACACCATGTCCAAGGTTCACATCATTTCTGTCCCAACAACCAATTCCTCAGATACTTTACAGAATTTCCCTCGTTGATTGAAGGATAGAAGCTTTTATGTTATTAGCAGGAAGAGCTCCAATAGACGTATGGATAATTAAAATTTCTCATCATTCCTATAGTATACCACAATGCCCAGATTTTAACCTATTTTCTTAAATTCCATATTTATCTATTTTGTTCTTCAGCCTACATGAACTGTAGAATACACAATGACAGAATGACTTCCCTTTCACTTTCCATTGACCTACACCCAAATGCTTTGGATTTCCCACTCTGCTTCCTGTCTTTCTGCATACATGTATAATTTTCCAATACATAAAAGTGCTTCATTCTACCACACTTCATATGTATTATCTTTCTTTTGATTATGTTATATCCATGCAAAACCACATTCCTGTTTGAGTTTAATCACACAAAGTCTCAATAATACCATGAAGTCAAATTTCCCTTCTTACATTAAGACTTTTAGTCTCTCTTGCTCATTGCAGACATTTTGGAAATTTGTGTATAAAAATTTGAGGGCATGGCCTTTACTTATTAGCTTATTTATTTGATTTTTAAAAATCTTCTGTGAATTTCTGGGTTGTCTTAGTTATTATTGCTACTCTCTAGGATATCTAACTTCATGGATATACATAAAGCTATTTTCTCCTTCATTCCTGCTTTTTGGTTTTAAAATCCCTTTGATTAGATTTAAATGGTACCAAGGCATTCTTTATTAGGTACCCTGCATTCCTGGACAGAAGTTATCCCTATATATTAAGCTTTAGCTCAAACTCCAAATCTCATTTTCAAAGACAAGAACTTCCTCCAACTCACACACACACACACACACACACACACAAATCCACACATATATAAATGCATAATATATAGATACATATATACATATGTGTGTATAGTATTTCTTGCCTTGAGTGGCAGTGATAAAAACAAAATCTGTGTCCCTAAGATCTTTTCTCAAAAAGATTTTTGCAAAAGATTTTCTAATATTTGGAAATACTTTCCTGGTAGTATTAAGACTCACCAGAAGTGGGTAATAGTCTTACTAAATGTAAAGGTTCTTTTGTGCCTTATGTACATGTCCTAGGAAGAAAACAACCCTTTCTATTTTTTTTAGATCCCCAAGAAAGGAGTCAGCAACCACCACTACTCTTCATTTCTTCTTTGAAACTTTTCTCATCATCAGATAGCTTCTGTCGCTCTATTTTATCACTTATTTGAGTTTTTTTTTCTTTCTCAAAGCATCCATCTCCCTCCTATTTAGAAAGAACCTGTTTTCCCCCCTTTATCTCCAAGTATACAGTTTTCCTTTTCCCCTTTTCCTCCCTTCTCTTCCAGTCTAATTTTTACACAAAGTTGTTTCCTGACACTTCATATATTTTCTGCCATCAAAGCTCTGGTTTGTTGTTGCTGTTTTAGGAACATTTGTTTGTCCCTAATAACTTACAGTGAATAGGCCTTCTTTTTCTTTTCTTCTAGGAAAAAAAGATTAGTTTAAACATGCCAGACATCTGACTGGAACAAAAATAAACAAAACAAACAAACAAATCAAAACAACCAAGAAACATAATGCAAATCACTGTAAATTTGTTCAGTTTTCCGTAATGATTGAGAGTTATTGCTGTTGTTTTTCTGTGTTAAGTCCTTTAATAACTTTATAACCTTTTTGAACCACACAACACATCAATCTCTCTATCCTTAATGTTGATAGCTCTAGAGCAGAAACATTCCATATTCCTTCCTTTTGTTGTTTCAACCTTAGTTGTTCTACTAATCTCCCTCCACCCTCAACTAATACACTCTACCAATTTGTTTTACCCATCAGTTTGGTCTACTTACCTTTTTTTACTTACCTTGACTGGCCAACTACCTTCTTCTTTTCTTTAAATACTTCTTGATTCTTTCTCTTCAGTTATCCCCCTTTTTAAATCCTTGAATCTCCCTTTATCCTGCTTTTACCCTTCAAATTTCTCTCACAGAAGTTGGATATAAAATTTGAATCTGGGAAGAGTTGTCCTTCAAATATTCCTCAAATTCTCCCAATTTTTCTGCTCTAAATTCAGTTTCATTACTTATTCACAAGTCCAAACCCCTCTAAATCACCCAAATATTTCACTTTTTATTCATCTTAAATCCTTTTAAACTCTAATTTCTTTTCCAACAATATTGGAAGCCAGAAATGAGTTCTAACTTCTTAGAGACAG